>OY992536.1:46091272-46691272 GCA_963921195.1 Pegoplata infirma | reverse complement strand
GTTAATAAATTCCATTCATTAGTGATATGAAGCGTTTTTCTATCAGTGCACTATAGGGAATTTATAAGGAATTGTTGGCCAAAAGTCCATTTTTGATGTGTTCAAAAAAACTTTTTTCGGATGCCATTATACAGTAAACTATATAAAAGTAAGCTAGCACACATATTTTTGTGCACCAAACTCTTTTACCGCTATTACGGAGGCGTCAAAAACTAAATTTAATTTTTTATTATTTTTTTTTTTAATTTTGGAGAACATAACTTATTACAAAATTAACGTACTTAAAATCCTGTATTAAAATCTTTTGAAATTAATTTCAATTATCAATAGAGCAAATAAATATATTTTGTACAAAGTACAGGTTTAAAATGTTGATTTATATATTTTTTTAATTTTTCTATTTAATTAATTTTTTTCTTTTTTAAACCAAATATATTTGTGGACTGCTACTTTTTTTGCATATAATTGCATACTCCCATATCTCTATGAGGTATTGGGAAACTCTTTGTGAGTAAGATGTATTCAGCCGCTAAGCCATGCGGCTCCATGGGGAAAAGATATTTAGTGATGTCCGTCCGACCGTCTGTCGGTCTGACTGTCTGGGGAATGCACGATGCTGTCCAAACCAAAAGAGCTAGCCACCTGATGTTTGGCACGAATATGTCTTATAGTCTTACGATGTTCAAGTTCGTAAATGGGCAAAATTGGAACATGTGAAAAAAAGCTCCCCCTTTAATAACTTAGTCTAGCTACGCAAAATCCCATATTTTACATTTTTTTTGTACATTTGCTTAAAAATTAAAAAAAAATACGCCACAAGAAGTTCAAAGCCCTGCACTTGGACCAAAGGCACTAGGAAAATTATTTTTTTGCCCGCCCCCTTTTGTGGGCGTGGATGTAAAAATTATTGACAAATTTATATTACAAAATTGCATTAAAAACTCGATTTATTAGGCCAGAACATGCCAATTTTTTATACAGAGCCTTAAAACTTACCGCTAAATAAACTTGCCAAATTTTGAGGCAATATCCCAACTTTTGGAGTTTTGGCCAGAAAATACCAGAAAATTCCCTATAGTGCAGTGTGGAGCATAGGGCGCCAACAAAGAGAACTCTGATGAGAGATTAAAATTAGGAATTTTCACGAAACGGTCTTGATGACAATTTTGAAAATTATAAAATTTTTTTAAAGTTAAAAAAGTATGAAGATAAAACGAAACTTCTTGTTATATTAATTAAAAATGGGTAAAATAATTGACCTCGAACTTAAAAGAAATTTAAATACATTTTTAACGAATTTGTTTCTTCCAAAACGCTTGGGAAAAATTGTCCAAGTCAATTTTTAGATCAAAATACAAAATTAAATATGAAATTTTCCAAAAAAAGATTTGCGACTTGGAAAATTAAAAAAAAATCGTTTGATGAATTCTTGGCGTACAAACAAGAACACTGATTTTTAAGTGATCCCATAATGCCGTTATTTCAAACCAAATGAAAATGGTGTAGTTATTATTTATATGTACTACATTCGGGTGGAGCGATGTTTGCATTTTTCGATTTCGCTTGGCATCGTGGAAAATATTATCAGATTGGCCTGAAATGTTTGCCATATAAATATGGTATGACCCAATAGCATAGAAATGTTTCTGTTTTTTTTCAAAATCACAAGAAAAGAGTTTTTTTATAAAACTGCCACCCTAATGTGCACACATATCATGAAATCTTTTTTAAATTTCAACTCAGTGAAACTGAAATAAATGTTTAAAAAAACCGGCAGTTTTTGGAATTTAGAAAAACTGTAAATGCAGTTGTGTAAACAAGACCTTGAACCATCACTGAGCAATGTTTAAGGATTACCCCACATTATCCGTAAAAGTTACAGGGGGTTAAAGTTGAAAAATCGATAAAAATGGCTTGAAATAATCCATAGTTTTTACATTCTTTCGCATTTTTTTTTAAGTTCTCCTTATATTTCAATCTATTCCGGCATAACACAAAGTCAGTACATATAAAAGATTATTTTAATGTTGGCTTGATAGATGCTTCATCGCTTGGTAAGAAGTTATAAGACGGTTAAGTTTTGAAACCAAAAATTAAGAGTTTTTAAATTTTCGAGGTTTTTTGTTCAGGGATTTCGGTACCCTCTATAAAATGAAAAAAGTTGAACTAGAGTTGGTAGCTGTTGTAATTCTTAACATTTTGGAATTGATCCCGTTAATGTGCCACGAATAGTTAAGGAGTTTCAGCAGATCAAAGTTCGAAAGAAAAAACGTAATTTTTTTAAAATACCAGTTTTTCGCGAGGCACATTCGCGGTTTCATTCGAATTTTGGTGGACTCTTGTGTAAACCGAGTTTTTTAGGAGTTTACATAAAAAAATCACTGGCGGGTTTATAAAAAATAAATTGCAAAAATTTTATGGCATTTTTGAAAATTGAGCGAAATTTGCAAATCTGCTTCCAATTTTTTTTAGTAGCAATTAATGCATCATGTTCATTTTTAATACACCAAAAGACGTGCCTTAACGAGTAGAACAGCTTTGCTTTTTGATTTGCTTTTTACTTTAAGCCATTCTGAGCGGAAAGCGCGATGATTTTATCTAAACCTCTTTTGATCTGGCACATCCAAGACTTTACACGAAATCGGATGAATTTTTTTTTTTAATTAAAGCCCACTTGATGTGTCATCATAAAATCAGAGGCGGGTTAAAAAATGTTGATGATTATAGATTTTTTGGACCATATTAAATTTTCTTGTTATAAAAAAGCATCACCGATTTTTTTAAACACTGGTACAATGATACGATTTTCCGTGATTTTTTTTTCAGTAAAACCAACGCTCATTGCCTAAATATGTTATAAAAAATTGTGAAACTTTTCTTTTACCGCGAATTAATCGCGATTTTAGGTACTTAGATATTTTTTTTTTAAATCGTTTGGTCATTAAAGGGTTAAATTTATATCATATATTTTAGAAGAAATGATATATCCTGGCATGTTTTAATAACGCATGCAACAAATGTGTAGAAAAAAAATATATAAAATATTTTTAAGATTTTTTAAAACCGCTAAATCTTAAAACCGCCGTAACTTTTGACCCCCTTGCGCGATTTAATTGACGCGAACGAATTTCTTATAATTAAATAGCTTCTAATATTTATGCCAAATTTCATCGATGTGCCATCAAAACAAAATTCACATCTTTTTTACCTCAAAATTTAAGTCTTAGCCGGAACTCCTCATATGTGTTAACCACACTCATTTATCCAAACATACATAATTATTTAAATAAAAGAAAAAATAAAATATTGAAATTCATTTCATTTTGGTTATTTTTTTGTTGTTGTTTTGTCCTTGCCAAAATATTCAAATAAATGCATTCAAAAGTTGTATGTACAATTTTGGTATGCGTGCGTATATTCAAACCAATAAGCATTTGATAATTATGGTTTAAAATTAATATACAATTAAATTATTTGCATATAATAAATAATGCATAAATACCTGCACAAACACACGCACACAAACATAGACAAGCACAAACATGCAAACAAATATACAAGCAAATATATGCACGCACACATAGTAAATAAGCACAGGCATGCATAATATAAACTCTGCATTAATATTGTTTGCATTTTGGCGAACTTTATGTGTATAGAGAATATTTGAATTTGTTAATACCCTACAGTTTGTAATACAGAAAGTTATAAGTTTAAAGGTTTACAAGTTTACTCATATAGCCTTTAAAACTTTGGACTGATTGGACCGATCCAAAAAAAATATTGAAGACAGGGTTTTGTAACTCAAACAATTGTTTCATGAAAATAATTTAAAAATAATAAATGAATTTTTTACTCCAAATTTTTTTCTACTTAAAAAAGTTTTTTATTTTTATACGGTATTTACACCAACGAAAACAACTTGTTTTTGAATATTTTTTTGGTTTTTGGCAAAAACTACATGTATTTTCCATATAATTTAAAAACTGAATTGCCAACTAAAACTGAACAAAAACTAGAATTTAGGTTGTGGTCTATGCTACTATTAATTCAGTGTGAATGTTTTTTTCAATTTTCTTTTGGTAAAAACGAATGTCAAAATAAAAATATTTGTTTTTTTGTGAAATTAATATTCAAATCTTTTAAAAAAGTAAATAAATGTGTAATTTAATTTTTTTAATAACGTGTGGCTATTGTAATTTTGTGTTTTTTAGTGAATTTAGAAAATAATTAATTTGATTTGACAAACAAAAACTCTTTTTATTCGGTGTAAACAGTTTGGTTTTCCAAAATGCTTTTTTGCCAAAAACAAGTTAGTTTTTGTTTGGTCTAAACATAGTATTAATCTGAAAAAAAATACTCAAAAAATTATTTTACAAAAATTTTTTTTTACTCACTTTCTAAAAAAAATATGACCAATCACTCATACAAATTTTTTTTTTTTTTTTTTTTTTTTGAGGATGTTTTTTCTGGCTTTAAAATATTATATTTTGAGGATGTTTATTCTGGCTCGAGGTCATTATTTTCTTTACTAATTAAAACCATGATATTCTCATAGCATAATTTTCAAGAAAATTATTTTTGTTTTAAATTTATTTATGTTGGTCATTTTTGCAAGACTTAATCGACACGTGTTTCGGAATTTGTCAAGATTCCATTGTCAAGATTATTTAGCAAAAATAGAAACGATTTACTACAAAGTAGCAAACGAGTCTAATGACAAATCGTTTGTGCACAAACTAGAATATTAATACATATTCGCCTCTAATCACAATGCGAATTAGAAAGACGAAGAAATTGTAACATACTAATAAGGCAACGATTGTCAATAACCAACAAAAATATTTAAAACAATTTTACATACGATAGTCCATTGGACTACAACAATATGTTTTTTGTGTTGTTGTTGTGAGAAATACTCCATATTAGGGTTATTCATCACATGGCGTGCCAACCATTATGTTCAAATTCTGATTAATTTTTATTAAAAAATAAAAATTGTTTTATTCGACCTTTAAAATCTTGACAAATTCCGAAACACGTGTCGATTAAGTCCTGCAAAGATGACCAACATAAATAAATTTAAAACAAAAAATAATTTTCTTGAAAATTATGCTATGAGAATATCATGGTTTTAATTAGTAAAGAAAATAATGACCTCGAGCCAGAATAAACATCCTCAAAATATAATATTTTAAAGGTCGAATAAAACAATTTTTATTTTTTAATAAAAATTAATCAGAATTTGCACAAATTTTTTTCGTTAAACAAAATTTTTTACTTTTTCCTCAAAAAAGTTCTTCAAAAACTTTTTTTTAATTTTGTAGGGTATCCAAATATTCGTCAATGCTAATTTTATTTATTCACATGGTATATAAAATTTATATTGCATATTTTGTACTTTCACAACTAAATAATGTTTAACAATAAACAACATACATTTTTATTTTTACAATTTTAATTATAACAATTGTAACCAAAAAAACACCAAAAAAAAATTAATTTAATTTTCGTATTTACACTAATACCAAATGAATTATCAATGTTTTTTAAATAGCCAAAAAATATTTAAATGTATATTTGATGCAGATTTGCATATAAAACCAACATAATTTTGAAAATTTGTTAATATGATGTGGTGATTTAAACAATAAAAACTGAAACAAATATTTGGTAATTTAGAAAGTTTATTTATTAAAAACATTTTTCCTATAGAAAATGTCTAATATTCTGAGACAGTTTTTCTATAGAAAAAATTTCTGAGATTCTGAAACATTTTTGCTAAAAATGTCTTCACTCAGAAAATTATGTAAGTTACTACATGTTAGTTGTTTGTATATTTTACAGTAGCTAGTTGTTTTCAACTACAAAGTCAGTTGCTTTTGTATGAAAAATATCAAACAACTATTTCTGTTAGTTATTTTAAGTCTTTTTTTGAACAACTAACAAAAAAGAGACTGTAATGTAGTACACTCAAAATAATTTTACATTAAAAGGTTTAGTAAGTGATATTGTACCAAAATCTACTAATTCGTTACTAATTTTAGTATCTTCAAAGTACTAACATTAGTAATTTTTACTGGATTTGACTAATATTAGTTAAAAATTTTAGTATTGGTTACCAATTTCTGCACTAGGTCCTTTTGGACTAAAATTAGTTAAATTTTTAGTATTGAATACCCACGTTTTTTTTTGGGTGTAACAGTTAATTAAAGTAGTTAATTATATTTTTTTTATCTCTGAAAAAATTTCAAAGTTTTTTTCCAAAAAAAATAAATTTTCGTTTTCTTATTATTCACAACTTTTTTTAAAAAAAAAAATTTAATCTTCAATTTTTTTTCTGAAAAATTTAAAAAAAAAAAACTATATATTGATTATTTTATTTTTACTACATTTAAGTTGTTTTGACTACAAATGTAAGTAGTTTTTACTACATAAATCAGTTGTTTTTTGTCAGTTAAAATAACTAACATTGTTAGTTGATTTAACTGAAAAAGTAGTTGACCCTAAAACAACTCACAAAGTAGTTATTTTAACTGACATTTTCAGTTGATTTTACTAGCATAATTTTTTAAGTGTTAGATTCTAATACCCTATTCTCACTTACAGTTTAAAACCGTTTTTAGCAATTATTTTTAGCCAATATACTGTAATAGAATAAAGAAAGTGCTAAAAATATTACTGCTAAAAACGATTTAAAACTGTACGTGTGAATAGGGTATAAGACATTTATCCCATAGAAAAATTTTCAGATTCTGAGACATTTTTTCTATAGAAATAGTTTTAGATTCTAAGACATATTTTTCCCTAAGAAAAAGTCTCAGATTCTGAGACATTTTTCCTATACAAAAAGTCTCAGATTCTGAGACATTTTTCCTATAGAAAAAGTCTCAGATTCTGAGACATTTTTCCTATAGAAAAAGTCTCAGATTCTGAGACATTTTTCCTATAGAAAAAGTCTCAGATTCTGAGACATTTTTCCTATAGAAAAAGTCTCAGACATTTTTTCTATAGAAAAAGTCTCAGATTCTGAAACATTTTTCCTATAGAAAAAGTCTCAGATTCTGAGACATTTTTCCTATAGAAAAAGTCTCAGATTCTGAGACATTTTTCCTATAGAAAAAGTCTCAGATTCTGAAACATTTTTCCTACAAAAAAAGTCTCAGATTCTGAGACATTTTTCCAATAGAAAAAGTCTCAGATTCTGAGACATTTTTCCTATAGAAAAAGTCTCAGATTCTGAGACATTTTTCCTATAGAAAAAGTCTCAGATTCTGAAACATTTTTCCTACAAAAAAAGTCTCAGATTCTGAGACATTTTTCCAATAGAAAAAGTCTCAGATTCTGAGACATTTTTCCTATAGAAAAAGTCTCAGATTCTGAGACATTTTTCCTATAGAAAAAGTCTCAGATTCTGAGACATTTTTCCTATAGAAAAAGTCTCAGATTCTGAGACATTTTTTCTATAGAAAAAGTCTCATAATCTGAGACATTTTTCCTATAGAAAAAGTTTTAAATTCTGAGACATTTTTCCTATAGAAAAAGTCTCAGATTCTGAGACATTTTTCCTATAGAAAAAGTCTCAGATTCTGAGACATTTTTCCTATAGAAAAAGTCTCAGATTCTGAGACATTTTTCCTATAGAAAAAGTCTCAGATTCTGAGACATTTTTCCTATAGAAAAAGTCTCAGATTCTAAAACATTTTTCCTATAGAAAAAGTCTCAGATTCTGAGACATTTTTCCTATACAAAAAGTCTGATCAATCACTGATCATTAATATATATATCGGGTTCTAGACCGATATTTCGATGCACAAGAAATAACAAAATGAGTATACCCTTATACTGAAGTAGGAGGGTATACAAAAATTGCAAAGAGAATTGAGGATAAATCATATTAGAATATAGAATAGAATTGAAGATATATATTTTTTTTTAATAAAATATTATTAGCAATTTGGTAACATATTTAGGCTGACCATTCGTACTGATTTGATCAGTACATGTACTGATTTTTGATCACGTGTACTGATCAAAAAACGTTGTACTGATTTGTACTGATTTTTTAAAATATGTACTGATTGTACTGATTTTTGAACATTTCAACATAAAAAATAATTTGTATTCGAAAATTCTGTACAAAAACTTGAATTTCCATAATATAAGTCGTCAGAGTTGTTTTTTATAACTTAAGTCTGAAAATGAGAAAATGAATCTGAGCATAAAGAAAAGTTCAATGGGCCGATGGATTTTTAGAAAGATGATGTAAATTGGATTAATGCAAATGATTCTGAGATCTTAGATGAGGTAATGTCATCAGATCTTATTCGAAAAAACGTTCAGAAAACCAGGGCCTTTAAAAAAAAAAACACCGCTTATTAGCTGTGAAGTTTTCTTACAGGAAAAGTTGTCAAAACTTACGGAAAAAGACTTCAAAATCTGAGGGATTTTCAAAACCAGTGAAATTTTGTTATATTTTCTGCACTGAAACGATCAAAACAATCAAATGAAGTCGTTTAAAGTCAACTAAATTTTCTGCAAAATAACGACAACAGTTGTTTTTTGCTGTTGTTTTTTAACAGTTGTTTTTTGCAGTTGTTTTTTTTTTCAAAACACTTGGGGTCAAGTTAGTTTAACCGACATTTTTTGAGTGTTGAAAAAACATCAGTGTTTTCTCATAGAAAAAAATTTTGAGAGGTATTTCTAAAAAAAAAAAAAACATAAAAACTTGGGCGTACTGATTTAAGCTCAGAAAAAAATGGTCACCCTAAACATATTGTTAAATGAAACGCATATAATCCTTATGAGATGAGAGAAGAAAAAACCCTAAAAGCACGAACAAGAGTTGAACAAAAATTATATGAAAAAGAACAAATATCCCAGCAGAAATTTTGCTGAACTGGCAGCAGCTTTTGGAAAGGAAACTCGAGTCAAGGAGCGCATCCAAACCTGCTGAATTCATGCATGATTCTCTAAGGCGATGTCACACTTTAGAGCGCTAGTTGGATAGACCGAAAAAGCGCTCTTAAGATGCTCTGAATTCACATCTTTATAGAGCGCTGAAAAAATCGCTATAAAGATGCAGTGAATTCATGTATCTTTTTAGAGCTGATTTAAGCAGAATAAAACTGGAGCACATTTGACTATTTCTGAAATACAAATTACAAAATCTGAAACACAATTGACTATTTCTAAATACAATTGGAAAATCTTAAATACAATTGACTAATTCTGAAAATCAGAAGAAATATCGCCTAAGAGATCCAATTCCAATTAAAAAATTTCCAATTATATTTCGAAAATTTCAAATTATATTTCAGAAACTTCCATTTATATTTCAGATATTACCATTTACAACAAAAAAAATTGTAATTACATTTCAAAAATTTTCAATTATATTGGAAGTTTTTGAAATATAATTGGACATTTTTAAATATAATTGGAGATTCTAAAATATGATTGGTCATTTTTTGTAATATAATTTGTATTTTCTGAAACTAAAGTGGAAATGGTATACTCAATTTTTTTCATTCAAAATGTGAGGTGTTATGATTGAAGCACTCTTTGCAGCGCTGATTAATGCGTAATTATGATGCAGTAAAATCATGTGTATTTGTCCAAAACTCATGGTTTTTTATTCAAAAAGTGTTAAATATATTTAAAAGGAAAGCATGTGTGGAATTTTATCAAATATAATTTTATATTTTTGGTTTTATTTAAAAAATCTTAACAAAAAATTTAAATTTTTTCCCCTTACTTTTACTGCATCCTCAAAGCGCTCTTTGGATGCGCTTCGGTATGCTATAAAAAGATGCTGTGTCGCCAAAATATCGATTTATTTTTGCTGGGATAAGAAAAAGTTGACCGGTTAAAAGACAACATGTGTAAATTGCAACAAATTAAAGTTTCATACAATTTCGAAAGATATTGAACTAAAGAACCAAATCAATTCTATAATATGTATACAAGTATTTTATCACTGTATCACAGACTAAATACAGACTCGACAGTAGAGTTTTGTAAGAAAAAATGGGGAAAAACTAAGCGATTTTAGGAGAAAACACGGCGGTTTTTAGTCCGTTTTACGCTAACATGGCAACACTTTCTACGACTTAGGAGTGAGTGAAACAACAAAAACCGGTCTGGCATCCATTTTTCTTATGGCGCTTTATATCAGTTTTCTCTTTCTAACCTAATTCGTAGAATAATTTGAAAATATTAACCATATGGTTAAAGAATACTTTTTTGACACCTGTCACTTATGTCGAGTCTGTATTAGTCTGTGACTGTATGTGTATGATTTACACACACATAAGTAAGGCAAAATTTGTGTTGGACAGAGTAAACAGACGCGAAACTTATGACAACGGTTAAAAATGTAATCTCGAGCCATATGTTTAGTTTTTTCGTTTGGTTCTACTAGTGTTGTTAGAAAGAGAATAAAAGATGTCAGAATAGTTTTTATTGTTCCAGTATTTTAGAAAAGGTAGACAGAGTTGCCATGTTTAGTTAAAGTTAGCTAAAAATTTCTTATTTTATCCTCCCCCCCCCACATTTTATGCCATAAAACCCTAGTGTCGTGTCTGTTTAGTCTGTGGTATATATATATGAGTTCTGTATGTGCGATTTATCCATGTGTGTTTGTTTAAATTTTGAAAACAAAAATGTCATATATGACACTGCACCATAAAAGTATGCAACAATAAAATATAAAAACTAACAATAAGTAAACATCTGCAAACTTATTAGGATCATGGTGAGAGATGATAACTCTTCACAAAACTTCAATTTATATTTTTTTTATGTTTTTTTTTTCTTTTCAAAGCACATATGGTTGGTTTTTAAGGTGGGCCCTTTAAATAAAATCACAAAAAAATCAGCCAAACTATTCTTGGTTATGCTTGATTTAATTCTCCGCAGTAAAAACCCTCTTATTTATATGGGGCATTTTATTTAAAATTTTTGAACAATTTGTTTCACCTCAGGCATTTTTTATTTCATTTGTTTAGTAACTAAACTTTACATTTATCTTCCAGTCGATTGGTTTATGTTTTTCTTTTTTTCGTTTAGTTTTTACCAAAATGAATTACATTAAATATGTTCCATTTCAAGCTGGAGTAAACGAACGGGAAAAAACTAATTTATGTATATTGACTTTTAATGTGTTGCCTGTATATAAATGATGTCTATGTTAAATGTTTTAACAAAGAAAATAAAAAAACGGAGGCATCTACCCACAACCCACAAAAGTATTTGAAAAAAAAATATAAATATCCAAATTGATGCGTAACTGGTCACAGCTGTTGTCTGTTTATTAACACCAATTTTAGCTTTTTACTTTAACTTGCAACATGTTGCTGATTTTTTGGGTTACCATTTTTTTGTATATTTAGCTTTTACCTTTAAATGTTTAGGGTCGGATACTTTAATTATATGAAATCAATTTTAATAAATTTTGCACAATGTTTAAAATGTGTAAATTTTTGCAACATACACACTATTTTATTTACTTTTATAAAGCAAAAGGAAAAAAATTGAGATCACCTATATACTAAACCAAAACATATTATCAAGTTTGTCCATTTTGTTCGCATAATGTTTCTAACGTTGGAGATAAATTCCCAAAAGAGCATCAGTGTCCTGCACTTAGAAAATTATTGCAGTTACTACATGACGGTCATTTGTGTAGTAAGTAGTTGTTGTTTTTGTATGAAAATCTCAAACAACTATTTTTTGTAGTCGTTTTAAAAAGTTAATGCAAAAAATTACTACATTGCAGTAACAGTTGTTTTTAATCTATAAAAAACTTATAATTTTCTAGAATTTTTTAGAAAAACGGATGTGTTGAACGAGTTGGAAGTGTTAGATGCAGCAGGAATTATTTCCAAATAATTTTAACCGTTTTTGACGTTTAGAAGAAAATTCAAACAATTTGAGTTACAGTAAAAACAACTGTAATTTGAAGTAGTTTTTATAGTTTTTTGTGGTTGTTGATCAATAGTTAAAAACTACAACAATTATTTGTTGATTTTTAACGTAAACTGTAGTGGACACCTAAACAACAACAAATATAGTAGTTTTAACTGTCTTTTGTAGTGGAATCTACCGTTATATTTTGAGGATGTTTATTCTGGCTCGAGGTCATTATTTTCTTTACTAATAAAAAACCATGATATTCTCATAGCATAATTTTCAAGAAAATAATTTTTTTTTTTTTTTTGTTTTAAATTTATTTATGTTGGTCATTTTTGCAAGACTTAATCGACACGTGTTTCGGAATTTGTCAAATTCCATTGTCAAGATTATTTAGAAAAAAATAGAAACGATTTACTACAAAGTAGCAAACGAGTCTAATGACAAATCGTTTGTGCACAAACTAAAATATTAATACATATTCGCCTCTATTCACAATGAGAATTAGAAAGACGAAGAAATTGTACCATACTAATAAGGCAACGATTGTCAATAACCAACAAAAATATTTAAAACAATTTTACATATGATAGTCCATTGGACTACAACAATATGTTATTTGTGTTGTTGTGAGTGTAATAATCCGTATTAGGGTTATTCATCACTACACTCAAAATATTTTGTAGGCAAAAACAAATGAAAAACACACTTAAAACCAGTGAATAAACAATTGAAAACCATCCCAGTAATTATTCATTAGTTTTAACAAACATCAACATTTATTTTTTACTGTTGACAAAATTTTCTAAAATAAATAACATTAAACATTAAAAAATTACGGTTTCTTCATTCTTTTTTACCAACAAATTCGAAAAAAATAACCAACGAAAACATTAAAAATTAAGAATAGTTCTGTTATTTTTACCAACAAATTTCAAAAAAATAACCTACGAAAACAATAAAAATTAATGATTTCGTAGGTAATTTTTTACAATTTTTTATTGAAATATTTTTTTTTAATTTTTAATAAAATTTTTGGGGAATCGATCCCGCAATCAACTACATTCTGGCCAGACACTCTACCCATCGTGCCAAAGTCACTTGATACAAACATGTTTTTATATTTCTATAAATAATTTTTTGATTTTTTTTTCTACAAAAAAATAACTGACTTGTGTAGGTAAAAACTAATGATATTTCATTAAAAAATACCAACAATTTAAAAAAAAATTACTTACACAAATCATTAAAAATCAAAAGAATAATCAGTAGTTTTTACTTACAGAACAAAAATAAATGACTTTAAAAATTGAATGTTAATGAAAGTCTTTATTTTGTAGTGTGTTATTTTTGAAACAAAGGACTGAAGTAGTCATTAATAAAAACTGAACATTAAACAAATGTTTTTTCTTTTAAAAACGACTAAACGGAAAACTTTTTAAATAAACTACAAACAGTTAATGACATAATTTTTTGAGTGCAAAAACTCTAAACTCTGATCGTAGGGTGCCATGGGTTAAAATGGTCTGATGTGTCTCAAATTAAATTTAAAAGAAAATATGTCTTAAGCTCTATAAAACAGCTAATGGAAAAAAAAATTCTTGAAAAATTTCTAGAAATTTCTTGACAAATTTCAGATGGCTTGAACGATTTTATAAACTTTTTGATAATTTTTTGATGTCAAAAGTAAAAAAAATAATGCATCGCAAGATATATTTTTTTTTTTTTTTCAATTTGCAAAAACCCAAAATATTGGTGGAAATTTAACAAAAATTGAATTTTACTCCATTTAAGTTTTAATAAAAGGGAAGAAAACATCTTTTTTTATTACTTTTTTCCAAAAATTTTAAAAAATCCAAAACTTTGATCGCAAATAAACATTTTATTTAATAACTTTAATAAATCTATTTATTTACTTTATTCGACCTTTTTATTTATCCCTATTAATATTATAAATCTGATTGTTGGTTTGTCTGCCTGTCTGTCTGTCTTTCTGTCTGTCTATCTGTCTGTCTGTTCCGCAATAAGTAAAGAACGGCTTAACCGATTTTCATGAAATTTTCACCAAAGATAGTACTAACCGAGGCGGGAACTATAGGTCATAAGCGACCGTGATCGGACAAAGGGGCGTAAAATGCCACGCCCCTTTGTACCATGCTAAAGCTATATCTGCCTGTACGGCAATAACAGAAAAACGTCTGACCGATTTTCATGAAATTTTCACCACAGATAGTACTAACCTAGGCGGGAACTACAGGTCATAAGCGACCGCGATCGGACAAAGTGGCGTAAATGCCACGCCCCTATGTACCATGCTAAAGCTATATCTGCCTGTCTGGCAATAACGGAAAAACGGCTGAACCGATTTTCATGAAATTATCACCACGGATAGTACTAACCGAGCCGAGAACTATAGGCCAAAAAAATCCGCGATCGGAAAAATAGGCGTAAAATGCCACGCCCTTTGTTTTATATTGAAACTATATCTGCCTGTCCTGCAATCACTGAAAAGTGATTTAACCGATTTCACTGACATTTTTACCACAGATAGTACTAACCGAGCCGGAAACTATGATCAACAATAGAGGGCGATCGAAAAAAGGGGCGTAAAATGCCACGCCCCTTTTTATTGCACTAAAAGTTATTTCTAAATAACGCTTCAACGGCTGAACTGATTTTCATGTATTGTTCACCACATATAGTATTAACCGAAGCGAAAACTATGAGCCATATAGAGGGCGATAGAAAAAAGGGTCGTAAAATACCATGCCCCTTTGTATTACATTAAAATTTATTTCTTCCTGTTCCGTTATCACGTATAATCGGCTGAACCGATTTTAATGATATTTTTATCAAAGAAACTATAGATTATAATAGAGCGCGTATGGACAAAGGGGCTGAAAATGCCACGCCCCTTTGTACTATACTGAAAGTTTTTTCTGCATGTTCCGTAATCATGCTTAAACGACTATACCGATTTTAATAAAAAATAAAATTGCGCGCTCCTCTTTATTTTATTGAACGCTATTTCTGTCTAAAATTAAATGAAATATTTACCATCGAGGCGGGAACTTTAGATTAAAATAGAGCGCGTTTGGACAAAAGGGGCGTAAATTGACACTCGCCTTTGAACTATACTGAAAGTGTTTCTGCATGTTCCTTAATAACGCTTAAACGACTAAACCGGTTTTAACAAAATTTTTTGCATAGATAGTACTAACAGAGGCGGGAACTTTAGTATGGTATCAACTGCCAATCCTTTTGCAATGTACTGAAAGTTCATTCTGCCTTTCCGTAATCACGCTTAAACGGTGAACCTGATGTTATTATAATTTTCACCACAGTTAGTTACTACTTATTGAGGCGGAAACTATAGACACGACCAGACAAAGGTGTGAATTGCTACACTCAGAAAATTATGTAAGTTACTACATGTTAGTTGTTTGTATATTTTACAGTAGTTAGTTGTTTTCAACTACAAAGTCAGTTGTTTTTGTATGAAAAATATCAAACAACTATTTCTGTTAGTTATTTTAAGTCGTTTTTTTGAACAACTAACAAAAAAGTACTGTAATGTAGTAACAGTTAATTAAAGTAGGTAATTATATTTATTTTATCTCTGAAAAAATTTCAAAGTTTTTTTTCCAAAAAATATAAAATAAATTTTTGTTTTATTATTTTTTACAACTTTTTTAAAAAAAAATTGGAAAAAATTTGATATTCAATTTTTTTTTTCTGAAAAATTTTTTGAAAAAAAAAAAATATATATTGATTATTTTATTTTTACTACGTTTTAGTTGTTTTGACTACAAATGTAAGTAGTTTTTACTACATAAGTCAGTTGTTTTTTGTAAGTTAAAATAACTAACATTGTTAGTTGATTTAACTGAAAAAGTAGTTGACCCTAAAACAACTTACAAAGTAGTTATTTTAACTGACCTTTTCAGTTGATTTTACTAACATAATTTTTTGAGTGTATGTGTCTTTGTAATACATTGAAATTTATTTCTGTCTGATCCGTACTCACGCGTTAACGGTGAAACCAATTTTAATCAAATTTTCACCACAGATGATATTTACCATGGCGATCGGGAAAAGGGGCTTAAAATGCCGCAC
This sequence comes from Pegoplata infirma, assembly GCA_963921195.1. Classification (NCBI taxonomy): domain Eukaryota; kingdom Metazoa; phylum Arthropoda; class Insecta; order Diptera; family Anthomyiidae; genus Pegoplata; species Pegoplata infirma. The sequence continues at coordinate 46,675,243 of OY992536.1, read as the reverse complement.
CCCTTTGTATTAAATTTAAAAAAATATATTTTCCCGTTGAGCGATATGCCATATTAGCCCGCGATTAGACAAATGAAAGTAAAATGGCACGTCAAAATGTAATATACATAACGCTATTGAGCCGATTTCAATGAAATCTTCAACATAAATAGTGCTATAGACACGTATAACCATGTTCCCGACGCTAAGCAAAATCGAAAAAAAATTTACTAAACCTCATGAATAGGTTTATATTTACCAGTGAAAAGCTACGAAGAAGTAGATAAACTGACTAATAAAAAACTCATTCATTACATAATATTTTTTTCAACCCGGGCAACGCCGGGTGCAAAACAGCTAGTATATTAATAAATTAAAATATTTGAGCTCGAGGTCTTTTAAATATTTGTTTATAATCTTTAATTTTATTCTTTGCCGATATTTCGTCCTTCTTTGAGAATTTATTAATATAATAACTTTAATAATATTATTGCATTTTATTCTATTTAATCATTTATTAAAAAACAAACAAAAAACAATACAATAATTAAATTATTTTATTATAATTTTTTTTGATACTTGTGAAACATTTCCGTTTAATGTCGACAACTTAATTTTAGTGGTTCACACTTTACAAATACAATCGCATAAATAAATGTTAACATACACACAAACAAACAGTCATTCAAAATTACATTTGTATTACAATAGGGAGGCATTTGGATCAAATAACACAGTGCATTGAATTTTCTGTCATCACCATCACCGTCAATAGCTTCAATGTAAAATGAAAGCAGACCATGGGATAAACAAAGCCTCCAAAGGGTTTTGCAAAGTTAGTTCGAATTTCTTTTTTATAGCCCACTATAGTTTTTAATTTTTTATCAAAGAAGTTTGGAAAACCTTGTGAAACTGTAACCCCTCAGCTCCACCTTCCATAATTATGTAACGAGGAAAAGAAATTTTGAGATTAAAAAAAAATCTTGAACGTACAATCGCTTTTTTTTATTTTAAAAATTCAAAACTTTGATCGCCCGTGGCGCCCGGCGATCAATTTAATACGATTGAACACAAAATTGTACCATAAAAGTTTTAGGCCTAGTTGAATAAAAATTTGCCCGAACAATCAAAATCTAAAGAACAAGTTTTTTTGCTATACAAATAAATGCCGCTCTAACTATACATATTATACGAGTACATACGATTTATGTATGTTGTTTAACCATTTTTATTGTTATTACAATATGATTTTTTTTTTAACAATTCGTGGTGTTATTTTTTCTGAAGAATGCTTGAAATTCATGTTAAAGTTACCACAAAACACATTATAAATAATAAAAAAAAATATTACACACTCCAAAAAATAAAAACTGATATAATTTATTGTTGTTTAAGTCCAAATAGGAGTAGGTACAAATTGTAATGTAAGCAACAATGTAACCAAACAACATTTTCATTTGTTGAAAAAAAAAACATTTAAACATTATTAAACAATTACACTTGATTCTACACTTCCGTTTCTGGTGTATTTTTTTCCTAAAATTTTTTTTTTTAGTTTTTGTTAAGTTGCAGAAGTGACAATCCCCAACGACAAATGAACGCACTTCCTTAATGTAAATATAATTTTTTTTGTTTTTAATAAGTTATGAAATTTATACATGTACAGTAGGGCGGGTCGATTTGTATGGATCGAAAAAAACTGAAAAATCGTATAGCAAAAACAAAATCTACAAGAAATTCTAAGAAACTTTCCCAAAGAAACCATTGGTCTAAAATCAAACCCTATACCGCGCCTAACGACATGAAAATCCGTCCGTCTGTCTGTCTTTCTGTCTGTGTAAAACACGCTAACTTTCAAATGTTAGCGGAAGAATGAAAAATATATACGGTAAGCTGCTGAAGCGTGGCGTATATATTTGTTATACTTCAGGTCAGATTTATACTAAATTTCAGCGAAATCTGTCCAGTGGTTCATAAGTTATTAGTAGGGCAAGTACTTTCATGCATCTAAAAATCGAAAATATGTGCCTATAATATGCATCTAAAAATCAAAAATATGCACTAAAAATTTAAAAATTATGCATTTAAAAATTTATGTTCTACCAAAAAAAATAATGTTGTTAACATAAAATAGGGGTTTTTAAACATTTGATGTCCCCTACAATTTTTAAAAAAGTTTTTGTTACTGTAAACCATTTTTAATTGGTAAAACATCTTGTTTCAATGACACATTTTGTGATGTGTCTATAAAACAAAAATTTCCATTCCAAATATTCGGTTCTAGAACGCAACATATTACCCTGCAGCCGATTCTACTTAATATTTCAGAATCGATGATTTAATATTCCTGGGGCGCAAAAAAAAATTTTAGTCATTTGTGTAAAAAAAAAAATAATTATTTTTTTTTTTGAGTTTATAAAAACGGTATAACAAACTTATTTACATAAACCTTCCCAGAAAAATTTTCCGTTTAAAACAATTAGTTCCAGAACCCAGTATATTATCTTGAAATCGATTATACTTATCGTTCCAGAATCAATGATTTTTTTAAATTGTCAAAAAAGCATTCGCTTGAATAGGTATTTCAGAGACATTTTTTTTGTTAATTTGTAAATGTTTCAAAGTAGGAAAATTTTAAATTTTAATATGGGAAAAAATTTTCAGAATCTAAAAACTTTTTTACCTGAATCCAATTTTTGCAAGAAATGCCTCAGAATATCATTTCTATAACAAAAAATAATTTTTCTTCAAAAAAAGTTGATAGAAATTGATTTTTTCTAATGTGAGTTTTGAAAAAAGCGATAAAAATTAAACAAAAAGTGCAATTTGTATGAAAATATGCAAAAATATGCATTTATACCAAAATATGCAAAAATATGCAACTACAATTCGATGCCATTTTATTGCAAATTTCTTGATTCGGATAGATATTTAGTTTGTTGTATGATAAAAGTAACGAGTAAAAATATGCATTTTCATGAAAGTACTTGCCCTAGTTATTAGCATAATGGGGAATTTCAGATGGGTTTTAACCCGAACTCCCGTGTTGAAAAAAACGCTAAACACGCTTTGAAAAGAAATGGTAAGCAAAAAAAAATATTTTAGAATCTATTTTTGTCACTCAAAAAAACTAAAAAAAAAAATATTACACTCAAAAAAAATTACACTCAAAAAAATTTACACTCAAAAATTTTTTTTATTTACAAAAATTAAAAAAAAATATTTACTCAAAATAAATCAAATACTGATGTAAAAAAAATATTCAGTTATCAAAAATTTTTATCGAACACAGCTTTTTTCCTCTCCGATATGCAACTCTCCAATTTCATCCCACAAAAGTATCTATGTGTTTTTTTTTTTTTTGACTAAATATCATTATGATCCTCAATTACATACTTTTATTTACTAAGAAAAATCCGCTGAACCAGCTTCCCTTTGTAATTAACAAACAAAGGCTTTGGAGGGAATCGAACCCACAGCTCCTGCACTTACTTTCAGAGTACCAGGCTACATGTTAATATACTGCAGCCCAATATAAAATGAATAATGGAGTAAAATTATCATGGATTAACGATAAAGCCAGCGATTTATTGTGAAAATTTTTTATTATAATTTTTCGTCTGTGGCGTTTTCATTACAAATCAATCTAATTATTATGTCTACTAATATACTTGCCGCCCATAATCTCAAAAATTGTTCGAATTATATCCAGCGGCAATTAGTAAAACATTACCGCTGGATATGGTCTTGCAGCATATCGGTATATAAAACTATGTTTTCTTTACATCTGAGGTGTATGGTATGTTCAGCAACTTTGTAGGAAATATTATGGCAAATATTTTTGTGAAACATATTAACCCTCTAATTCCCTCTCATAACGGTATTTTTTGGCTCAATTCTAACAAATCGCAAAAAACACCCCGAAAGAGGGGAAGGGTGGGGATGAAATGTTCTACAAAAATGTTGCCAATAAAATTTTACTACATACCTCAGAGCACACCAAAGCCCAAAAATTAACACAAACACCAAAAAAGAGTCAAGTTCTATGTTTTGTTTATGAAAAAAAGGACGGACGGACAAATCTTCATGTCGTTAGGCGCGGTATAGGGTTTGATTTTAGAAACATGGTTTCTTTGGGAAATGTTCTTAGAATTTCTTGTAGATTATGTTTTTGCTATACGATTTTTGACAAAAAAAATCGACCCGCCCTAATGTACAGACTTTTCATGTCTTATGGTTATGACTTACAACATTTTGTTTCTTTTTTATGTAATTTACATAATAGACACACTTTTTTAGAAAGCTGCAAAAATTTTTATTAAAAGTTTAATGAAATAGTACATGTTGAAACGCTATAACCTTTGTTGCCATAATATTATAATTCTGAGACGTATGAGTGTTAAAATAGTATTTCCGGTTTTATTACTTATCCGTTATATAGAAAATAAGAAATATTTTATAACGAAACCACAGACTAAATACAGACTCGACAGTAGAGTTTTATAAGAAAAAATGGGGAAAAATTAAGCGATTTTAGGAGAAAACACAGCGGTTTTTAGTCCGTTTTACGCTAACATGGCAACACTTTCTACGACTTAGGAGTGAGTGAAACAACAAAAACCGATCTGGCATCCATTTTTCTTATGGCGCGTTATATCAGTTTTCTCTTTCTAACCTAATTCGTAGAATAATTTGAAAAAATTAACCATATGGTTCAAGAATACTTTTTTGACACCTGTCACTTATGTCGAGTCTGTATTAGTCTGTGACGAAACTATGATAAGAAGGTAAATCAAAAAAAAAACGTTGTAAGTTAATATTAGGGCCTAAAAGTATGCAACAAAATATTTTGATACCTACTTATTTAAAATATCCCTGCAAACAATAGGGCAATATATCGCGGAAAAGATATTGCGGCGATACGAAAATTTATCATTTCAATAAAAAATCGAAGCATTATTTTTATTATATCGAATGTTGCGGATATATTTTTCGGGTGAATGCAAATGTTTTTAGTCCTACACTCAAAATATTTTGTAGGCAAAAACAAATGAAAAACACACTTAAAACCAGTGAATAAACAATTGAAAACCATCCCAGTAATTATTCATTTGTTTTAAAAACATTAACATTTATTTTTTACTGTTGACAAAATTTTCTAAAATAAATAACATTAAACATTAAAAAATTACGTTTTTTTCACTCTTTTTTACCAACAAATTCGAAAAAAATAACCAACGAAAACATTAAAAATTGATGATAGTTCTGTTATTTTTACCAACAAATTTCAAAAAAAATAACCTACGAAAACAATAAAAATTAATGATTTCGTAGGTAATTTATTACAATTTTTTATTGAAATATTTTTTGAAAAATTTTTAATAAAATTTTTGGGGAATCGATCCCGCAATCAACTACATTCTGGCCAGACACTCTACCCATCGTGCCAAAGTCACTTGATACAAACATGTTTTTATATTTCTATAAATAATTTTTTGATTTTTATTTCTACAAAAAAATAACTGACTTGTGTAGGTAAAAACTAATGATATTTCATTAAAAAATACCAAAAATTTAAAAAAAATATTACTTACACAAATCATTAAAAATCAAAAGAATAATCAGTAGTTTTTACTTACAGAACAAAAATAAATGCACTCAAAATAATTACTCTGTTAAATTACAGAGATACTCTGCTGAGCCAGCAGAAAATACCATAGATTTCCAACCAGCAAGATTTTTTGTTATTTTACGAAGAAAACTCTGTAAGATGATTTCAATAAAAAAAAACTGTAAATTTACAGAATTATCTGTAAAATATTTATAAAAGCGACCAGAACTTTACTATTTTATTTGATTCTTGTTTAATTTCTCTTTCCTTAATGTGCTAGTAGTGTTAAAAATTGGGAAATGCCATCGAGTAAATTTGCCCGCTTTAAGGCTTCCAAATTGTAAATTTACTTTTTTTCATTTATGTAAAAATTACGAGTTTTTTACGAGTACCTCCAATTTTACACGACATCCTCGTAAAATTTACCAGGTTTTATTGTAATTTAAGACGTTTTTTAAAGAGGGGTTGAACAATTTGGAAGTTTTTTGACGAGATTTTTATTTGAAAACTGTATTACAGAGCACTAAGTAAAATTACAGATGAAATTTAGTATTTTGGTTGCGAGAACAAAACAAAGTATTTTTCTAAAATCTGTATTTTAGCAAAAAACTTGGTATATTATCTGTAAAATAGAGATTACAAAGTATAAAGTAAAATTACAGATAGCATTTTGTTTTTCGGTTACAAGAAAATACAAAGTTTTTTCTTAAAATCTGTATTTCGACAAATAACTTTGTCAAATATCTGTCGAATGGAGATTACAGTCATTTTACAGAGTATTTAACAGAGTAATTATTTTGATTGTGACTTTAAAAATTAAATGTTAATGAAAGTCTTTATTTTTTAGCGTGTTATTTTTGAAACAAAGGACTGAAGTAGTCATTAATAAAAACTGAACATCAAACAAATGTTTTTTCTTTTAAAAACGACTAAACGGAAAACTTTTTAAATAAACTACAAACAGTTAATGACATAATTTTTTGAGTGTATTAACATGACCAAAATATGAATGAAAAAATGTCTATTTTCAGTTTCAGAGAACCGATATAGCTGTATCGCCGGTTTATCATTTCGGTGATATTCCGGCGATAAATACATTTTTTTTTCTTTTATAGGATTATCTGGCGATATTGCCCTTTTATCGCCAAGACGAATCGTTTTCGTATCGCCGGGATAACAGTCGGGTAACAGTTTCTCCTGAAACGTGTATCGCCGGCGATACGAATTCGATAATACCCGCAATAACATTTATCGTATCGGCAATGCAACCGGCGAATTGATGTCGTATTATTGTGTTTGCAGGGATGAATCGGTAATTACCAAGGATGGGAACCGATTCTATTTAAGGTTTTTTTTTAAATTATCACTGTAAGCCAAATGTTTCGACTTATTCTAAAGTCAGACCTGTCGTAACGAATATTTCGGTAGTCAGAGCTTCGAACGATTTATTTATTTATTTATTTATTTATTTATTTATTTATTTATTTATTTATTTATTTATTTATTTATTTATTTATTTATTTATTTATTTATTTATTTATTTATTTATTTATTTATTTATTTATTTATTTATTTATTTATTTATTTATTTATTTATTTATTTATTTATTTATTTATTTATTTATTTATTTATTTATTTATTTATTTATTTATTTATTTATTTATTTATTTATTTATTTATTTATTTATTTATTTATTTATTTATTTATTTATTTATTTATTTATTTATTTATTTATTTATTTATTTATTTATTTATTTATTTATTTATTTATTTATTTATTTATTTATTTATTTATTTATTTATTTATTTATTTATTTATTTATTTATTTATTTATTTATTTATTTATTTATTTATTTATTTATTTATTTATTTATTTATTTATTTATTTATTTATTTATTTATTTATTTATTTATTTATTTATTTATTTATTTATTTATTTATTTATTTATTTATTTATTTATTTATTTATTTATTTATTTATTTATTTATTTATTTATTTATTTATTTATTTATTTATTTATTTATTTATTTATTTATTTATTTATTTATTTATTTATTTATTTATTTATTTATTTATTTATTTATTTATTTATTTATTTATTTATTTATTTATTTATTTATTTATTTATTTATTTATTTATTTATTTATTTATTTATTTATTTATTTATTTATTTATTTATTTATTTATTTATTTATTTATTTATTTATTTATTTATTTATTTATTTATTTATTTATTTATTTATTTATTTATTTATTTATTTATTTATTTATTTATTTATTTATTTATTTATTTATTTATTTATTTATTTATTTATTTATTTATTTATTTATTTATTTATTTATTTATTTATTTATTTATTTATTTATTTATTTATTTATTTATTTATTTATTTATTTATTTATTTATTTATTTATTTATTTATTTATTTATTTATTTATTTATTTATTTATTTATTTATTTATTTATTTATTTATTTATTTATTTATTTATTTATTTATTTATTTATTTATTTATTTATTTATTTATTTATTTATTTATTTATTTATTTATTTATTTATTTATTTATTTATTTATTTATTTATTTATTTATTTATTTATTTATTTATTTATTTATTTATTTATTTATTTATTTATTTATTTATTTATTTATTTATTTATTTATTTATTTATTTATTTATTTATTTATTTATTTATTTATTTATTTATTTATTTATTTATTTATTTATTTATTTATTTATTTATTTATTTATTTATTTATTTATTTATTTATTTATTTATTTATTTATTTATTTATTTATTTATTTATTTATTTATTTATTTATTTATTTATTTATTTATTTATTTATTTATTTATTTATTTATTTATTTATTTATTTATTTATTTATTTATTTATTTATTTATTTATTTATTTATTTATTTATTTATTTATTTATTTATTTATTTATTTATTTATTTATTTATTTATTTATTTATTTATTTATTTATTTATTTATTTATTTATTTATTTATTTATTTATTTATTTATTTATTTATTTATTTATTTATTTATTTATTTATTTATTTATTTATTTATTTATTTATTTATTTATTTATTTATTTATTTATTTATTTATTTATTTATTTATTTATTTATTTATTTATTTATTTATTTATTTATTTATTTATTTATTTATTTATTTATTTATTTATTTATTTATTTATTTATTTATTTATTTATTTATTTATTTATTTATTTATTTATTTATTTATTTATTTATTTATTTATTTATTTATTTATTTATTTATTTATTTATTTATTTATTTATTTATTTATTTATTTATTTATTTATTTATTTATTTATTTATTTATTTATTTATTTATTTATTTATTTATTTATTTATTTATTTATTTATTTATTTATTTATTTATTTATTTATTTATTTATTTATTTATTTATTTATTTATTTATTTATTTATTTATTTATTTATTTATTTATTTATTTATTTATTTATTTATTTATTTATTTATTTATTTATTTATTTATTTATTTATTTATTTATTTATTTATTTATTTATTTATTTATTTATTTATTTATTTATTTATTTATTTATTTATTTATTTATTTATTTATTTATTTATTTATTTATTTATTTATTTATTTATTTATTTATTTATTTATTTATTTATTTATTTATTTATTTATTTATTTATTTATTTATTTATTTATTTATTTATTTATTTATTTATTTATTTATTTATTTATTTATTTATTTATTTATTTATTTATTTATTTATTTATTTATTTATTTATTTATTTATTTATTTATTTATTTATTTATTTATTTATTTATTTATTTATTTATTTATTTATTTATTTATTTATTTATTTATTTATTTATTTATTTATTTATTTATTTATTTATTTATTTATTTATTTATTTATTTATTTATTTATTTATTTATTTATTTATTTATTTATTTATTTATTTATTTATTTATTTATTTATTTATTTATTTATTTATTTATTTATTTATTTATTTATTTATTTATTTATTTATTTATTATTCTTCAATTAAATAACTGAGCCCAAAGGGCCATATATAGTTATAAAAATACTACTTTATGTAAATAAATACTAAAATGGTATAATAAAATTTAATAATAAAAAACTTAATATTATATTATAAAATGCAGAAAAATTTAACCTAATGAAAGAAGAGCAAAAAAAAAAAAAAAGTTCTTAAATAAGAGCAAAAGAATGAAATAGAAAAGTACATTAAAAAGATTTAGAGAAAAAGATTTAGAGAAAGATTTAGAGATTTCATTTCTTCCCAGCAAAAACTTAGCTTACCAAGTAATTAACTGAAGGGGTTATAAAAAATATAAGTAACTACACCATTTTTAATTGAAATTGAGAAAATTCCGAATGAAATTGAGAACTTCTATTTGAAATTGAGAAAATTCCATATGAAATTGAAAATTTCCATTTGAAATTGATAAAATTCCATATGAAATTGAGAAATTCTATTTGAAATTGAGAAAATTTCAAATGAAAATGGAGCTTTCCATTTGAAATTGAGAAAATTTCAAATGAAATTGAAATTTTTTATTTGAAATTGAGAAAACTTCATTTTAAATTGAGACTCTCCATTTTAAATTGCATTTGCAATTGAGAAAATTTTATATGAAATTGAGAAAATTTCAAATGAAATTGAAAAAATTTCAAATGAAATTAAGAAAATTTCATATGAAATTGAGACTTTATATTTGAAATTGAGAAATCTACATATGAAATTGAGAAAAGTACAATTGAAATTGAGAAAATTTTCAAATGAAATTGAAAAAATTTCAAATGAATTTGAGATATTTCCAATTAAAATTGAGAAAAATTCAAATGAAATTAAGAAAATTTCAAATGAAATTAAAAAAAATTCAAATGAACTTGAGAAATTTTCAAATAAGAAATTTCAGAGAATTTCCCAATTTCATTTGAAATTTTCTTAATTCCATTTGAAATTTTTTTAATTTCATTTGAAATTTTCTCAATTTCATTTGAAATTTTCTCAATTTTAATTGGAAATATCTCAAATTCATTTGAAATTTTCTCAATTTCAACTGGAAAGTGGAAGTTTTGTTTAAAGTTTTCTCAATTTCAAATGGAAATTCTCAATTTCAATTGAAAATTTTCTCAATTTCAATTGTACAATTCCCAGTTTCATATGTAAATATCTCAATTTCAAATATAAAATCTCAATTTCATATGAAATTTTCTCAATTTCAAATAGATATTCTCAATTTCATTTGGAATTTTTTCAATTTCATTTGAAATTTTCCTAATTTCAAATGGATAGTCTCAACTTCATTTGCAATATTCTCAAATTCAAATGGAAAATCCTAATTTCATATGGAATTTTCCCAATTTCAAATATAAATTCTCAATTTCATTTGGGATTTTTACCAATTTCATATAGAAAGCTCTCAATTTCAATCGGAAATGGTTTAGTTACCTCCCAACTTCAACGTTTATTACTTTAACACGGTGATGTCATTGGAAGTAACCTTATTTTGACTTTTTGGGCGTAAAGTAATCCTAATGGTAATTAGTATTATTTATAGCCATTACCAAGTAAGCAAGGCAGGAAGGAGTACCCATTACCAAGTTTTTACTGGGTTAATTCAATTTGGCCTCCCGAATGAAAATTTAGTGATTGCATTCCCCAATCACATTTTATCGAATTCAATGAATTCACTTTAAACTCATTTGATTTATAAATATCAAATGCATTCGATTTATTTTTCATTCGACTTTCCCAAATCGACTTTTAAAAATCATTCGACTTTTAAAAATCGAATACATTCCATTGCGAATGCAATCGATTTTCTTTTCATTTAATTAGAAAAATTACTATCTCCATAGTATTTCCGACTCTCTTCTCACGTGTCAACCCCAATTGGCCCTAATTTTAAATCTAAAAAAATTGGCATTCCCGAAAATTTTTAAACGCGAATTTCTCGCTAAATACTGCCGACATGACTAAAAATTCAAAATCATATATGTAGCTCTTGGCTATTATTCATAATACTTATAGTAAACCAACTTTAGTATATTTCAATTTTCATGAATAACGACCTTTGTTTCTATAATACGACCACTAAATATCCGACAGCTAATCGAAAAAGCAAAAATTGGCTCTATTTTGCTCTTTTTTGCTTAGTTTTTGAGATATTGCCATTTTAAGTTTTTTTTTTGTTAGAACAAAATCAATTGCATTCGGTTTTTCTAAATCGAGTGAACAAGAAATCGAATGCATTCATTTTTTTCCATTCAATCGAATGCATTTCAAGGACTTCATTCAATATTGATTTATAAAATCGAATGCATTCACTGACTATAAAAATCGAATGGATTTTTTTTTTGAAGAATTCATTCGAAAAGGATTTCATTCTTCGAAGCTCTGTAGGAAGTTTTTCTGAAATCAGACTTGTAGTAATAAATTCGTTACGACATTTCGGTAGTTTGTCTGAAATCAGACTTGTCGCAATGAATTCGTTAAGATTAGTTAATTTTTCACATTTATTTAATGTGAATTTATGGAAATAAAAATATGAAACATTCCCGTGAATAAATATAAATTTGTTAAGATTCTTTAAGCACACGCCTCTGGAAGCAAATTTAGGTTTTGTTGAAATGGTGACAAATGCCATTGCATTCCTCTTTATTTAGAGCTTTAAAAAGCGTTAACACGAAAATCCTAGCTGATCCTGTCTTTGAGATATTGCTAAATAATTACACTGTTCGACTTTGAACCGAATACTGATGAAACAGTTGAACATATCCTGTGCAAACGCCCCGCATTGGCCAGGCATCGCAAACAAATTTTAGGCAAAGCATAACTCGAGAATCTGGAAGAAATCGCAGTTATGGACCTTATGCGCGTTAAATTGTTTGCAACATGGACTAACGCGTTTTATCCTCGTCGCTGAAGGAACATGTGGTATTGCTATGGACCAGCCGGCCTATGCGAGGAGTTCAAAATTTTGAGCTCCGCCACCCCTAACCTAACCTACACTGATCGACAACAAAAACCTCCCAAATTAATATCCATTTGATTTTAATAGATTTTACTCTCCCGATTCCAAATCTACCATCCAAATTTTCCTAGAACGCACCAATTTTGAGATATGTATTTGCTGTTAAAAAATTCAAAAAACCAATAATTTTGCACTATTGGGAGTCCGCTGTTAAATATTCTTAAGATGCTTTCAAAAATAGGACTTGATTTTATATAAATTGTTCATGTTCCGTTTTCGACACATTCGTTTTCGAGATATTCGCCTTCGAGATTTTTGCGTGAAAAAAATTTCAAACGAAAATATCTTGAAAACGGAACATGCTAGCACGCCATGGTATTACACTCGCAAATAAAAATATTTCCCACAACAAAAATGCATTTAGTATAACTAAGGGTAATCGGATGTACAACTGTTTTTAATACAGTCAAACCCGGTTATATCGAACTCCGAGGGGCCAGTAAAAAAAGTTCGTTATAAGCAAAGTTCGCTATAAGCAGGGTATATTTCATATCAAACTAGTTTTATTTCCAAAAAAAAGTTGCAATTTTATTTTATTTGACGATTTTATGTAAGTAAACTACTTATTGAGAAGAAAACATTAAAAATATAAATAAATTTTATCAAAATTAATATTACCCGAGTAAAAATGTTTAGATATATTTTTATATATCACGTCTTATCCGAGATTTAAAAGATCTTACTAGGATCAGTACTGATCCGAAATTTGAAAGATCAGTACTGATCCGAAAAATGGATCGCTAAGATTAGATCAGTTTTAATCGGACGGATACAATGTTATCCGAAAAATGGGTTTATATAATAAGATAAACCCATTTTTCGGATGAAATTGTATCCGTCCGATTAAAACTGATCTAATCTTAGCGATCCATTTTTCGGATCAGTACTGATCCTTCACATTTTTACTTGGGTAACCAAAAATTTCTAACTTATTGTAAGTTTGGTAAACATAATTGCCGCACATTTCAAAATATTTGTGGGAGTTCGTTATAAAAATGTAAATATAAATGAAATTGTGTTCGTGGGACCATAATAAGTAGTTCGTTTTAACCGAGAATTCGCTATAACCGAGTTCGTTATAAAAGATGTATTTTGTGTGAAAATTGTTGCCAAAACGTCGGGACTTTGGAATTAGTTCGTTATAACCGGGAATTCGTTATAACCGAGTTCGTTATAACCGAGTTCGTTATAACCGAGTTCAATATAACCGAGTTTGACTGTATTTGTTTGTTGGTTACTTGACGATCGTGATCCTATAACGATGATACAATTTTTGTCTTCTGATTCAAAATGGGAGTAGAGTCGAATATGTGTTAATATTTTAGTTTGATCATCGACGATTTGTTATTGAAATCCCTTTGCTACTTGTAGTATAGGGCATACATGGGAAATTACAATTTGATTCAAATTATAATTTGTATTTTAATTACAATTTTTTCTGCAAATGGTAAATTATTTTTTTTTTAATTTTCATTTCCAGAACAAATGGAAATTGAAAAATTTTAATTTTCATTCGAATGAAAACCTTCGCCACATTTTTTTAATTACGTTGCCATAAAAAATCAAAGACAAAAACCTTTAACATTGCCGTTTTAAAAAAAATATTTTTTCAAAGGAGTTGGTACACTCAGAAAATTATTGCAGTTACTACATGACGGTCGTTTGTGTAGTAAGTAGTAGCTGTTGTTTTTAACTACAATTTCGGTCGTTTTTGTATGAAAAAATCTCAAACAACTTTTTTTGTAGTAGTTTCAAAAAATAACTACAAAAAATATACTACACTGTAGCAATAGTTGATTTATGTAGTTGTTTTTAGTTTTTTTTCTAAAACTCGTTTTTTTCTAGAAATTTTTATTGCAAACGAATGTGTCGAGCGAGTTGGTCGTGCGGGATGCGGAAGGAATTATTTTTATACCAAATAAATAATATCTAAATAAATTAAATTACAATTTATTAAATTTAATTATAACAAAAAATATGTTTTTGGAAAAATATTCTTGAGCGAAAGAAAATAAGCGGATAAATGAGATAACAAGTGTGTATAATATAGCGCTCACATAAGCGTGCGTAAAAACCAATCGGAAAAAAACAAAATAAAATGTGTGCAGTGTTTTGTTTTCTTATGAGCGCGCCATCTTTCTTTTCTTTGTATACACAACAGAGCAGGTACATACTTTTTTGAAACATTTCAAATTAATTCTTTTTTTTTTATAAATCAATTTTGCCAAAGCATTTCGTTTTTTTTTATTCCAGACAAATTTTGATCAGTAGCGGTGAAAATTTGAAATGAACTATTAAAAAACAAAGGTAAATACAATCAATTTATTTTGTTTAACATTTTATTAATATAATTTTTTTCTTCTATAATTCCAGATAAATACATCAAAAAATTGTCATCATGTCGAAATTCTATACAACTAGGGCTGTCAATCCCGAAATCCCGAATCCCGAAATCCCGGGATTTTTGTCATAAAATGAATCCCGAATCCCGGGATTTTTAAGCTCAAATCCCGGCATTTTATAAATATTAAAAATATATGAGAATTTATTTTTAAAAATACAGCTTTGTTGAATTATTGTTACATTTACATAAACAAATTAAAACTAAAACTTTTTTTAATTTTCAACGTAGCTGACCAAGAATTTGGCTAAGCTGAGAATTCTACCCAGGTTAGCTGAATAAAAGTCCAACGCACTAACCATTAAGCCACAGTCACCGAGCCCTTTGACCAAAGTTTGCAGGTTTTGGCAAAAAAATTTCTAAAAAATCGAAACTTTGATCGAAGGGCGCCACGGGTAAATTTAATCCGATTGGCCTCAAATTTGTACCACATAAGTTTTAGGCGTAGGAGAATAAAAATTTTGCCGGACGTTCAAAATTGGAAGAAAAACTTTTCTTTTACAAAAAAATTAAAGTCCAATGCATTATATTACTACTTTTCTCCTTTACATGTTTTTATTATTTTAAATTTTCCTTAAATTAGTTCTAAAATTATACAGTGCAACAAACAAAATCGGAATGGGATGAAACCAAAAGCAAATAAAAGTTGTCATTTTCCATAACAAACCCCTCAGGGCTTTTTTAGTTCATTGCTAAATATTTAATAATAATTACTTGAAAACTGCATAAGTGGCGTATACTTAATTTTTTAATTGCCTTTAAATCACAATCAGAATAATTAAAAATATTTTTTTTTTATAATTTCGTTGTAGCGAAGTAGAACAAAGGGTTTTCGTGGGAATCAAACCCACGACTACTTGCTTAATAGGCTAGCACGCTACCAACTAACCCACAGTAGCCCCTTAATATGCACAATAAAATTGAAACATAAGGAGTCTACTATTTCTTTACTCTTATAATCAAAGAAATTTAATCCCGAAAAATCCCGGAGTCCCGAAAAATCCCGGGATCCCGGGATTTCGATTTTCAAATCCCGAATCCCGGGATTTTAAAAAACCGATCCCGTTTGACAGCCCTATATACAACCAACTGAAATGTATTGCTTTTTAAATAAATAAATATCAATCATTTAAACGTTTAAGAAATTTTTTAAATAAAATTTCAGGCAATTGTAGAAAAAACAACTGTATTAAACAGTTTTGTAGTAGTTTTTACTACATTTTGTAGTTGAAAATCAATAGTTAAAAACAACAACATGTTCAGTTGTTTTTACCGTTTATGTAGTGGACGCCTTTTCAACGACAAAATGTAGTCAAAACAACTGTCTTTTGTAGTAGATTTTACCGACATACTTTTTTGAGTGTAACGCAAACAAAAATTCAAATAATTTAAGCAAGAACACAAACCTCAAACAACAAAATATATGAAAATTATAGAGGGCCATAGGTTATCAAATTGTACCCTACTCATGGCAATGTTAATTTCATATAAGGTTTATAAACGACGTTATAAAATACTTTTAAAATAAAACACATTTTTTAGGCCCGATTCTTTAATTGCCAGTGACTTAAAATATCACAAAATTTCATTATTTTGCATACAATATTGTCATTTTGATATTTTTTTAATTCACTGACAATCTTTAGGATCGGGCTGTTGTCCCCAAAATATTACCAACAATAGCGCTTAAAAACAAAAATGTGAGAAAGAATTTTTCTTGTTGTGTTTTTCCAAGAAACTGTAAAAATTTTATAATGTCTCCAGTTAAATTATGTAAAAAATCAAACTGTATAAAATTACTCAAAATTTTTGTATAAATTTTTAAAGCGAACATTTTGTAGTCCAACCATTTTGAATTCAAAACAACAAACAACATCATTTTCCAAAAGCTCTAACATTAAAAATGTATCTACTTATTCCAAACTGTTTTACAATAAAGTAAATACATTTCTAATCTAGGCTAACTCCGGGCATAATAAGTTGTGACCAAGTCAGATATTTTCAGTTAAATACTCCTAGAGAGTATTATTGGAGGGAACACCTTAAACGTTGCACATAGCTCTAATGGCAAGCAAACTAGGTGTCCGCTGTTTCCCAACTGAAAAAATCAATGGAAATCGTTGTTAGTATGCAAATGGGGAATAAAAATTTCATATAATACTATATTTTAGAAAAAATACTACAAAATTCCAAAAAACATAAAAATTGCAGTAATTTTGTTTAACATAAAATTTGTTATACATATGTAAATAACAAATTTTTATGAAGCCTTGCCAAGTAAATTTCATTCTTTTTCACTCATTGTAACTCTATTGTTCTTAATATTTGGGAACAAAATGAATCCGAAAGTGGATTCATAAAATTTTAATTTTTTTGTTTACAAAATAATTCAATCAGTTATTAAATTTAAATTTTGATGTGCATGTTGATAGTGTGCCACATATATTTTTGGAAGTCCGGGCACCATCTATTACATCTCAGCACTGTTTTGGAATCCTGAAAATTTAAAAACAATTTAATGCATAAAAGAATATACCAAATCTAATTCATTGAATGTTAAACTAATCAAATTCAGAACACATAAATTAAAAGCCACACAATTTCCAACATTAATTCAGAAATTAAAAATTACACTCAGAAAATTATGTAAGTTACTACATGTCAGTTGTTTGTATATTTTAGTTGTTAGTTGTTTTCAACTACAAAGTTAGTATGAATTTTGTATGTAAAATTATTATTTTGTATGAAAAATATGAAGCAACAATTTTTGTTATTTTAAGTCTTTTTTTTTGAACAACTAACAAAAAAGTACTGTAATGTAGTAACCGTTATTTAAAGTAGTTAATTTTAGTTCTTTATCTCTGAAAAATTTTCCAAGTTTTAAAAAAAAAAAAAAAATTTTTAAGTTTTACAACTTTTTTTTAAAAAAAAAAGCTTTGAAAAATTTCGGTCTTCAATTTTTTTTTCTGAAAAATTTTTGGAAAAAAAAAATATTGATTTTTTTATTTTTACTACATGCGAGTTGTTTTGACTACAAATGTAACTAGTTTTTACTACATAAGCCAATTGTTTTTTGTCAGTTAAAATAACTAACATTATTAGTTGATTTAACTCAAAAAGTAGTTGACCCCAAAACAACTTACAAAGTAGTTATTTTAACTGACATTTTCAGTTGATATTACTTACATAATTTTTGGAGTGCACTCGGAAAATTATGTAAGTTACTACATGTTAGTTATTTGTATATTTTACAGTAGTTAGTTGTTTTCAACTACAAAGTCAGTTGTTTTTGTATGACAAATATCAAACAACTATTTCTGTTAGTTATTTTAAGTCGTTTTTTTGAACAACTAACAAAAAAGTACTGTGATGTAGTAACAGTTATTTAAAGTAGTTAATTTTATTTTTTTATCTCTGAAAAATTTTCAAATTTTCAAATGTAAGTAGTTTTTACTACATAAGTCAGTTGATTTTTGTCAGTTAAAATAACTAACATTGTTAGTTGATTTAACTGAAAAAGTAGTTGACCCCAAAACAACTTACAAAGTGGTTATTTTAACTGACATTTCAATTACACTCAAAAAATTATGATTTTACTAACATAATTTTTTGAGTATAATTGAATTAGTTGTAAACGTTATCAAAAGCTAATGATGTTAGAATTAATAGTGTAGGGTATGCATATGTAAATATTAAGATTCACCAGATTCTTTTATTTATGCATTTTAAACTTTGTGGTAAATCGTTCACGTATAAAACGACTAAATACTTACCATTTCTAATGTCTTGAAATAATTTTCAGATAAAATTGGAGGCAGGATGGGTAGTATTCATGCGCTAAAAAAACAATTATTTTATTTATGTTAGTGCAATATCTATATAATACAACTTTCAGAATATTTTAAGCTTACCTTTTCTTGTTTCCAGAATCCAAATTCGGGGGAATTTCACGGTGATTTAAAATATTTTTTATTTTCCCAACGAAATTCATTCGTTTGTTTATTTATTTTTATTTAATTTATATTGACATACAAAAAAGGTTTGAAAATATACTATAGAAATATTGTTGGCAAATCGAAAAATTCAAAAATTTTCAAATTAATTTAAAAACTCAAAATCATTCTGTAATTTAATTACCATTTCCATCCGATTCAACAACCATACATTTCCATTTGCTAAGGAAATGGAAATTCAAAAATTTATAATTTTAATTTTGAGAAATGGAAATTGTTTATTAATTTCCATTTGATAAAGAAATGGTAATTAAATTTAAATGGAAATTAAAAAATCCCATGTATGGTATAGGGTTTTTATATTTGCTAAATAATCTTGACAATGGAATCTGAAAAATTCTGAAACACGTGTCTTTCAAAAATTACCAACATAAAAAAATTTAAAACAGAAAAATAATTTTCGTGAAAACTATTCTATGAGAATATCATAGTTTTAATTAGTAAAGGAGCTAGAATAAACCTACTTAAAATATAATAATAAAATATTATGAATATTCGATTAGCCAAATCTCTTACTATTTTTTACTACAACTGGAAAGTTTTGTTTACTTTTTGTATTGAAAATTTCCAGCTGTAGTAAAATGAGTAAAAAATAGTATAATAATAATAGATAATAGTAAAGGAAATAATGACCTCGAGCTAGAATAAACCTACTTAAAATAAAATAAGAAAATATTAGGTCTATTCGATTACCCAAATCTCTTACTATTTTTTACTACAACTGGAAAGTTTTGTTTACTTTTTGTATTGAAAATTTGCAGCTGTACACTCAAAAAATTTCATGCATAAAAATACGAAGTATTATTTCGTAAAATTTTTTTCGTACATATTACGAAATTTTTGTACATATTACGAAATTTTTGTAATTTTACGAAAACTTGGAATTTCGTAAAAATACAAATTTCGTTTATTTTACAAAGTACATTTCGTAGCCAAAAATATACGAAATACTTCGTATCTTAACGAAATATTTCGTAATTTAACAAAATATTTTTCGGAAAAAAAAATCACAAAATCAAGGGTTTGATTTATTTATCTGAATTACTAGATTTAACAATTAAAAAAATGGAATAACAAAAATTTGTTCCTTCTCTTTTTAATTTTTGTTTACGGTTTCTAATTTTAAATTATTTTCAGCATAACACAAAGTCAAATCACCCAAGATATATTTTTCAATGCAGTCTGTTAGGTGTTTTGACATTAGTGAGAAGTTATACGGGCATGTCACCGAGTCAATTCCGTTTAGAAATGGAATTGAATGTTTGCTCGGGAAACTATTTTTTTCGTAAAGAAACCACTTTAAATTACAGTGAATATTTGGAAGTGTTTTGATTTGATTTACATAAAAAAAAACTTCGTAATATGTACAAAATATTTTGTATGTTTACGAAATATTTCGTAATTATACAAAATATTTCGCATTTATACAAAATATTTCGTAACTTTACGAAATATTTTCGTTAAACTAAACATAATTCGTATTTACAAAAATAAAACTTCGTAATATGTACAAAAATATTTTGTATTTTTACAAAATATTTCGTAATTATACAAAATATTTAGTAGTTATACAAAATATTTCGTAACTTTACGAAATATTTTCGTAAAAATAAACATAATTCGTATTTACAAAAAAAAACTTCGTAATATGTACGAAAATATTTAGTATTTTTACGAAATATTTCGTAGTTATACTAAATATTTCGTAAATTTACGAAATATTTTCGTATTTATTTCGTAAATATCACTAAAAAAACTTCGTAATATTTACGAAATGCCATAGGTAAATATTACGAAATATTTCGTTCCGGCAAAACCACGAAATATTTCGTACAATGTACGAAGTATTTCGTTCATTTTACCTATGAAATTTTTTGAGTGTAGTAAAATGAGTAAAAAATAGTAGATTGTAATAAGGTAATCGAATAGACCTATTAATTTTAAAATTCTGCTTTAACAAATATTTTATTCATTTGAATTGAATGCAAAAAAAAAATCTTTTAATAAAAACATAAAAAAACAAAAACAAACTTAAAGTTGAAAATTCAATATAAATTAATAAACTATGTACATTTAAGAGATTTATTTTATATTATAATAAAAAATTTATCGCTTATAGCATTGCTTGTTTGTCGTTCTTGCTTCATAAACATTGTAATCTGTTTCATAGTCTTTACAAAATCTTCTCGAAGTTCGTTTAAATCTAAAAAGAAAGTAAGTTATTTAATTAATTTATTGTAGTTTGAATTAAAAAATAATTCAATAATATGTATTACCAATATCATAACCAAAAATTTTAATAGATTTAATACGTGTGGGAAATCTTTCATCAGACACAATATCATTTAAAAACATAAGATCATCTTTAGAATTAAAACGAATTATTATGAAAAATTGTGGATTATTGTATAGCAAATTTAACCAAATTTCGTAATTTAAATCAAAAGAAAGTAACGGTATATTTATAAAGGTTAGATTGATTTTTAAATCTTCAAATTCAAGTAGATCTTCCTCGGGTAGATCATCATCAATTAGGGTATTTCCAGAGCAGCCAAACTCCATTACTTGAAGTATTGTTAATTGCTTTAAGGTGGGATGTTTTAAAATTTTTATAACATTTGATAATGCTATTGGATTATCTAGCCGGAGTTCTAATTCTTGAAGATATTTTAAATTATTTAAATTATTTATTAAAGTTTGACATGGTTGTACAGTTAGTTTTTCTAATTTCAGACAATTTGTTGAAATATTATCTGGTATTTTTCCACTGTAATTTTTTGGTATATGTGGAAAATTGTAATAAAATATTAAAGTTTTTAAATTTTTAAAATTCTGTTGATTATTCCATTCAAATAAATGTATCATTTCATTATCCAGATTAGAATATATATGTAAATATTCTAGGGTGGGTGAAACGGTAAAATATTCAAATTGACCATATATATCCCAAATGGCAATTAAACTAAATGATTTCAATGTCATATCGTGAAGTATACACTTAAAATCGGCCCAAGTTAGTTCCGAGCAGCAGCACAACACCAACTCTTCTAAATCAGATAAAGGGCTAAATTTTTTGATTACAAAATATTCCAATTTTAAGTATTTTAAATGAATACACTTTTTAGAAAGTGATTGAAAGAATGCTTCATTAAGTTCAATCTTATAGCCACCAACCAATGTTAATGATTCGAGATTTTTAAAATTTTTTAAAATGTGCTCCGAAAAATTGTTTAAAATTTTTTGTGGTGATAAATTTCCAATTTTTAATTCTTTGCAGGGATTTTCTTCAATTTTTGCCAGTTTTAAAGGATTTACATTAATCATCTCCTCATCCAAAGACATCTGATCAATATTTATAAACAGTTTTTGAACGTATAATTTTGTTAAAATGATTGTTGGATCATGGGATTCATCGTGTTCATAATAAAATATTGAAATATCCAAACTTTGTAAGCCGTTCATATTTTCGATTATAGCTAATTGAATATCCTCATCTAGCGGACAATTATCCAAACGTAGTTTCTCTAATTTAGGACATGCCGAAGCTAGTATTTCGAAATGCTCTTCGGTAAGCATCATTTGTTTGTATATCAAGGATGTAAGATTTTTAAATTGTATATTACCATCAATTTTGAATGCATATTCAATTGGTATGTTTTCTTCGTCCACATAATACTCATCATCTTCTTCATCATAGTAATATTCCTCATTTTCGGCATCAAAATAATAATGATTATCTTGGCAGCTATTACTGTTAGGATAATATAAATGTTTGTGCAATGAGAGTTCCTTAATATTATTGGCCATTAACCTTAAAATCATGTCTATGTCGCGTTTATGTATACGAATTTTATTATCTTTTGAAGCTTTATATTTTACCAATTTATTAAACTCGCTCTGATCAGCATTTCCATAATTTGTTGATAGAATATAGTAATCGGAATTAGTTTGAATTAATTTAACGTTGGAATATTTAAATTTCCATAGAAAATTTCGTATAATTACTTGAAAGTTTTTACAAACTTTAGTTAACTGGAATTGAGAATCAAAATCTAGATATTGAAAAATATATCGTAGAATATCCACATTTTTTATTAATTTTTCCATTTTTAAAATGATTTTTACAAACGAAAAAGCACCGCCTTTTAATATTTTTTTTTTTTTAATTATTGTCAACAGCTGTTTTGCAGCTTTGGCATCAACCAGAGTTACCAGGTCAACAATTTTATCTGTTTTTTGTTCCCAATGATGGCATATATTTTTTCCAAGTAAGAGAATAATCACAATTGGAGCGGGAAGCGTTTTTCCGCAACTGTTCACATACGTTTTATATGACAACCAAATTCCGCCGCGTTTTTCCGCCAAACTAGATTCAATTCTATTTTTATGAGGACAACTGCGTTTTTCCGCTTCCCGCTCCAATTGTGATTATTCTCTAAGTGTTTCTTCACAATACAGCAGCAAGCAGCAGACAGCAAAATTTGTACATGTATTTTGTTGTTGCCGCAACAACAAAATACATGTGAACATTTTGCTGTCTGCTGCTTGCTGCTGTATTGTGAAGAAACACTAAGCAATGTGGTCTGGCAACGAAAACCCGGGAAAAGCAGGTAAAAAACCGGGAAGTGTATTTTTGGGAATTTAAAGTTTCCCACAAAAAAAGAAAAAAAATCGAGAAGTCTGAATTAATACCCTATTCACACTTACAGTTTTAAACCGTTTTTAGCAATTATTTTTAGCATTTTCTGTCAATATACTGTAATAGAATAAAGAAAGTGCTAAAAATATTGCTGCTAAAAACGATTTAAAACTGTACGTGTGAATAGGGCATAAAAAAGATTAGAAGGTACGCAGTAGGGATGCCAAACGGGATTAACTTTAAAAAATCCAGGGATTCGGGATTTTGAAAATTGAAATTTCGGGATCCCGGGATTTTCGGGATTTTTTCGGGATCCCGGGTTTTTCGGGATTTTCGGGTTTTTTGGGTATTTTCGGGATTTTTATTTCTTATATTAAAAAAATAAGATTTTTATAAACTATAATATTTTTATTTGTCATATTTTATGTAAATATCATACATGGGACTATTTAAATAAATGGAATAATTAATTAATGATTTCATTGGCATTATATTGAAACTAATGCCAATGAAATTTTTAGCATTGTCATTGTTTTAATCAATGCCAATGCCCGTTAAGGAATTAGTAGCATTAGTAATGCCAATTATGAAAAATTCCATTGGCATTAATAAATGCCTTAATGAAAACAAAGCATCAGCAATTTTAAATGTCGTATTTCCGTCAGCGAGTTGTGAAATTTTTTTTTTTGGTTAAAACTTAAAATGACTATATCTCGAAAACTAAGCCAGATAGCGCAAAATGGAGGACATTTTGAATCCCCATAGTTTCGCTGATCCTCTTCACATGTGTGGACCCTAATAGGTCCAAATTTTAAATCTAAAAATTTGACACTCCCGAAAATTTGAAAATTCAAATACCTTTAGCATTATCTTTCTTAATTATGCAGGTATCACAATTTAGGGGCCCAACTGGGTCTTGAGAATTTTGAAACTGAATAACTAAAAAACTATTGCTTTGAGTTTTTTCGAGTATTGGCAGACAAGTTCTAGAAATCATGAGCTACAAAAATGCTTTTGAACTTTTTGTTGTGTCGGCAATATTTACCGAGATATGAGCATTTAAAAATTTTCGGGAATCCCAAAGTTTTTGCATTTAAAGTTAGGACCCATTGGGGTCCACACATTTGAAGAGGACCCGCGCGAGTTCTAGAAGCCAAGTGCTTCAAAAGTGCTTTTGGACTTTTTGTTGTTGGCTAAGTTTTCGAGATATCGCCATTTAAAGTTTTTAAAAAAATATATATTTATTGTAAACAAATGCTTTTTTTATCAATTGTAAATAGTTTTTTTTAGGCATTTGTGCCGTTTCATTGGCATTAGTACAAATAATGCCAATGCCAAAAAATTTCATTGGCAATAAATGCTAATGCTTTTTTTTGGCATTGGCATTAGTTCCAACTAATGGCAATGAAAATTTTAAACTGGATTTTAATAAGAAATATTTCGTATTATCCAAATTAGATTTGTTTACAGTTGAATTTTTCAATGTTATAAATTTCGGGATTTTCGGGATTATTTTTAAAAAATCCCGGGATTCGGGATTTTATAAATCCCGAAAATCCCGGGATTTTCGGGATCGGGATTTCCCGTTTGGCATCCCTAGTACGCAGTGTTGTATTTGATGTATTTTCCAATATGGTGGCACACCCAAAAAAAAATAATTGTGGAATTATAAAATTTTAGGGTACAATTTACCTAAGTTTTTTCGCAGGAATCCAACTTAAAAAGTTTCTTTGCTTATTAGCCGAAACAACTTAGGTAAACTTACAAAATGCAACTAAGCATTATTTCAAATTTAGTTTTGTTTATTTAGCCAATATATTTAAATAAATGGTACAGTTTGATTGGTTAAATGACGTATTTTTTTAGGTTGATTTAATAATTTTATATATATCCCCTTCCATACAAAATGCTCAATATTATAAATTTTAATTAGATTTATTTTTAATAATTTTTTAATAAAAAGAACATTTTTATAATAAAATATAAATATTAATAAGCTTAAAATACATACTTTTGATTTAAAGACTTGCCTTCAACATAATCGTAAATTTCAGGAAGAACAATTTTCTATAGAAACTTTCTCAAAGGCAATTTTTCTATATAAAATTTCTAAAAGAGAGATTTTCTATAGAAAATTTCTAATAGACAATATTTCTATAAAAAATTTCTAAAAGACAGGTTTTCTATAGAAAATTTCTAACAGGCAATTTTTCTATAGAAAATTTCTCAAAGACAATTCTTCTATAGAAACTATCTCAAAGACAATTTTTCTATAGAAAATTTCTCAAAGACAATTTTTTTATAAAAAATTTCTGAGAGACAATTTTTCTACAGAAAATTTCTGAAAGACAATTCTTCTATAGAAAATTTCTTAAAGACAATTTTTTTATAGAAATTTTCTCAAAGACAATTTTTCTATAGAAAGTTTCTCAAAGACAATTCTTTAATAGAAACTGTCTCAAAGACAATTTTTCTATAGAAAATTTCTCAAAGACAATTTTTTTATAGAAAATTTCTGAGAGACAATTTTTCTACAGAAAATTTCTGAAAGACAATTTTTCTATAGAAAATTTCTTAGAGACAATTTTTTTATAGAAATTTTCTCAAAGACAATTCTTCTATAGAAAATTTCTGAAAGACAATTTTTCTATAGAAACTTTCTAAACGACAATACTTCTATAGAAAATTTCTAAAAGATAATTTTTCGATAGAAAATTTCTGGAAGAATATTTTTCTATAGAAAATTTCTGAAAGATAATTTTTTTTATATCAAATTTTTTTATAGAAAATTTCTCAAATACAATTTTTCTATAGAAAATTTCTCAAAGATAATTCTTTAATAGAAAATTTCTCAAAGACAATTCTTTAATAGAAAATTTTTTAAAGATAATTTTTCTATAGAAAATTTAACATATATAATTTTTCCATAGAAAATTTCTGAAAGGCAATTTTTTTATAGAAAATTTCTCAAAGACAATTTTTCTATAGAATATTTTTCAAAGACAATTTTTCTACAGAATCTTTTTCAAAGACAATTCTTCTATAGAAAATTTCTGAAAGACAATTTTTCTATAGAAAATTTTTGGAAGAAAAATTTTCTATATAAAATTTCTCAAAGACAATTTTTCTGTAGAAAATTTCTAAAAGAGAGATTTTTTATAGAAAATTTCTAACAGATAATTTTTCTATAAAAAATTTCTGAAAGACAGGTTTTCTATAGAAAATTTCTCAAAAACAATTTTCCTATAGAATAGGTCTCAAAGAGAATTTTTCTACAGGAACTTTTTTAAAGACAATCTTTCTATGGAAACTTTCTCGAACACAATTTTTCTATATAAAATTTTTGAAAGACAGGTTTTCTAAAGAAAATTTCTGAAAGAAAATCTTTCTACGGAAACTTTCTCGAACACAATTTTTCTATAGAAAAGTTCTGAAAGACAACTTTCCATAGAAAAATTCTCAAAGTTAATTATTCTATAGAAAATTTCTCAAAGACAATTTTTCTATAGAATTTTCCCATAGAAAAATTTTCAAAGACAATTATTCTATAGAAAATTTCTCAAAGACAATTTTTCTTTAGAAAATTTCTGAGAGAATTTTTTTTTATAGAAAATTTTTGAAAGACAATTTTCCATAGAAAAGTTCTCAAAGACAATTATTCTATAGAAAATTTCTCAAAGACAATTTTTCTATAGAAAATTTCTGAGGGAAATTTTTCTTTAAAAAATTTTTGAAAGACAATTTTCCATAGAAAAATTCTCAAAGACAATTATTCTGTAGAAAATTTCCCAATGACAATTTTTCTGAGAGAATATTTTTCTATAGAAAATTTCTCAAAGACAATTCTTCTATAGAAAAATTCTGAAAGACAATTCTTCTATAGAAAATTTCTGACAGAAAATGTTTCTACAGAAAATTTCTGAAAGTCAATTTTTCTATAGAAATACAATTCTTCTTTAGAAAATTTCTGAAAGACAATTTTTCTATAGAAATTTTCTGAAAGGCAATACTTCTATAGAAAATTTTTGAAATACAATTTTTCTATAGAAACATTCCCAAAGACAATTTTTTTACTGAAAATTTCTTAAAGATTATTCTTCAATAGAAAATTTCTTGAAGACAATTTTTCTATAAAAACTTTCTCAAAGACAATTTTTCTTTAGAAAATTTTTCAAATACAATTTTTTTATAGAAAATTTCTGAAAGGCAATTCTTGTATAGAACATTTTTGAAATACAATATTTCTATAGAAACTTTTTCAAAGACAATTTTTCTATAGAAAATTACTCTTTAAAAAATTTTGCAAAAACAATTTTTCTTTAGAAAGCTGTCTTTGTAGATATTTTCTATAGAAAAATTGTAGGAGAAATTTTTTATAGAAAAATTGTCTTTGAGAAATTTTTTATAAAAAAATTGCTTTTAGTGATATTTTCTATGGAAAAATTGCTTGAAAATTTCTATAGAAAAATTGTCTTTCAAAAAATTTTCTAAAGAAAAATTGTCTTTCAGAATTTTTTTTTTTATAGAAAACTTGTCCTTAGAGTTATTTTCTATAGAAGAATTGACTTTGACAAATTTTCTATAGAAAAAGTGTCTTTCTGAAATTTTCTATAGACAAATTTTCCTTGAGAAATTTTTTCTGGGAAATTTTCTAGAGAAAAATTGTCTGAGAAATTTTCTATAGAACAATTGTTTTTGGGAAACTTTCTATAGAAAATTGTCTGAGAAATTTTCTATTGAATTGTCTGAGAAATTTTCTATAGAACAATTGTTTTTGAAAAATTTTGAAATGTTTTGTGAAAATTTTTTATAGAAAAATGTTCAGACTCCGTCCATTTTTTCTATAGAAAATTTTTAAGTTTCTGAGACGTTTTTTTTTCTATAGAAAAAAGTTTCAAATCCTAAGATATTTTTTCGATAGAAAAATTGTCAGATTCTTTGACACTTGTTCAAAAATTCTATAATTTTGTGAAATTTTTTCTATAGAAAAATTCTCGAATTCTGAGACATTTTTTCAATAGAAAAAGTCTTGCATTTTGAGACAATTTTTCTATAAAAGTTTCAAATTCTTAAAAAAAAAATTTATAGAAAAAATCTCAGATTCTCAGACAATTTTTCTACAGAATAAATTTTAAATTCTGTAAAAATTTTTTTACAAAAAAGGCTCAGGTTCTGAGACAATTTTTCTATAGAAAAAATCTCAGATTCTAAGACAATTTTTCTTTAGAACAATTTTTTAATTCTGAGGCAATTTTTCTATAGAATGTACCAGATTGTGAGACCAAGGTCTAGGGTTTTTTAATTGTTTTTTATATATTAAACTTTTACCTCTGCTGAAACACTTGAGGCATGATTGGGTTCTCTTAAATTTGTTTTGTATCCCGTTCCTTAAAATGTAAACTGTCTAAAAGTTCCGATTTAAAGTGTGTGGCGGATGCCGCAAATGTTCTGATAAACCACCACCGTCTGCAACTGAAAGTTAATATTTTGGTTAATATACGTTTAGCAAATATATAAACACATTCGTTTTGCTTACCTTTTTAATTAATGAAAAAAATTACTTCCTCATGTTTTTTATAAAAAATTAAAGACAATGTGTTGTCAATATGTTGCTTACAATGTGGCATTAATTTGTCGACTTTATTGAATTAAATTTATTTATATTTATAAAAAAAAACTTAGGTAAAAGATTCAAGTTTGTGTAGGTTAAATTTGATATTGTATACAATGCTATTTTACAAAATAAATGTCACATACAATTTAGTCAAAACTTGAGCAATTTCTTGAACTCAATATAAAAAAAATTTACCTAAGTCACATTAGACTGTTTAACACTAGTTATTTTTTTGGGTGCAAAATGCTTGTTCTTCCTCATCTCACACGTATTTAATATCATATTATATTCTTTGTTTATAAAAAATGAAATTTGTCTTTCATTTAATTAAATGTATTATTTATTTTGCTTTATTCAACGTTTTTTTAAAGATAATTCGCACTTTTGATAGTTTAAAAACATTTTTTTCTCTTTTGCTGTTTGCTTTGTTGTTGTTCTCCTCTATGTTGCATTGTTTTTATTAAACGTCAAAAGTTACATAATGTGCTGTCACTAATACTTATTCAAGCGAAATACGACTCTGTTTCAATTCTATTTTTTTCTATGGAATAGGGCAGAGTCATATGGAATAGGGTATTAATTTAGACTTCCAGAGTTTTTTTTTTGGGTAACTTTAAATTCCCAGAAATAAACATCAAATTGGCAGCAATGGTTTTTTTAAAAATAACGGTAAAAAGTATCTGACAACGCTGTAGAAAACAGCTGTGGAAAAAAATAAAAAGCGGTGCTTTTTCTTCTGTAACTCATTTTGAAAATGGAAAAATTAATTAAAAATGTTGATATTCTACGATATATTTTTCAATATCTAGATTTTGATTCTCAATTCCAGTTAACTAAAGTTTGTACAAACTTTCAAATAATTATTCGAAATTTTCTATGGAAATATAAATTTTCCAACCTTAAATTAATTCAAACTAATTCCGATTACTATATTCTATCAACAATTAATGAAAATGCTGGTCATACCGATTATAATTATGATTATAGTCAAATAATAAAATATAAATCTTCAACAGATAATAAAATTCGTATACATAAACGGGACATCAACATGATTTTAAGGTTAATGGCCCATAACCTTAAGGAACTGTCATTGCTCAAACATTTATATTGTCCATATAGTAATAGCTGCCAAGATTATCACTATTATTTTGATGATGAAGAAGATGAAGACTTGTATGTGGACGAAGATTGCATACCAATTGAATATGCTTTCGAAATTGATGGTAACATACAATTTAAAAATCTTACATCCTTGACATACAAACAAATGTTGCTTGCCGAAGAGGATTTCCAAATACTAGCTGCGGCTTGTCCTAAATTAGAGAAACTACGTTTGGATAATTGCCCTCTAGATGAGGATATACAATTAGCTATAATGGAAAATTTGATTGGCTTAAAAAGTTTGGATATTTCAATATTTTATTATGAACACGAGGAATCCCATGATCCAACAATCATTTTAACAAAATTATATGTTCAACAATTGTTTATAAGTATAGATAACATGTATTTATATGAAGAGATAATTTATAAAAAGCCTTCAAAAATGGCAAAAACTGAAGCAAATCCCTGCAAAGAATTAAAAATTGGAAATTTATCACCACAAATAATATTAAACAATTTTTCGGAACACATTTTAAAAAATTTTAAAAATCTCGAGTCATTAACATTGGTTGGTGGCTATAAGATTGAACTTAACGAAGCATTCTTTCAATCACTTGCTAAAAAGTGCATTCATTTAAATTACTTAAAATTGCAATATTTTGAAATCAAAACATTTAGCCCTTTATCTAATTTACAAGAATTGGAGTTTTTATGCTGCTCGGGCCTAACATGGGCGGATTTTAAATGTATACTACATGATATGACATTGAAATCATTTATTTTAATTGCCATTTGGGATATTTATGGTCAATTTGAATATTTTACCGTTTCACCCACCTTAGAATACTTGCATATATTTTGTAATCTTGATAACGAAATGATAAATTTATTTGAATGGAACAATCAACAGAATTTTAAAAATTTAAAGACTTTAATATTTTATTACAATTTTCCACATATACCAGATGACTACATTGGAAAAATACCAGATAATATTTCAACAAATTGTCTGAAACTAGAAACGTTAACTGTACAACCATGTCAAACCTTAATAAACAATTTAAATAATTTGAAATATCTAAAATCATTGGAACTCCGATTGGATAATCCAATAGCATTTTCAAATATAATGAAAATCTTAAAACATTCCACCTTAAAGCAATTAACTATACTTCGAGTTAATGAACATGGACGATCAAAATATACCCTAATTGAAGATAATATACGAGATGAAGATCTTCTTGAACTTGAAGGTTTGCAAATCAATCTAACCTTAATTGATATGACCTTACCTACTTTTGATACTAATTATGGAATTTGGTTAAGTTTGCTGTACAATAATCCAAAATTATTCATAATAATTCGTTTTAATGTTAAAGAAGATCTAAAGTTTTTAAATCATATTGTGTTTGATGAAAAATTTCCCACACGTATAAAATCTATTAAAATTTGCGGTTATGATATTGGTAATACATATTTTTAACTGTTTTTATACCCTCCACTTAGTGATAGAGGGTATATATAAGTTTGTCATTCCGTTTGTAACTCATCGAAATATCGGTCTGGGACCCCATAAAGTATATATATTCATGATGCCCGATCGATTTTAAGACATTCTAGCGATGTCCGTCTGTTGAAAATGCTCTCGCGGACAAAATATTGCACAGAGATGACTGCAACTTAACATATATATTGGAAGTTCTCCCGAGAAGTTTGGTATTGCATTTGAGCGATATCGGTTCAGCGGTTCAAAAGTTATGAACGAAAATGTAAGCACACCTCAAAAATTTCAGTACATTCAACATAACCTAAAAATACAAAATGCTTTAATTCGGCTTCTGGTTGACATATGTGAACATAATTGGACACCAAATGGTATTTAAACAAGTACGAACATATTTTTTGACAAAAAAAAAAAAATCGCGGATTTTTTTTTTACCAAAATTTTTTTTCGCGGAAATTTTTTTCAATTTTTTTTTTTTTTCAAAAGTAATTTCCATTCAAATAAAGTTGTTTGCAATAATCTTTTTGAAATTGTGGAGGGTATCACTACATTCGGCAAGGCCGAATTTAACTTTTTTACTTGTTTTTTCTATAACTGCAATAAATTAATTGAATAATTTACTATCTTTTTAGATTTAAAAGAACTTAGAGAAGATTTTGAAAAGACCATGAAAAGGATCAACATGTTTAGAATGCAAGAAAGACATACGAATGATTCAATATGCGACAAATTTTTAATTATTATATAAAGTAAAAAAACTCTTATAAAAATCTATATACAGATTTTTTAATTTAATTGAATTTTTAACTTAAGTTTGTTATTTTTGTTTTTCATGTTTTTATTAAGAAGTTTTTTTTTTTTAATTTTTAACTTAAGTTTGTTATTTTTGTTTTTATGTTTTTATTAAAAAGATTTTTTTTTGCATTCGATTTAAATGAATAAAATATTTATTACAAAAGAATTTCATAATTAATATAGTCTATCTAAAAATCTCATAAAATGGATTTTTAAAGCCAATAACGCTGTGCAACAAATTTAAGGACATCAAATCTATTTGGGATGAGAACAAAAAATCAAAGTAGACAACCAGTATACCAAAACTGCCAAAAAATGTTGGGCCATTGGGCCCACCCCATTAGGTCCAGACACCAAAATTCAAAATGGTAAGTTTAGCGTTATCTTGCTTATTTTCCAGGTACTGCAATTTCGGGGCATAATAGGGTCTTGAGAATTTTAAAAACTGAATAACTTAAAAACTTTTAATCTGAGGGTATCGAGTATTTAACGGACGAATTCTGGAAATAAAGAGCTACAAAAATGATTTTGGACTTTTTGTTGTGTCAGCAATATTTACCGAGATATAAGCATTTTTACTCATTTTACTACAGCTGGGAATTTTCAATACAAAAAAGGTCTATTCGATTACCCAAATTTCTTACTATTTTTTACTACAGCTGGAAAGTCTTGGTTACTTTTTGTATTGAAAAATTCCAGCTGAAATTTGGGTTACGAATAGACCTAATCGAATAGACCTAATCAATTCAAAATAACAAGAAAAAAACGTTTTTTTTTTTTGAAAATGATTATCTTTTGTTAATTAATCTTTAAAAATTAAGGAACTGTTTCTGCTAAAAGTGTGTGAAATTGCAAATAATAAAAATTAAAAGAAAACACCGAAACTTGTCAAAAAATTGACATGGCCGACCAGTTGTCCAATCATATTCAACCTCATATATCTAAACCGCGACTTTTATGAAAAAATCAAAAAATAAATGTTATGCAAATTTTAACATGGGACATCTCTAGAAGTCCTTTCATATATAAAATACTTAGTTTGGACAACATTCGTTTAATGATTTTTTTTAAAACAAAACAAGTGAGAGTGTTAAATTCGGCTGTGTCGAGTCTATTATACCCTCCAACATGTAAAAAAAAAAATTTGACAGGGGCGTTGTTTTAAGGGGGGGGGGGGGGCAAGATAGGGGGAGTGGTCGGTGAGCTGGGTTGACTCCTTGGCCCTCACGGTATATGATTACAAGTTCATTTTTGTCTGCTTTGTGCACTAAAGTATTATAGTTTTATAATTATTTAAATTATTTTTTTATCCACGCCCTTAAAAGAGGGGCGGGACAAAAAAGCGACATTTTTAATCTCCTGTGTCCAAGCGCAGGACTATAAACTTCGAACTAACAATGTCTCATTTAGTTCACAAAAATACAAAAAAAAACGTCAAAAAAATTGGCATTTTTAAGAGGTTGGTTTAGTTCTTCAAGGGGGAACTTTTTTGCCCCTGGTCCGATTTTGCCCATTTCCGAACTTAACCTGCCTAGGACCATAAGACATATTTATGCCAAACTTAAGGGTCTAGCTCTTTTATTTTGGACTGTATCGTGTTAACTACAGACGGACGGACGGACATCGATAGAATGTCTTAAAATCGATCACTGATCAATAATATAAGTATATACTTTATGGGGTCCCCGACCGATATTTCGATGCGTTACACACGGAATGACAAAGTGAGTATACCCCCATACTGTAGTTGGAGGGTATAAAGACACATACAACTGGTTTGTATGAGGAGTACAAGTAGAACTGGTCCAATTCCTTTAAAATTTGAAGTGGTTTTTGAATACAAAATACGTTTACCTGCCAAATTTCGAAAGACTTTCTATTACAACATGGTTATAGAGATGTGCGCGTGAGTGATTTTTGACTCACGCTCACGACAGGAATTTTTGAATCACGCACACTCACTCACGAGCATATTTTTTCTACTCACACTTACTCACAATCACGTGAGTAAATTTAATACAACTTACACTCACGTGCACTCACGCAAGCTTCACTCACACTCACGTTGACTCACACTCACGAAATTCTTATTTATACAAAAAAAAATTTCAAAAATCTTTCAAAATTTTCAGCAAAATTTAAAGTTCAGCATAAGTTTACTCTTTTTTTGCTTTTTCGGGACGAAATCTTAAGTTAAGCCAAATTTTACAATTTTTTGATGCTTTTTTTGGTACGAAAGGAAATATGAAAAGTAAATAAAACACGCAAACTCACGCAAAAAAATCGACTCACGCACACTCACTCACGCAAAAATCTTACTCACGCACACTCACTCACGCAATTCTTTTCTCCACTCACACTTACTCACAATCACGTGAGTAAAATTGAATTCGGTCACACTCACGCGTGATCACGCGTGAATTACGTGAATCACGCTCTAATCTGCTCATGTGCCCATCTCTAATTTGAACCTAATTTAATGGGGACGTATGTATGGAGGCTAGGTCAAAACATGGGCCGATGTTTTCCAATTTCAAAATTGCGACATCGCTAAATCGACTTAAAAAGTGATTCTAATTGCCACAAAGGCTTCCCTGTGTAAGGACTTTAATCTCTAGTTGGAATAAAAAACAGTACTTTTATTTTAATATTTTTATTTAATATGCGTAAATATAACAATTTCGAGAAGAAAAAGAAAACAAAAATTAAATAAATTATGTAATAGGGGAATTCATTTAACAATTAAAATTATAAAATTAATTAATATGTGGCAATAAGTAATAATAGCTTATGTCGAAAAATCGAGTTTCGAAATACACAAAAAAAAAAATCTCTTAGGGCTGGTAACTCAGCAAAAGCTAATCAATAATTAATACTAATCATTGATCAATTTCATATAAATTTGACGTTTGCGAACATTGATTAGCCCTAATCATTGATTATATTGTGATAAGTTACCAGACCTTAGGACATTTTTTAAAGTTATAAAAGAAGAGGAATCATTTTATCATAATTTTTACAAAACCTAAATTTGTTTGAAGAGGGGTGTCCATTAAAAACCATTTTTGTAAAGATATTTTTCAGAGATATGATATTTCTTTTAAAATTGCTTAAAAAATGTATGTAATTTTCGACCCAAGGTCAGTTATGACGATAAGAATGTGTAAAAAAGGAGTGCATACTTTTAGGATTAAAGGAAAATTTTATATAACGTATGTATGCAGGATTACGAAATTTTTAAAAATGTTTCTAAAAATATCGAAAATCATTAGACAATTTTCTTTTGATTGCAAAAAAAGGGAAAAGTTTAAAGTTTTTAAAGCTAAGTATATGATTTTTATCTCTGCCTAAATAAATGCATTAAAAAAAATTAGTTTTTTTACAAAATTTTTTTAAAAATTTAAAAAATCATTAGACTCATGGCTTTGAGAAAACAGTTTTCAGAAAAAAATAGAAAAAGTTTAAAGTTACCTGTTTTTTATAGCTGCCCAATCTTACATTAAGCGGGTCAAAGGGGAAAGGGAAAATCAGGATTTTTTTTCGTTTTTTGAGGATTTTTCACATTTCTTAAAAAGAAACTATATGAACATTTTATACTGATCGAAAGGTTTTTTGGAGGCCTATCCAATGGTCTATCTGTCGTGTCTTCTCATTCCCATATTAAAGTTTCAGGACAATCGGTGATGCCTTGTGAAAGACCTTCCTTGTGAGTCGTTTTATTTTCAATGATTTTTATAAAAAAAAAAAAAAAATATTGTAGCATAATTTTAGACATTTAGGCTAGATTACTCAATGCTCCGTTATAAAATAACTTTCCGTTAAATTTAACTTTTTCATACAAATTTTGACAAAAGGCTCCGTTAAAACGGCAATTAGCAGCTAACTTTTCATTGACT
This sequence comes from Pegoplata infirma, assembly GCA_963921195.1. Classification (NCBI taxonomy): domain Eukaryota; kingdom Metazoa; phylum Arthropoda; class Insecta; order Diptera; family Anthomyiidae; genus Pegoplata; species Pegoplata infirma. The sequence continues at coordinate 46,638,601 of OY992536.1, read as the reverse complement.
AATCCTCCCTTAGAAGGGAAGTATCTCAACCCTTATGAACCGATTTGCCTGAAACTTAAAATATATATCAAAGAGATAATTCTAAGGTTGGGGTGTCTCGGCTTATCGGCCATATCGGGGATTTAGGGGTTCAAGACATGGGTCAAAAAATGGCGAAAAAATCGTTTTTTGGATTTTTCAGTCATATCTTTTTAAGAAACTACACACAAAAAAATAATCGAGGTAACAATGCCTTAGCTGGCATAGGTATTTATTTTTTCTTTGAAATCAAAAATATAAGGTTTATTACCTTAGCAATATGTAATTTAAATACCTATTGGCTATGCAACTTTTACTATTCAAATTAGGTAGAACTTCGAAAAATTTTTTGACAATAATTTTAAAATTAATAAAAAATACAAACATCAAAAATTTTTAGAATATTTTTTAAAAGTTATTAAACGCAATAAAAATCAAATCATAAAAATTAACAATTCGCGAAAAATTAGACCAGCAAGGTAATTAACTTTATTAGCAAATTAATTATGTAAAAATAAATCAATTATTTTACAGTTTTTTAGATAACGTAAACATAAAGAAGTCTTCAAGAACTAAGGATCCAGTTTTAAGAAGCATCATTTACAAAAAAAAACTCATCAAGAATACTAGAATTAAGAAAAATCTCAGAATCAACCGTATTTCCACATAGAAAAAATGCGAAAAACACATTTTTCTATAAAAAATATTTCAAAATCTGCGAATTTTGTGTAAAAAAGTCTCAGAATCTGAAAATCTTTCAGTCTCAGTTCCATAAATGTTTTCTGCAAAAATTATTTGATTCTGAAACAAATCTCAGATTCTGATACATTTTTTCTACAGAAAAATTTTCAGATTCCGATACATTTTTTCTATAGAAAAATTCTCAGATTCTGAGACATTTCTTCTATAGAAAAATTCTCAGATTCTGAGACATTTTTTCTATAGAAAAATTCTCAGATTCTGAGACATTTTTGTATAGTAAAAATCTCAGATTCTAATACATTTTTGTATAGAAAAAATCTCATATTCTGAGACATTTTTTCTATAGAAAAATTCTCAGATTCTGAGTCATTTTTTCTATAGAAAAATTCTCAGATTCTGAGACATTTTTTCTATAGATAAATTCTCAGATTCTGAGACATTTTTTCTGAGATTTTTCTATAGCAAAATGATTCAGAATCTGAAATTTTTTCTATAGAAAAATCTCTCAGAATCTGAGAGTTTTTCTATACAAAAATTTATCAGAATCTGAGATTTTTTCTACACAAAAATGTCTTAGAATCTGAGATTTTTTCCATACAAAAATGTCTCAGAATCTGAGATTTTTTTCTATACAAAAATGCCTCAGAATCTGAGATTTTTCTATACAAACATGTCCCAGAATCTGACATTTTTTCTATAGAAAAATGTCTTACTATAGAATCTCAATAGAAAAAATTTCTCAATTTCTTTAGAAAATTCAGAGATTTTTTTTTTTTTTCCTACAGAAAAATGTCTCTGTTTTCTATAGAAAAAAAATTATCAGAATCTGAGATTTTTTCTATTCAAAAATGTCTCAGAATATGAGATTTTTTCTATACAAAAATGTATTAGAATCTGAGATTTTTACTATACAAAAATGTCTCAGAATCTGAGATTTTTTCTATACTAAAATTTATCAGAATCTCAGATTTTTTTCGATACAAAAATGTCTTAGAATCTGAGAGTTTTTCTGTTCAAAAATGTCTCAGAATCTAAGATTTTTTTCTATACAAAAATGTCTCAGAATCTCAGATTTTTTCTATAAAAAAATGTCTCAGAATCTGAGATTTTTTCTATACAAAAATGTCTCAGAATCTGAGATTTTTTCTATAGAAAAATGTCTCATAATCTGAGATTTTTTCTATTGAAAAATGTGTCAGAATCCGAAATTTTTTATATAGTAAAATTGTCAGATTTTAACTCTTAGATTCTGAAAATTTTTTCTATAGAAAAATTCTCAAACTCTGAGAGATTTTTTCTACAGAAAAGTTTTAGAATCTGAGAGTATTTCTATTTAAAAATGTTTAATAACAGAAAATTTTTCAGATTTTGAGTTCTTCATAAAGTTCTGAGACATTTTTCTTATTATCAACTTTTCTTTAAAATTTGTAAGCATTCAAAAAATTAAAAAAAAAATAAATTAATTAAAAATAATAAACTTTTCGTAGTTTTTATTTAAATTTTAAAAGGAAATGGTGTAAAAAAGCCATTACTAATACAAGGTAATACTACCAAATTATTTACGTAATATCACCTATTTATCAATGCTATTTTACCTAAAAAGCTAAGGTATATTTCTGTCAACCATAATAAATTTTCGAACATAGGAATTACCTTAGCTTTTAAGTAACATTACCTTTTTACTTAGCAAATGCCCCGTTTGCCTGGCGATAAGGTATTTTTATACTATAATTTTAGGTAATATTACCTCGATTTTTTTTTGTGTGTATATGATGTTTTCATATGAGAAGAAAGGTTTTTTTAATGCCTATCCAATGGTGGACTAACCTCGTACAAATTCGGCTTCTTTAAATATTTTTTTCCGGAAAATGTGTAAATTTTGGAGGGTACTTATGTGAAGACATAGACCTACGATATCCATATGGATAAAAAATAATCTTTATTAAATTTAAGTCGACCTGTATTTTTGCCCTAGATGATATTCCGGTTAGTTCGGAAGTTCTCAAAATTTTCCCGTAGCTCCACATGGTTTCATAAGGGGACAACGAAATTTTTAAACACCGATATGGCCGATAAGCCGAGACGCCCCAACCTTAAAATCGTCTCTTTAATATATATTTTAAGTTTCAGGCAAATCGGTTCATATGGGTTGAGATACTTCCCTTGTTAGTAAATCTATGATTTTTATTTAAAAATCAAATAAAACTCTACATTTCTTTTAATTTAAAAATAAAAAATTATGCTACAAAAAGATTTAACTTTTTCATAAAAATTATCTTAAATAAAACGACTCAATGGTATGATGTAAACACACCTTAAGAGGCATTAAGCAACGGGTTTATCAACTCCTCAATTTAGAATATAACAATAAATTTGATTTTATGGCGACTTGAGCGATTATCACTTATTGGAACATATAGTATATGAAATTCACCCTTATTTAAAATTTGTATAAATAGCTACAAATTGTAAATGATAATTTAAATAAATATGCATTTTTTATTTTTTAACAAAATATATGTATTCGATTTGAAAATTTATATTTTCAAGAAAGTTTATAATAAAAAAAAGATTAAAGAATAAATAAAAATAATAAACAATTGCAAAAAAAAAAAAATATTTGTGCTTAAAAACTATATCAAAATAAATAAATTCACAGATACATTAAAAAAAATTGTCAAAAAAAGTGGGAGTGATTTTTAAAAGAAAAATCAATATGATATCTAAAATATATATAGATAATTTAAATATAATATGGTGAAAAAATTTGTGACTTAAATGAAAATAAAAAAAAAATTAACCTGAATTTTTTTTTTTGTGATAAGTCTCTGACATTGCTGGTATTTAAGTGTAAAATGTGCGTTATGTTAAAGAATTTAAACATAATTTTTAGAAAAAATAATTAGTTACATATGTATAAATAAATTAAAGATCAATTTTTTATAAATAATAATTTTAAATACAATATTTAATTCAGTATCTATTCGTTTGTGATGTTAACAAACTGTTAAGTTAACATTTTTCTGTATAAATATAATATAGCATACTTTAAGGGATTTATAGAAAATATTAATTAATTAAAATTATTAAAAACCGCATCAATTGACATTTTCTAAACTTAAAACAGAATATTTAGTTAAACTTGGTTTTAATTTAATCAAGTTTAAACTAAGTTAAAGCTATGTCAAAAACTCAGCCTAAGAGTTTTTTTTTAGCTTTCATTATAAACGCCTAAAACGAAATTAAATTTTTTTCTAATGTTAACTCAACAGACAGTTAACAAAACAAATTACAGTAAAATTAAAATATTAGACAAGACCCCTACAACGCCTCAATAGGAGTTGTACAAACTTATGCGGCCACAAAATGTTTGTTATTTTTGACACTACACCATTTCTAATTGTATAAAAAAATTTCCAAATGTATTTTAAAATTGCCGAAACATAATTTAAAAGTGTCCAAATATGTTTTCAAAATTTTCAAAATATGTGCCCACATGTACTTTCAAAATTGTCCAATTTTTTTTGTTTAAAAATGTGTTTAAAAATATTTCAAATGTATTTCGAAATTGTTGAATTGCATTTCTAAATGTATTTAAAAATTGCCCGAACTTATTTTAAAAATTGTTCAAATGAAGGGCTTAGTGCAAAAACTTGATAAGCAACATTTTATTTTTTTGTGTTTTTCGCGTTCTACTGATGTTCCATTGACAAATTTTTTCTACAATTTTTCAAAAGTTTTAAGGCAAAAACCACCATAAAATGAAATGTTGCTTATCGAGTTTTTACAATAAGCCCTTCAAATGTATTTTAAAATATAAAACAAAAAAAATTGAAATACATTTGGAGAATTTTTAAATACTTGGACAATTTTGAAATATATACTTTTAGGATAATTTTTAAATACATGAAAACAGTTTTGAAATACATTTTGAAGTGTAATTGATAATTTAAAAATACAATTGAAGGTCTTATTGCAAAAACTCGATAAGCAACATTTCATTTTATGGTGGTTTTTGCCTTAACACTTTTAAAATAATGAAGAAAATATAACTTTTGCCAAAAATCTGTCAATGGAACATCAGCAGAAGAAGAACAATACGAAAAAATAAAATGTTGCTTATCAAGTTCTTGCAGTAAGCCCTTCAATTGGGCAATACAACAAAATTTTAAATTGTATTTATATATATATGGGGCAAAACGCGTCAACGGTCCACACCAAACAACAAATGTTGTCCGATTTTAGTATAATTTTGGCAAAATAGTAGGTTAATGATAGTTATTCTAAATTACAAATATGAAATTTTTTTATGAAATATTGGTAGAGTTACAGGGTTGGAAAGTTTTGATGTTTTTGAAAAGAACATATGAGGCATTCCACACCAAATGTCCCGCTACAGAAAAACTTGTGTCCCGTAAATTTCTGAATAGGTTGTTTGGATAGCCCTATATGAAACTAAGAAAATTGCGTTTTTGGTTTTTCTAATTTTCAAAAACTGGGCTTAGAAGGCATGGTCAAATATTTGAAAAATGGTCAAATTTGAGGCGAGTTGCCTTGATTAAATATTTATCACATTAAAACGGAATGCACCACAATCTTAAAAATGTACATTCTTTTATAGTTTTGTATGGGCTATCGAATAAAATTTTTTTCTTTGGAAAATTTTTAGAACCCGTTTTGAAATTTTCCATTTTTTAAAAAAGTCAATTTATCAAAAATCCGGCCACTTTTTTTCTTTTTTTTTAATTTTTTTTTTTTAAGTTTAGATGTTTGTCCATCCACACAAAAAAAATCAGAAATGTATTTTCGTTTTTTTCGAGAAAATCGCATTTGAATTTTAAATTTCATAACAATTTTGTAATTTGCTTGTATTTTCTTGTTTTAATGTTGCGAATGAGTAATATTAATACATGAATATTACTCATTCGCAACGTTAATACAAGAAAATACAAGCAAATTACAAAATTGTTATGAAATTTAAAATTCAAATGCGATTTTTTCGAAAAAAAATGAAAAATACATTTCTGATTTTTTTTTGTGTGGATGGACAAACATCTAAACTTTAAAAAAAATTTAAGAAAAAGAAAAAAAAAGTGGCCGGATTTTTGATAACTTGACTTTTTTAAAAAATGGAAAATTTCAGAACGGGTTCTAAAAATTTTTCAAGGAAAAAATTTTTATTCGATAGCCCATACGAAACTATATAAGAATTCAAATTTTTAAGATTGTGGTGCATTCCGTTTTAATGTGATAAATATTTAATCAAGGCAACCCGCCACAAATTTGACCATTTTTCCAATATTTGACCACGCCTCCTAAGTCCAGTTTTTGAAAAATTGAAAAACCGAAAACGCAATTTTCTAAGTTCCATATAGGGCTATCCGTACAAGCTATTCAGAAGTTTATGGTACACGTGTTTTTTTTCGCTGGACATTTGGTGTGGAATGCCTCATATGTTCTTTGTGAACATTGGGGGACGGGGTCTTTCACAGAGGTTGAAAGCTTTCTGTCTGCTATCCACTTGGGGATAGCAAGAAGCGATTTCTTTGTCTGAAATTCCCAAGCATCTCACAACTTCCGGTCTTATACCAAGTGTTCCCTGGAAATGTTATTCAGGCACCCGTCTGATGGCAGCTAAAGAGAGAAGGCGTACAGAACTGAGTATCCTGAGTGCAGGCTTACGCCGACGCGTCTCAGGAAAATAGGTGACAACTGATAATATTTAGTCACTGAAACTCAACTGTATTAAACCGGCCTAGTGGTGTTGGCAGCCCCAACTCTAGGATCGGAGGCTTTGGCCTAATCAGTCAATCTTCCTAAACTCGCATGATTACAGAAACGTCAACAAATTTAAATAAATAATAAATAACTAATTTTTATTTAATAAAAATTAAAACACGCTATTTTTAGAAAATTTTCAAATAAATTTAGACAATTTTAAAATATATTTGTACAATTTTAAAATACATTTAGATAATTTTAAAAACCATTTGAAAAATGTTTAAATACAATTGGAAATAGTGTAGTCAAGTTTTTTTGAAGGCAACTTTGGGGCAACTGCCCAGTCAGAAAAATACAATCGCAAAAGCGTTGTGAAAGCGTTGTGGACGGTTGTACGAGTGTTCTGTATACCATAGAGATGAGCAATGTAGTGATTTTTGAATCACGCCGTTCTCAGTTACCGTGATTTACAAATCACCGTTCTTTTAAACAGTTACCGTGATCTAGAGATGAGCAATGTAGTGATTTTTGAATCACGCCGTTCTCAGTTACCGTGATTTACAAATCACCGTTCTTTTAAACAGTTACCGTGATCACCGTTTTTCAATGTGATGCAAAAAAAAACAATACAATGTTTTCCTTTTACTTTAGATTAGTGTGTATTAAATATTATTTGTATTGCCGGACTTCATATTTAATAACTCAATTTGTATTAAGTTCAATTTAAGTACATTCAAGTTATTTCTGAGAAATTATTTATTTAAAATTAAGCGAAAATCTGGTAAAAATTTATAAAACCAGTCTTTCTTTTCAAATAACCAATATTTTAAACAGTTACTGTGATCACCGTTTTTAAATGTAGATATAAACGTGATTTTAAATCACAGTTCTTTTAAATCACAGTTCTTTCAATAACAGTTTTCATTTTAAAGCAAAATAATATTTTTGGCAATTTCGTTGCTTGTGTGCGTATTAAAAACATTGCGTTTGCTTTGTGTGTTTGTTTTTTTTATATTTCATAACAAGAGAAGAAAAAATATGATTGAACGAACACACAGCAACTGTTAAAATGTTAGTTAATGTGTGTATAACAGAAAAGAACGATATTGCAAGTAGCAGTGATTTAAGATATTTGATAACTGCAGTTACCAGTGATTTTTGAATCACGGTGATTAAATCACCGGTATTAAAATATCGCTCATCTCTAGTATACCAACTTCAAAGCGCCTTCAGATGATCCGAATGATAACATCGATCTACGCTAGGTTTGAAGCGTTTTAAAAGTGATGTTAAAAAGTTGAGAACGCTTTTTTAAAGTCATCAAAACGCTTTAAAAACCCAAAGTAAAGAATTTCTGTTTTAGTTCGGTTATAATAATTTGTTTGATACAAAGTGAAATCCGAAAAAAAAAAATTTGTACTTCAAGAAACTTAAAAAAATTTTTGATGATTTTTTTTTACTTAAAAAACAAAAAAAAAAGTGACAAAAAATTGTTATTCAAAAATAGTTTCGGAACTTAGAAATTAAAAAAAAAAAAAAAAAAAAATCTAAAGAACTCTTAAAACGCTTTTCGAATACGCTCGCAAAGCGTTCCAAAAAAACGTTTTGAGATTGCTTTTTTTTTTTGTTATAGAGCTTTCAGAACACTTTTCAAAAACGCTCGCAAAGCGTTTGAAAAAAGCGTTTTGAGAATGCTTTTTTTTGGTTACAGTGCTTTCAGAACGCTTTTTTTTAGAACCGTCGTCAATTTCTGCTTGGGTGTCGGTTCTAAAAGTGACTAAAATGACAAAAAATTTTTAGCTTCAAAAGTTTGTTTATCCTCTAAGGAGGCAACGCAAGGCCCTTGCTATTAAATATATATTGTTTAATATATTTTTTTTTAGAATTTAAATATTTAATGCTAAACGGCAGTTAGTATGTAGTTTGAATATAAAGATTGTTTTAAATAAATTCATTAGTTTCGAAATACAATTTACGTTTAATTTTTTTTTAGTATACATTTTTTTTCAAACAAAAAATTTATAAAGAATTTAAAAAAAAAAAAAAATCTCAAAAAACAACAAAAATATTTAAGCTTATAATTTATGGCATTAAAAATATTTTTTTTTTTGTTTTTAAACAATATAATGTAAAAAATTTTAAAAATTCTTTTTAGTTTTGTTTGCGAAAAAATTTTGCCTACTAATTAAAAACAATATTTAATTTAACAGACTTTTTTGTTTTTTTATGTTTATGGTGTAAATGTTGGTATCTAATTGTATTTAATTATATATTTTCAATATTTTTTATATTATTTAGCATTGCTTTTACATATATCAATAATGAGATAAAACGATAAAAGAAAAATAAGCTTAATTGTGCTTGAAAGCTCTTTTATATATAATCATATATATATATATATATATATTAATTCGATAAATTTGTTGTTGATTTTTTGTGTCTACGGTAATGGTTTGTGTCTATACTACTGGCATTCATATATATTTTTGAAATCCCTTTTTGTTCGTTATTGTGGAAAATTTCATAATAAAGGGTGGGTTTAGTAACTTTGTTCCATACTTTTGTTTTTGTTTTGGCTTTCTAAATACTTTAGAATTGCCTAAAAATATTGAAGTTCTAGATTTAGTAAAATTTTTCTCATTTTGGTGTTTCGGGAGGAGCGGTAGCATTGCCAAATAATTCTTCATAAGAAGGAGCTAAAAAGAAAGGAATTATATAAATAATTTAATAGTACTTGAGTACAAAAGGAATAATATTATGTAGGGGTAAGCTAAAAGATAGGCCACCTTTTTTTTTTATTCTTAAATAAAGCTCCAGATTCTGAGACATTTTTTCTATATAGAAAAAGTCTCAGATTCTGAGACATTTTTTCTATATAGAAAAAGTCTCAGATTCTGAGACATTTTTTCTATATAGAAAAAGTCTCAGATTCTGAGACATTTTTTCTATATAGAAAAAGTCTCAGATTCTGAGACATTTTTTCTATATAGAAAAAGTCTCAGATTCTGAGACATTTTTTCTATATAGAAAAAGTCTCAGATTCTGAGACATTTTTTCTATATAGAAAAAGTCTCAGATTCTGAGACATTTTTTCTATATAGAAAAAGTCTCAGATTCTGAGACATTTTTTCTATATAGAAAAAGTCTCAGATTCTGAGACATTTTTTCTATATAGAAAAAGTCTCAGATTCTGAGACATTTTTTCTATATAGAAAAAGTCTCAGATTCTGAGACATTTTTTCTATATAGAAAAAGTCTCAGATTCTGAGATTCTGAGACATTTTTTCTATATAGAAAAAGTCTCAGATTCTGAGACATTTTTTCTATATAGAAAAAGTCTCAGATTCTGAGACATTTTTTCTATATAGAAAAAGTCTCAGATTCTGAGACATTTTTTCTATATAGAAAAAGTCTCAGATTCTGAGACATTTTTTCTATATAGAAAAAGTCTCAGATTCTGAGACATTTTTTCTATATAGAAAAAGTCTCAGATTCTGAGACATTTTTTCTATATAGAAAAAGTCTCAGATTCTGAGACATTTTTTCTATATAGAAAAAGTCTCAGATTCTGAGACATTTTTTCTATATAGAAAAAGTCTCAGATTCTGAGACATTTTTTCTATATAGAAAAAGTCTCAGATTCTGAGACATTTTTTCTATATAGAAAAAGTCTCAGATTCTGAGACATTTTTTCTATATAGAAAAAGTCTCAGATTCTGAGACATTTTTTCTATATAGAAAAAGTCTCAGATTCTGAGACATTTTTTCTATATAGAAAAAGTCTCAGATTCTGAGACATTTTTTCTATATAGAAAAAGTCTCAGATTCTGAGACATTTTTTCTATATAGAAAAAGTCTCAGATTCTGAGACATTTTTTCTATATAGAAAAAGTCTCAGATTCTGAGACATTTTTTCTATATAGAATAAGTCTCAGATTCTGAGACATTTTTTCTATATAGAAAAAGTCTCAGATTCTGAGACATTTTTTCTATATAGAAAAAGTCTCAGATTCTGAGACATTTTTTCTCAGTCTCAGATTCTGAGACATTTTTCTTATATAGAAAAAAGTTTCTAATTTTGAAACATTTTTCCATTAGATTTTTTTTTGAAAAAAGTCTCGGATTCTGATACATTTTTCTTATATAGAAAAAATCTCAGATTCTGAGACATTTTCCCTATTTAGAAAAACGTCTCTGATTTTGAAACATTTTTCCTTTAAAAAAGTCTCAGATTCTGAGACATAATTTGTTTAAATTTAAATTTTATACTTACGCAATTCATGTGCACCCGGTTGTGGCCGCATTGACAAATATGTCGATGACGATACTGAGGCATAATGTGACGACATTGATGTTGTACTCGTATTTAAATTATTGATTTGTGATGGTGGTGGTGTCGGTGTACCCTGATGCTGAGGGTGCGGCATTAGTGAGTATTGTGGAGAATCTGGCATAGGATACGGTGGCATATTACCGGCTGCTGGTGGTGGATATGAACTAATCATCAATGGACTACTCGAATAAGGCATATATGGTACATTCGAATTACTACGTAGACTAGCACGATTTGAGGGACTATTAAATTGTGACGATGAGCCGGAAGTATAAGAGAGAGCAGTACCACCAACAGCGGGACTTAAAGTTGCTGCAGATGAATCGGAAGTGGTCGAGTGTAGAGAACTCGATTCACTACTATACTGTGAAGAATGTGATGGAGAACCAATAGATGAATCGAGCGGTGGATACATTGTTATAGAATTGGATGATTGTTCAAATGGATTACCAGCACCGTCGCCCGATTCCGGTGGCATAGGTGGATGTGGCAAATTGGGCGGTAGACGAACAGAAGTTTCAGTCTCATTTGTATACATTTTAAATGGTAAATTTAAAACAAGATTCTTAAAGAATCCTCTTAAAACAGCTTCAACACGTAATTCATAGGAAATATTTATAACACCCGACAACTCATCATCTGTCGGTTGGGCTGATTCGGGTATTAATAGCTCATGGGCAAATGAACGTTCACTTTTCTTATGTACTGACCCAGTTTCTTTATTAGCTATTGGGATAATTTCCATTTTTTGTATCCTCAATGGTAAATGGCTATAATAGCAAATATATTGTAAAATACAAAATCTTAATTTCTCAACATTTGTCGTGCTATTATTGGTGACCGTAACGCAAATACGAAAAGGTTCACCTCTTACGGCAAAATCTTCCGGCAATAGAGCCAACATACTTATAGGTCTAGTGCCAAATAAACTTATAGTTTTAGTAATTTGTTTTTCTAACGGTGTAGGATTTAAACGATAAACTGGCGGTAAAGGCATATTTTTCATAATAGTTACCGGAATAGAGTGACGTTCGTCAAATGACCATGGCCGTTGTATTTGAATACGTAATTTATATTTAATAGAACCATGACTTCCTTTAAAACTCGATGGTAAAAAACATTCTAATGGCATAGCGAACTCAAAAGTATGTTCACCCGGACTTAATTCAATACCACGCGGTTCAAACACTGACAGTGGAATTTCATTATGGGCATAAATTTCTTTGCTAGAGTAAAATAGACTTCTTGTGGTTTCATTATTCGAATTGGAGTTTTTACGTAATATTTCCATCCATTTACATTTACCTTTTCCCGTAATTTGAACTTTAATAGCTGAAAAGAAATTGCAAAAATACGTTCGAAATTAGTAAAAGAGGAAATTAAAAAATAAATAATTTTTATAAAAAAAAATATTCTGAAACACATTTCTTATCTGTTCAGATTCTGAGATTGCTGTTCTGTTCAAGTTTTTTTTTTTTTTTTTTAATTTTAAATTCTTATATTTTTAACGGTTTTTTTATACCTTTTGATACGTTTTTTGTGCCTTTTTAGTACAACTGTGTAATTTACCAACTATTGTGAATTAGAAAGTACAACCCTGTTAATAAAAATGCTCTATTGTGATTGATTGTTAAATGGCTGTCATTCTATGAAAAAAAATACATTGGGTGGAAAAAATTCCTAGTCGCTTAAAAAAAATGTATAATATGTAAAATTTTATAGAAATAAAGTGTAATTACATGAAAAAGGTAAGATTAATTATTTACAAAAACTTTTAGCTAGTGTTTTAAATGAAGAATTGAACATTCAATTAACAAAAAATAAAATTCAATTGTAAAAACAAAATGGAGTCTATTAAAGGGTAAGCAAAATTTTTTTTGGTTAGAAAAAATGTCTCAACCACAGTACAGACTAGTATGCAAACAAAGGTGCTAATTTCGTACTTTCCAATATGGTGGCGTGGATATTAGTACAGAATAATCATCGCTGCGTAGTGTATGTGTGCCTGTACGTGTGAGCTTTTGTGTATGTATTTATGGTGTTTGTTTACGTTTTGTATGAAACGTCAAAAGTTACACCGTGTGCTGTCACTAATACTTACACACATCAAATGCAAACCTGTGAACCTACTACTCATGTACTGTGGTCTCAACCAAGAGAAAAGTAAGGATAATTAAATATCGTGTACCATTTGTTATGGTATAAGAATAAATATTAAAATTTTCTTTTTTAGCTGTATAAAAAGCAAAAAAATAACGAAAATATCAATATGGATGGTGAATTAATTAAAAACGCCTTGTGCTTTCATGGCAAACCCATGCAAAAAATATGGGATGATGAACGGGGTGCCGGTGATTTACAAAAAGCAGGAGTGCCCGAAGATGGCAATTATGCCCTATACATGGATAGACAAAAATATTTCACTTTTCAGGATCGTGCCAAAAGGTTAAAGTTACATCAGTTTTTGGCACGTAAGGCTTTAGATTTGTATGATAGAGATTTAGGAAAATCTTTATTACAGTCAATAAGGCCGGAGAAGGAAATAGAAATTGGTAAGTAGGTTAAAATTGATTTTTCTAATATTGGCTTAGTAAGATATTTTATAGGAGACATTAGATTCCTTCATATCGAATTTCTGCAGGAAAAGGCATGTCGGTCGATTCAAAATGACCTATCGGCATAAGTCAAGATTACCTCCACCCCTCCAAATCGGATGAAACTTTGTGCATCGACTGTTTGAGTGTTACCAGACTAAGAGTTGAGTGGTACCACTTTTGTCGTAGGCAAACAACCACAAGTGGGTGGGTGTGGCTTTAAAGCACTAAATTATGCACTGATAATACATAAGGTCAAAAACTTTTTATGTAAAAAAGCTTAACAAGACGGAGAAGGCAAGCCCGGTCCAAGACCGGCTACGCAAACGCAATTTTTAACAAAAATATATATTTTTTTGTTGTGTGGTAATCTTAATTTGTTCTAAATTTTCCAAGTCCCGGACACAATTTTTTTGCGTTTTGGAGTAAATTTCATTAAAAAGGCTTCTAGAAAAAATCGGCACGTGTTATGTTTCTTAGGGACAGGTCCAGTGACATGTCTCAAGTGATGTTTAATTCAAGGCTTGAGTCATGTCCTCACGAAAGTGACAACTATTTTTATATGAAAGATGTCAAGTTTGTGAAAGATCTTTTGGGCGGGCCCATTTGACATATCAAGGACCGGTCTTTAGATGCAGGGAAATAGAAAAATTTATTTAATGTTAAACTCGATAGTATTGAGAACTTTGTTTGTTTCTTTAATAACAATATTATCTTTTTTTATTAATGAATTAAACATTTTAAATTTGAAGTTAAAATACGATTATTCTCAAATCGCAGTTTTTGTTAAATTGTGGTTTTCTTAATTTTTATTAGAAGGGTGAGATATGTTCTAAAGTTTGTATTTTGAATTGTATATTTTGTTCATAAATTCATATTCTTTTGTTTTATAATATTATTTTTAGCTAAACAATTTGTGGCTGAAGTTCCTCCTTATGAAACGTTTATTGTTAAACATCAGGACAAAGTTAAGCGTCATATTTATGAATCTATTAAACCCGGTGACATTATGTATGCAACTGCATCACGGAATAAAGTATCATTAGCCAAATTTGGTATATCTGTAAATCCTGTATGTACTGGAGAACCCAAAGTTCAATTACTACATACGTATAAACTTAAGGTAAGAAAAAAAATATGGAAAGTAATTCATGCATTTTGCAAATTATAAAATTTTCAAAGTCCCAAAACATTTTTGCACAATTTTCTAAGTCCCAGGGACTAATTTTTTTTTGGAGTTTTGGAATACTCATTTAAATAGATTTAAAACATTTATTTTTTTTAAGTCTCAGTCACAAACATTTTTTGAGTTAAAAAAATTTATTAAAAAATAAAAAAAAAATGTTCCCTAAATTTTTTTTAAAAAAATATATATTTTTGGCAATTTTATTTGAGAAAGATTATTCTAACTCAAAGTAATTTTTCTTTACTACTCATTACGATCATTTTATTGAAGAAACTAATTTCAAGAAATTATTTATAAAGTTGTTTGTTTTAAATTGATTGGTTTGGTCATTTTGCAAAACTTACTCGACATACGTGTTTCGTCTTGTCAAGAGTATTTTTTGTTATAAAATTTTTTTTAACCAAATTTTATAACTTTAAATTATATGATTATAATTGGGCTATTTTTGGACTTAGTTCCCATAGATAAAATCGGTCAATATTTTGGACTTGTGATCCATTTTCCGAAAGACACTGGTGTGTTTATTAAATGGTAGGTCTTAACCGACCATATTTTCTTTATTTTTGAATTTCTTTCGCACTAAAATTTTTTTGAAACACTTTTTTAAAAAAACACCCATCTAAAAAAATTTCTCCTTTTTCAGGCTAGCATTTCTGGACAATTTTGTGGTACAATTGCTGCAGATCAAAAGCCTAGAGCTCGTGGTTCTACCGATAACAATGAATATTTACGCTGCGAGGTTATCGAATTTTCCATAGATGCTGAACGTGTAACACTAAGTGTCCTAGGAAATTCGACAAAACTAAAGGATCTTAAACTAGGTTTAATAACATTTGAGGAAATGCCACTGTTGTATCGGTAAGTAAATAAAAAAACGAAATTATTTAACTTTTTTACTAGTAATCTATACGAATTTATACAATTAATTTAGTAAAATATCCGAAAATGCATTGGAGAAATTTGATGATTGTCTGAGAAAAGCTAAAGAATTTGAGAATCCAAATTATGAAGTTTTGTATACAATTAATGGTTTGGATATCCATGATAACTTTTCGCTGATGACAAATTTAAAATATGAATTTCCCCAACAAGAGTATGCTAAAGAATTAAGACAGGTACAGGCTAGTAAATGGGCTTTTCGGTAAGTAAATTAATGTGTAAATTAAAAATACTGCAAAGAATTATTTGATGTTCATAAATTTTTAGATCTGTGGCTGAGGGTATAGAATACTTTAAAATTGGCGAACATGTGGAAGCATTTCAATGTCTTAATAAGGCTTTAAACATAGATCCCCGTAATGTCGAGGGTTTGGTAGCTCGTGGAGCGTTATATGCCAATAAAGGTTCATTTCTTAAAGCGGTAGAAGATTTTGAAAAGGCTCTTAAATTGAATGCTTATCATGTCAATGCTCGTAAATATATGGGAGAAACTCTGGTGGCTTTAGGACGCAGTTATGAGGACGATAATCGTGTACAGGAGGCAGCCAAAGCCTATAGAGACTGTCTAAATATTATACCAAATCATGAGCAGGCTCGCATGTCTTTAGAATCTATACAACAGCGTACGGGAGCAACAGTGGAACCCCTTAAAAAACAACTTCCACTGGCATCAAAAATAGAAAATGCCTTACATAAAATGCAAGGTATATAAAAATAATTTCAATATTTTAATAACTTATGATTTTTATATATTTCAGTTTTAAAGGATTTTGTAAGACAGTTTTTAGGATAAATTCACTTTTAATTTGAAAAAATATGTTTTACATTTTAGATTTTGAACAAACTGTTACTTTACCATCTTCCAGTAACGAAGAAGAGTCCTCTGAAGGCTCATCTGATACTGAAACAGAAGCATCAGGTAAATATCTAGCTGGTAATTAATCAAATTGTGGTAATAAAAAACTAATTATTTTAGATGAACAATTTTTAATGAATAAAAAAGATCAATCATTGTCACCATTAAGTAAAAAAATGGCTTTACATTCAGCTAATGAATTTAATCAAGCGAAAGCACAGTTCCATCAACCATTTTATATGACACAAGCCCCACCAAGTCTTGCAGCAAGTGTAAATGTAATGGCAAATATATTTAAGGTAAGTTACAACGACTATTAAAGCTTTTTTATTTTCAATTACCACTATCTTAATTTCAAATTTAGTTTTTTGAGAATTTTAATGACTGTTCTTTTAAAAGTTTAAATATTTGTAAAATTTTAAGGCTTTTTTATTAATCAGTTATAGTTTCAAAATAAAAACACATTTATTAAAAAAAAAAATCTTTTAGTTGGATGATGATGATACAGAATCAAGGGTTCAAAAACTCTTAGAGGAAGCTATGAAACATAAAAAGGAAAAAAAGAAATCCAAAAAATCCAAGAAGTCAAAAAAATCTAAAAAATCAACTAAGTCATCACCCAAGAAGACGACATCAATTCTGGAGAAAATTGATTTCCAGGAGGCCTACAAGTAAGAAATATTAAATTCTTTCTTACAAACACAGAATTTCTAGATAATTTTATTGCAGCATATTGGGTGGAGGTTTAAAAATTGAAAGTACATTGAATGACAACTTAAAAATGTATGAACAAACAATACAAGAAATACGGAAACGACAAGATTTACTACATCAATCAACTTCAACAACATCAGAGGTATCGTCACGTCACAGACAACGTCTAAGATCAGCAACACCACCTCCACCGCCGCCTTCACTTACTGAAAAACCGACTTCGTCTACATATGTTTTTAAATCTATGAATTTTGGCAGCCGGAATAATAATTTTCCATCGTCAACAGCAGCAAAGGTTCAAGTAGCACCAGAACCACCAAAACTTTCTTTTCAGATTAAAAAACCCGTTAAAGTGGATAAATTTGGTTTGATACGTTTGGCTACGCCTGTCTTAGAAGATAGTCCTACGCCCTCTCCTCCTGGTTCTCAACGACGTTCACAGTCACCACGATCAAGACGCCGTAGCCGCAGTCCTAGCCGTGGTCGTGGCCGTGCTGGTTTTCAAAGACGTTATTCTCGATCACGCTCACCGCGAAATCGTGGTTATAGAGGCGGTGCACGGTACAGAGGTCGTCGTCGTCGTTCGTCATCAAGTTCCAGATCTCGTTCTAGATCAAAATCTAATTCTCGTCATCGTAGCCGCAGACACAGATCTCGTTCAAATTCTAGATCAAGTTCCCGACGTCGGTCACCTTCTCCATTCGTAGGACGTGGAACACCCTCACCAAGCTCTCGTTATCGTCGTTCTCGATCACCACGTTTTCGTGGACGTAGATCACGTAGTCCTCGAGGTAGATTTCCACCAGCTAAATTTGGTAATCGTATATGGAAAAGACCGGATTTCAAACCGCGTGTAGCAGAAACAGCAGCGGCTCCCTCAGATGGCAAATGGTTGCACGATAAATTTGAGGACAAGAATGATGGTCCTTCCATAGAAGAAATTGATGAGATTATTATTAAGGCTCAGAAAGAACGAAAACAGGATATAATTAATCGTGATAAGGATATACTTAAAAAAACAAGCAACTAAGAACGTGAATAACAATTTTTTATACAAAATTTCATTATTAAATCTATTGCTATAGCAGGGCAATTACTTTATTTAACAGATTCTATAAAAGTGTGTATTGATGGCATTTCAAATGTTAAGAAATAAAAAAAACATTAAACATACAGTAATGGTGCAATATTAATTTATTAAAGTTTTGGTATTAATTAGAAAAAATACAAGTGTTATATTCGGCTGTGACGAATCTTAAAAATTCTCTGCAAGATATGAAAAAAAAAATGGGAGGGACATTTGTTTCAGAAAGCTACCTTCCACAATTATTTACATATTCTTTTTTGTAACAGTTGTTTAAATGTAATTCAATTTTATCATTATTTTCGTATTTGTGACCACGCCCACAAAGGCGGCAGACGATATCCAATTAAAAAGCACTATTTGGGTACAAAAATCTTAGTGGATTTTTAATATAATTGACATCACTGATAAAAAAAGCATGTTGTTTTTGCAAAATGTTGAAAAATAAGAGCGAGGTTTTCACAAAAAACACACTCTCAAACAGGGTTGCCATATACAGCGATATCTCGACAAACAGTGATTGTCAAACGTGTTATATGGAGTTCACACTAGCGACGTTAAACAAGTTGTTCAACAAAACACCAGTAGCAGAATAAAAACGTAATGGACACAGAACAAAGACTTTTTTAAACATCTCACTCTTGAACACTTCAAAACAGCAAGTGTGAACGCCGTATTAAGTCCAAGTTAAACTAAATTCAACCAGGGGGTATTCGTGGCTCTCGTGACAAATAACATTAATCCGTTAAAGCTTTTTGCACCAAATAACATAAAATGGGGGGTGAGACCGGGAAAAAAAATATACCCCCCGATTAAAAACCCACATTATTCTATTGTTTAACATAAGAATATCGATTTTGGGGATTTCTGAAAAGTTGATGACGGGACTTAAAATGACATGGCAACCCTGCACTCAAACAAAAACAAGAAACTAAACAACAAAAACATACGGAAACTAAAATCAACGGAGGGCAATAAATATTCGTAAAAACAACACACAGTAGTATAGAACATACACATCTGTTTGGTGGTGGTAATATTGACATTAGTATCATTTTTGGCAATATTTTAGGCGTGAGTGTGTCGTATATCGTTTGTTCTAAGTTTATTACCGCTTTTAATAATCCATTTGATAAATTAGACCTAAAATAGCAAGAGCAACAACAATAAAAGGATAAATAAAACAGGTAAATATAACGATAAAATTATATATCAATAAACACGGACAGACAGAACCATTTTTGTAAAGAATAGTCTAGCAGCAATTTTTTTCGCCCACAATGTACAATGTTACAATTTTTACATAAGCATCTGTTTTGTGTCATCATCAGACAGACAACCAATAAAAAAGGTGTTTTTTTAATTAAATGCCTTTTATAAAGTGTATCATCAATTTATGATGAATAGAAATATGTTTTCAATTAAATTTTAATTTAAACAAATTGTTTTTCGAGTGTATAGTAGTTCTTTAAAAAATCCAACTAAAAAAATTTACATGTAAACAACAAATGAATGGACTTTGAGCTTTTTTTCTTTTTGTTTGCAATAAAGAAGAGCTTAAATTGTAACTGCGCTACACTCGGTAATATGTGAATAGATGAGGTATTTGACACAGCTGTAGAAATATGTGGTTTTAGAGCTGCCAGATTTAGGTATTTCATGCGAATTAAAGGGAAACAAAGTTTTAATTGGGGACAGAGGATATTCATGTTATCGATTTTTTTTTTTGTATACACAAACAAATTTTTACCAAGTACTTGGGAGGATATGCGTTTTTAAAGTTTTTTTGCAAATATGATAAAAATAGCATAATTTTACCAAGTTTTTGCTTGTTTCTGATAAAAGTTTAGAAAATATTCATAATAGTATTTAACCATGCGTAATTTTACAAACCTTTACCAAGATTATGCAAAAACTTGGTAAAATGTTACAAAATTTTTCATAATTAATGTAAAAAAACTTTAAAAACACATATCCTCCCAAGTTATTGGTAAAATATTTTTTTGTGTGTACGCTCCACTTACAAGGGAAGTATGACATACTTACTCCTATTGTTCGGCAATTTACTTATGTTGTAGAGGACCGAAATTTAAGATTAACCTGTTTTAGGTGCTATCTTGGGGGGTAATGGGAGGGGCGGAAGGGAAGTTTTTTATATTTATGAACAATACGAACATTTTATATGAATCGAAAGTTTTTAATCTCTCTCTATCATAGCATTTATTTCCAATGAAATTTTTTGGCATTTGTACCCAGCAAATTTTTGCATTACTAGTAATAAGTATAGTAATTAGTAATAATTATTGGTATGTACTTGTTGAGTTGAGTTGAGGGTGGGTTGTACAAGCCTAAAAATAGGTAAATTTTTAGGCAAGTCCATGGCGCTCAGACTTAAAATAGTCCATTGTACCGTACCCAGAAAAGAAAGATTAAGTAAGGGTGATAAAAGGTTGAGAAGAAAAAAAAAAAAAAAAGGAAGAAAAGTGCTTGCTCAGAATTTCTCAGTTGCTTTCACAAACTTGAGAAAATCAGACAAGGGAAGTCCATGGACCGTGTCCATAGACAGAATATCAGAACCCAATATCCGCAGTCTAGCCCTTGAGAACGCTGGACAACAACATACATAATGTTCAGTTGTGTCATCATCCTCAAGACAAGCCACGCATAATGGGTCTGATAAGACACCTAATCTCGTCATATGACGAGCACAGGCATTGTGTCCCGTAATTAAGCCAGTAAGTCTGCGACAGTCTATTCTACTGAGACTGAGTAGATAGTTAGCCACTTTCTTGTCTGGCTTAATTATAAAACGTTTGGTATTCTTGCATGCCAACTCATTTGACCATCTTTCCATGAAAGTTGCTTTCATATGAGAGTTGATCCAACGCATCAGCCATGTCAAGCCAATACCAATTTGAGGTTCCGGATTGTAAGGAATTGTATCAGAGCCAAGATTTGCCAAAGAGTCAGCAATCTCGTTTCCCCGTATTCCCCTATGACCCGGAACCCACAGAAGACTGACGCTATTCCCACATGAGACCTCATTGAGTCTGCGTCTACATTCCTGGACAATTTTGGATGAAGTGACTGGAGATTCAAGTGCAATGAGCGCAGCCTGGCTGTCACTGCAAATACTGATTCTCCTATTACTCCATCTGTTCCCAATTATCCAGGTCGCTACGTCCAAAATAGCAAATATTTCAGTCTGAAATGGGTTGGGTATGTACTTACTCATTGCATGAAACACTACTTATTAAGGTATGCCGGGGGCCCTGGGCACACAAGTATTTGGGGGCCCCACTGGAAAAAAAATTAAAATCGAATGACAAGAAAAAGTTTTTAAATTTATATTTATTATAGTTAATTGGTACAAATTCAATTCATGTTATTAACTGTTTTAAGAAATGGAACCTACACAAAAAAAAAACAAGTAAGAAAATTATAGTCGGTCAAGACCGACCATATAATACCCTACACCAGAGTTTCCCGGAAAATGGGTCCCAAGTTCAAACATGGACTGATTAGATCTATATTTTGGCAAATATTTAATAAGTGTAAAAAGCACTCACAAATCAAATTTGAGTGGAATAGGCTTCTTTTTGTTGACAATAAACCGCTTCAACTGAATATCGGGCGAAATTTTCACATGGGACCTAGGTCCAAAAATGGTCCGATGATAATCAGATTTGATAAGATTATTAAAGTACGCGTTTAACATACACAAACAGAATTTTAATTAAATATTTTGTATTTTCATGAAATTTGAGAGTTTTATGTGAAAATCGGGAAGGTGGTTTGTATGGGGGCTACAAGAAGAACTGGTCCGATTTCTTTAGAATTCGGAATGGTGATTTGTGTGTATGAAACATGATTACCTGCCAAATTTCGAAAAGATACCTATTAAAATGCGGCTATTAGAGTCATTTGAGCCACAACTAAAGAGGACCTTTGTATGGGGGCTAGGTCTAAATATGGACCGATTTTTTTCAATTTCAATAGGCTTCGTCCTTGGGCCAAAAGAGGCTTAAGTTTCAAATTTCAAGTCAATTGATTAAAAATTGCGGCCTGTATCGTGTTTACACCGTTTACATGGACAGACGGACGGACGGACGGACATCGCTAAATCGACTCAAAAAGTGATTCTAAGTCGATCGGTATACTTAAAAGTGGGTCTAGGACCAATATTTCGGGTAGTTACAAACATCAGCACAAACTCATTATACCCTGTACCACAGTGTGGTGTAGGGTATAATAAATAAATAAAAAACCAAAAAATTAAATTAAAAATTATACTCAACCTTATTGTTAACTCAACCGACTAACAAGGGAAGTATCTCAACCCATATGAACCGATTTGCATGAAACGTAAAATATATATAAAAGAGACAATTCTAAGGTTGGGGTGTCTCGGCTTATCGGCCATATCGGGGATTTAAGGATTCAAAACATGGGTCAAAAAATGGCAAAAAAAAAGTTTTTTGGATTTTTCAGCCATTTTTTTCTAAAAAACTATATGATGTTTACATATGAAAAGAAAGGTTTTTTTAATGCCTATCCAACGGTGGCATAACCTTGTAAAAGTTCGGCGTTCTTAAATACTTTTTTCACGAAAATGTGTAAATTTTGGGGGGTATTTATATGAAGACGATGTCCATATGAATATGAAATAATCTTTATTAATTTTAAGTCGACACGTATTTTTGCCCTAGAGGCAGTGTTGCCACCAACAATATCGTAAATTACACATGGATCATGCCAAAATTACACATGAAATCACGAATTACACATGCTTTTTTTCATAAAATATTTTTTTTGTAAATTTTCAAAATATAACGGTTAAGTCTGTTGATTAAGGGCGGATTACTCAATGAAAAGTTAGCTGCTAACTGCCGATTTAACGGAGCCTTATGTCAAATTTTGTATGAAAAAGTTAAATTTAACGGCGAGTTATTTTATAACGGAGCATTGAGTAATCCAGCCTAAGTCGATTTTAACACAAGACTCCGTTAAATCGGCAGTTAACAACTAACAGGACTTTGTGTAATCCGCCTGGTCTGGTTTGTACATGTTTAAAAAACCTAGGATTTATAGTTTTTTGCGAAATTTCTGTTTGGATAATCTAAATCAAATCGGATGAAAGTCTGAAAAACAGCAAAAAAATATATTGATTTCAGCTGAAAATCTGCTCATTTTAACCGAAAACCCTGCTGATAAAAGTAGAAAAATCTGCAGACTTGATGAAAAATCTGAAAATCTTAAATGTATTTTTTAAGTAAAAAATTTTGAGCATAAACATAAACGAAAATCTTGCTAAATTTTACAAACAAAAAACGGAAGAAAAGGTTGTTATTTCACAGAAACAGTTTCTTGTATTTTTTTATTTTTTTTTTTTTCAAATAGTTAATTTTTTTTAGTTATGCTGTTTTTTAATAATAAAATTTTGAAAAATACTAATGCTAAGTATTTTTGTAAAATTAGCAAAATAGTCTGTTATTTTTTAATTTTGAACATTTTTAATCCTTAAAATTTCACAAAATAAAAACAAAACAATTTCTGTAAAATTTCAAAATAATCAGCTGATAAATATTTTTAAAACTCAGCAAACAGAACAGCAAAATTACTAAAAATTTCTGTTATTTTTTAAAACTGAATGACACAGAATTTCGTTAAAATATCCATTTCTGCAGAAAAATCTGCTAAAAGTTTTGTTAAAACAAATTATAAAAAAATATACTCAAAAAAGTAAAAATTTCAAATTACACATGCAGACAATTACCCAGGCAGAAAAATACATACGGGCCAGATCTGGCAAAGTACCTAATAAGGTAGTATTAATACTGGCAAAGTACCTTTTTTTTGGGTTTTTAGTACTTGCTAAGATGCTAAATGATAACACCATTTAGTAGTGGCAAAGTACTTTCAAAAGCGCTTTCCCTGTACTTTGAAAAGTATTATCCGAGATTTTTTGTAAATAGCTTTTCAACTAAAATATTCCATTACAAAATTAAAAATTGTGAATAAAATTATTTTTTTATTTAATAATTTGTACATTAGAAGTCTTTTTTTTAATTTTTTCATTTTAAATAAATTATATATTAACACAGCATGACAAAAGTGACCACTATTTTAGAAAATAAGAGGTATGACCAACATTTCCATTTATTTGAGACATGTTGAGTCCAATGGCGTACTCCGTTTTTTGATGTATGGTGCAGTTTTCTTGCAATATGTCATTAAAGATTATCTTATTTCCAGCCTGTTTTTTAACAAAAAAATTGTAAAATTTGGTTTAAAGCTTTTCATCTTAAGCCCTTAAATTCACAAATTTCTTCATTTTTCAAGGTTCTCTCGAAATTAACCTCTAAATTGGTATTTAATAAAAAACTTGCTTTAAGTGGATCATAAAGGCATCCCTAACACTACGAATAGTGAACAAAAAACATCTATGTGATATAGACCATCAAAAATCGCGAAAAAAAAATTTTTATGGCAGAATCATTTTACAAGATGACTTAAGGGTCCATTTTTAACTATATAATGTGGTAACCTTAAAAAATAACTGACGAAAAATTTGTCCAAAAAAAAATAATTTTTGGTCAGTTAATTCTGTAAGGTTATTTACTTAAAGATGGACCCTTAAATTATCTCGAAAAATGGTGCTGCCATATACTACATGATGATAAAATTCAACATGATTGTAAAAGCAAGTTTTTTTATCAAGGCCAATTTGGGGGCTAATTTCGCAAAAACGTCAAAAAAATTAAGAAATTCGCGAACTTATTGCTACATCCTCTTAATAGAAGTTCCAAATACTCAAGGAATATAAAAGAAAGCTCGGAAGCGAGAGTTGTATTTTCTTTCGTAAACAATAATGGTTTTAAAATAAAACCAATTCATCCAGATAACGTATGTTTACTCGACAATGAAAATGTAAATAAAGTTACTGAAATTTTTAATAGAAAGCTGTCTAAATACAAATGTGATGATATATTTTTGAAAGGCAATATTTTCATTGAATGTAGCGAATTTTTTTAAATTTCCACTACCATCAAGAGAAATAGGACTCTACCAAGGTAGATTTATATAAGGTAATATTTTAGTGACGTAAATGAAAACAATTTTCTTTCAAAATCATTTTAGTCGGCAAAAACGACTTAAATGTTCAGTGCACACATTAACCAATTTAAACGCTTTTTAAGACTTTAAAATTTTAGAAAACAACTAAATTATAAAAAAATATTGAAATTCAAACGGAATTCTTTTATTTTTCACGACAAAAATTAAAAAAAATTAAAATATTTTTAAGCATAAAAAGTGTAGTTTAAACTCAAGTCATTTATGCCGAACAAAATATTTTTATTTCGTTTTGAAAATTCGTAAATATTATTGTTTTTAAATTTGTCAAAAAACTTACTATGGAGGAAAAGTGAGGTTATTGGATCTTACCTTGTATAAATCTACCTTGGACTCTACAATGTTAAACAAATTTGATAAAAATAACATTGAAATCAGTATCCACATAGTAGAATCAAAATGTATTCATAATAAATTTGATAATGGCACCATTGTCATAACTTTATAACATAATTAAGTGTTTTCAAAAAAAATGTTAAAATTTAATTAAATTATTAAAAAAAAATATTTCAAATAAATAAACTGCCTTTAGTTTGGTAAAAATGTACTAGCAAAGTACTTAATTCGGTGAAACCAAGTACTTTACTAAAAAGAGCTTGCTATACAAAAAATAAATTGCTTTGCCAGTACTTTTTTTTTGGTACGGTTGGCAATTTCTGGCTGGGTACACATGGGCTACACATGAAAAAAAAATTACACATGTAATGTGCAATTACACATGAGGTGGCAACACTGCCTAGAGGATATTCCTATTAGTTCGGGAGTTATCGAAATTTTCCCGAAGGTCCACTTTGTTTCATAAGGGGACAACGAAATTTTAAAACTCTGATATGGCCGAGACACCCC
The DNA here is from genome assembly GCA_963921195.1 of Pegoplata infirma. Lineage (NCBI taxonomy): Eukaryota > Metazoa > Arthropoda > Insecta > Diptera > Anthomyiidae > Pegoplata > Pegoplata infirma. The sequence goes on along the minus strand of OY992536.1, from coordinate 46,612,474 downwards.
AACCTAAAAATCGTCTCTTTTATATATATTTTAAGTTTCAGGCAAATCGGTTCATAAGGGTTGAGATACTTCCCTTGTAAGTGTTATTGCATAAATTTGTATATAAAAAAAAAAAAAATTTTGTAAGCGAATATGTTATACTTTCTACTTCTGGGGCCCCCTTGAGGTCGGGGCCCTGGGCACGTGCCCAGTGTGCCCTAAGGGTTAAAGCGCTACTGCTTATTCTATAAAGGCCGTGAGACTAATGCTGTGTTTTTCAATAAGTGGATTATTTTCTGATTAATCTTATTTTGTTTAAAAAAATATTTTAACATACCAACACAAATTTGAAATATTTTTTTTCGTAATCTACGATAAATTTGCAATTATAATCCGAAAAAATAATAAAAAAATTTGAAAAAAGAAAAAAGTTATAAATAAATTAAAATTAATCCAAAATGGACTTAATTAATCCTTAAATTTAGTTGGGTTAATTTTGATGTATTTATAACTTTTTTTCATTTTCCAGATTTTTTTATTATTTTTTCGGATTATAATTGCAAGTTTATCGTAGATTACGGAAAAAAATATTCCAAATTTGTTTTGACATGTTAAAATATTTATTTTAAACTAAATAAGCTTAATCCAAAAATAAATCCACTTATTGAAAAACACAGCATAAAATAATTAGTGCCTACAAGCTTACGAGTAGGGAGATAAATAACTACTTACCTATAACGAGTAAATAACTATTTATCATTAGATTATTCGTTTTCGCGAAACTTCAAGCTAAAAAGGTAAAACAAATATTGTTTTTTTTTCTGATTGGACTTAATTTCCCAAATGAAGTACTTAAATAATACAATATAAGCCACTAGTTGCTTTTTGGACTTAAGTAATGCAGTGGGTAATGATTAGTTGTTATAAGTAATGTAATTGGCAGTCATTACTTTTCACAACACATTACCTAGTTTTTGCTGGGTACAAATGAAACCGCACAAATGCCCAAAAAAAACTATTTACAATTGATAAAAAAAGCATTTTTTTTACAATAAATATATTTTTTTAAAACTTAAAATGGCGATATCTCAAAAACTAAGCCAGATAGAGCAAAATGGGTTCTCTTCACATGTGTCCTAACTTTGAAGAATCCAAAAAAAATTGGCATTCCTAAAAATTTAAAAATGCTCATATCTCGGTAAATATTGCCGACACAACAAAAAGCCCAAAAGCATTTTTGTAGCTCTTGCTTTCTAGAACTCGCAGTAAATGGAAAACTAAGCAAGATAATGCTAAAAGTATGTGAATTATTAAATTTTTGGGAGTGCCAATTTTTTTGGATTAAAAATTTTGACCTATTAGGGTCCACATATGTGAAGAGGACCGGCAAAACTATTCTAAGAACCAAAAATGCCCTCCATTTTGCTCTACCAGGCTTAGTTTCCGAGATATAGCCATTTTAAGTTTTAACCAAAAATAAAATTTCACAACACGCTGAAGGAAAAATGAGTTTGTGCCGCTAAAAAAATATGTTTCTAATGAGTTTTTGTTCTTAACAACATATCCAAATTTGATGATTTGATTTTGGTACCTAACATTTAATATACCTAACATTAAAAACGAAAAATTATTGGGCGTTACGCCCCACGCGACGTAATTTGATCAGGTTGAAATGGCGATCACGGCCAAAATAAATTAACATGTTTAGGTATGGGTTTAGCGGTTGAAAAGTTATGAATGAAAATGTGAGGACACCTCGAAAATTTTAGTATATTTCACATTACCTAAAAATACTTTATTTCGGCTGCGGGTTGACATATGTGAACAGAATTGGATACCGAAAGGTATTTAAAAAAATAATTTTTTACTCCTAAAAATTTTTGACCCAAAATCTTTTTTCCTCGTATTTTTTTATTTAATTTTTTTACCATTTTTTTTAACAAAATTTTTTGATAAAAACAAAGTTTTTGATACATTGCGGAAGCTATCTGTACAATCGGCAAGGCCGACTTAAATTTTTTTACTAGTTTTTTTTTTTTTTTTACAAGAAGTAACAGTCTAAAACACTCCTACAGTATTTATGTAAAAATAAATAGAAAAAATAACAAAAAAATTAGATTCTAAACACATATTTCTTTAGATAATTCTGTCAAGATAAAGATAATCTCATGCTTGGATACATTTTGCGTTAAAAAACCTCCTGCGATTTCACGAACTCTAAGCTCCTTAGAATTATTAAATAGAAATTATCTCAGGCATAAGGTAGAAAAAAACTTCAGTTTTATGGAAACTAACGTTTTTGTACAAAATTTTAAAATAATCTGTAAATATTTTAAAAAATCAGAACATAATCGTTTTTTTTATCAGTACACGTGACCAAAAATCAGTACATGTACTAATCAAATCAGTACGAATGATCAGTCTAATCTAATGGTGTATTGGACTTTGCTAAATTCTACTTTGTTAAGATGTAGTTGGGTACATGTGCAGTACTATGAATTTCTTCTGACATAAATTTTTTTTTATATATTTGTTTAACAAAAAAGTGTTAAACATTTGTACCCATTTACATACTTAACTAAGTCCAAAGACGCACGAACAAATGGACACCGCTAAAATGTCTTAAATTCAGTAAAGATACAATAATGCATATTTTTGGTGGGGTCCTAGACCGATATTTCAATACGTTACACACGGAATGACAAAGTGAGTATATCGTTTGTGGAGGGTATAACAACAGAAATTGAACCTGAGTATATTAGTTTTATAGAAGAGCCGTCTAAAAAATTGTTTTTCTTTCCAATCTACCACCTTTAATAAAGTTTATCATTATAAAATAATAAACCCCATAGTAATCTTTTTTTAAAAATAAATTATATTTTCTTATCAATATAATTATGTTTTCACTCTTTTCTTTTCAGTTTTACTTCAAACATTGCCAATACAACTTATTGTGCTAAAAGCTTGCCGTTAGTTTTTTTGCACATAGTATACATAATGTCATCAAAAATATTTCGTGCTGTTATATTAGGTGCTCCCGCTTCGGGTAAAGGCACCATTTCTAAACGTATAGTAGATAAATTCGGTTTTGGACATATATCACCGGGTGATATATTACGCTTAAATGTTATTAATAAAACTGATCTGGGTAAAAAAGCCAAAGTGTTTGTAGATCAGGGTAAACTGGTACCCGATGATCTTATAATCAAATTGGTTGCGAGTCGTCTCAGTGAAGTTGGCAATAAATCGTGGATGATAGATGGTTTTCCCAGAACTGTTGTGCAGGCTGAACGTTTGTCAGCCATGGAACAATTAGATGCTGTGCTTAATCTAGAAGTTCCCAATGAAGTTATTATAGAAAGAGTTAAAGGTAGATGGATACATTTACCTTCGGGTCGTGTTTATAATATTGGTTTTAATGACCCAAAAGTTCCTGGTAAAGATGATAAGACTGGTGAAGATTTAGTTCAACGAGACGATGATAAACCAGAAATTGTAGCACAACGTTTGCGGATTTATGAAGAAATGATGCAACCAGTTTTGGATTATTATCAGAAACATGGATTGGTAACCAATTTTAAAGGAAACACTACTGATGAGATTTGGCCCCATGTGGAACAGTTTTTAATTGAAAAAAATAAATCATTAAAAGCTAGAAGAGTTTAAAATTAAAAAAAAAAAAACTTTAATTAGAAAATGTATAATCTTTTAAATTTAACGCTCAAAATAATGTACTAAACGTATGTAGAATGTGTAGTTTGCTTTTTTTAAAAACTATTTTATTTGCAAAAAATAAGTCGATTTTTATGACTTGTCATTACAATAATTTTATATGATTGAGCAACAAGTATAAAAATAATATACGAAATAAAATAATTATTATTTATCTAGAAGTGCTTGCGCTTTGTAGGTATATTGTAAACATAAACAATTATATGGCTTCTTTTGTTTTTTTTTTTTAAATGAAAGTAAAATTGTTGATAATTTTGTCGTATAATTCTCTGTTTCTTTAAGATAATTACACTGTGCTACAAAATATAAAAAACATTTGTAGTTCTAGTCAAGTAAATCACAAAACCCGTAAATTAAAATTTATTATTCTTTCAATTTTTTTTTTCACAAAATTAGTAGTGTCCGACCGAACGCACTTTTTCAGACCGAACCCGAACTTCGGTCAATTTTGCAAATACAAAAGTTCGGTGTTCGGTAAAGTTCGACCGAACACTAAACAGTGGCCGAACGTCACTTTTTGCCGAACTCCGTAACCGAATCCGAACGTTCAGTCGGATACTAAAAATCAGTCTAGATTTACACAAGGCGATTTTCATTGCCGCAATTAGGATTTTATAGTGTATCGGAGAGAGATAAAACTCTAACTTCTCTAGAGAAAGCAAAGACTCTTACCTTATCTCTCTAGAGATAAGGTAAGATAATAAAATCAGAATTGCGGCAATAAAAATTGCCTAGTGTGAATCTGCTTTTAGAAAAACAATTGTGAAAAATGTTTGTAAAAAACTTTTTTAAAAAGTTAATAAAAAAAATATTTTTGTTTTATTTTGAAAACGGGTTACCGTACGGGCTAATTATGGTCAGCTACTTGTTTCCAAATGTAAATAAAAATCAATTCATTTTTATAGTTTTCAGCGGAAAGAAGATTCCGCTGAAAATTATTTTTTTTTTTTTTGAAAAAAACAATACGCAAAAAAGTTCTTGTAAAAAATAAGTTTGTTCTTGTTTGATAACTATTCAGTTTACACGTCAACAAACAACCGATTTATATCATTTTATATTTTTAGGTTATGTGGAATGTACTAAAATTCGAGGTGTCCTTACATTTTCGTCCATAACTTTTTAACCGCTGAGCTGATATCGCTCAAATGCATTACCAAACTTTGAAGCAACAAAAAATAAGTATATTGTGTCAGTCATATCTGTGAAAAATATTTTGGCCGTGATCGTCGTTTCAACAGGCAGAAGGGCATCATTAGAATGTCTTAGAATCGATCAGATTTAGGTGTTCTTGCCAAAGTAAAGTTTTTTTTAGAAAAAATAATGTTGTTTGCCATTCCTTGCACAACGAATTGAAATATTATCCCAATAAGTTTATATACTATTGATCCATTTCTAAGTCAATCTAGCTATATACATCCGTCCATCTGTCTGTGGAAACCACCCAGGAAAACTTTTTGGAACAAATTCCTGGTTCAATAGATTCTTGATAGATGTAAAATTACGCAGCCCGACAAAATTAAAAAAGATTTTTGCTTCTTTGAATTTATCAACTGATTCTAGTTAATGTGGGTGCGCTGAATTCAAATCTGTAATCTGTTTGTCTCTATCAGCTCTAGTTTTCATGATATAGCTTTTTTAAACACTAGACTCATGACTTCCAATTATGACAGTCTGGCCGTCTGTCAGTTTTTTCAAAATATTTTTTTTTCATCAAAATTTCTTATTTACAGTTAAATTAACCGAATTCATCAAAAAAGCACATCTTAAGCGAACCGGTTTTATACCTATAAGTTGACTGGAAGGTAAAATATACTTTTCAAACGAAAAAAAAAAATTTGAATTAAAAAAAATTTTGGGTAAAAAATTTTTTTCCGGAAAAAATGTTTTTTTTGTATCTACCATAACTGTAAATAAGAAATTTTGATGAAAAATTTTTTTTTTTAAAAACTGACAGACGGCCAGACTGTCATAATTGGAGGTCATAAGTGGAGGGTATAAAAAAGCTATATCATGAAAACTAGAGCTGATAGAGACAAACTGATTGCAGATTTGAATTCAGAGCACCCAAATTAACTAAAATCAGTTGATAAATTCAAAGAAGCAAATTGAGTGTTGGCCTGTGTTATTTTTCCAAAAAAATACTTGCTCTAAAAAACGATTGCTTTCGGGACAATTTCAAACAAAAATCATTGATTCTGGAATGTTAAGTACCGATTATTTGGAACAGAAAATTTTGCTGGGCAAGATGCAGTCTAAACAAAAAGAACTGTAAATTTGGTAAATGAGTGCATTACTTAAGTGCAAAAGAGTTTTTTTTTACATTTTAGAAAGTATAAATGATTCGGCACAGAAGAATTTAACACTCTCACTTTGTTTTTTTTTTTGGTACATTTGTTAAACAAATGGAACATTTTTATGTCAGAATTTTAGACTTGGTTAAAAAGTAGTTTTGGTGAAAAATGTAGTTTAATAGAAAAATATTTTTGTGAAAAACAAAATTTTGGTAAAAAAAGTTCTGATGAAAAAAAAAGATAGTAAAAAAAATTTTTGGTGAAAAAAAAAAAATGTTTTGGTGACAAAAAGTTCTTGATGAAAAAAAAAAATTTTTTTGATAAAAATAAATGTTTATGAAACAAACAATTTTTGATGAAAAAAAAAATGATGAAAAAAATAAAATTTAATTAAAAAAAAAAAATATAAATAAGAAATTTTTGATTAAAAACAAATATTTGCTGAATTGATGAAAAAAAAATTTGTTTTTTTCTGTAAGTACAGATTGAGCACGGGCTCTAATTATATTTGTTATAAAAAAAATTGTTGTTGAAAAATAATTATGTTACGTTTTATTCACCAGCAGGTGAGTTATTATCCAAGTTACAATCGAAGTTTTAAGTAAATTAAAACAGTAATTCTTATTTTCTTTTTTGTTAGTCGTTAGCTTATACTACACAGTAAAAAGTTTTGGGTTATATTTAAAACCTAGCGGAGCACATTTTAAACTACTTTGGAGTTAAACTCAAAGTTAAATCCGAAATGGGTATATGCTAAACCACATAGGGATTAAAAATTTGATTGTCTTTGTCATTTTTTTTAATTTTATTTTGATGCCAAAAAATAATTAAATTTCTCTCTTGAAAAACTTATAAAAAATAAACGTCAAACGTCATCAAAAAATTGTATTTCATCAAGTTTAAAATAAACACTTAACAAGGAATTGAAAACAGCTGTCATATTGAGTGAACAAAAAATGCTTATTCATCAATGAAAGTGAGAAAAGAGGTTAAGTGGGTATGATACCTGCTTTTTTCAAGTTACTTGTTGCTGCATTTATTAGGGGTTTTCTATAAAAATTTCGATAACTTCAACTAAAAATTTTGAATTTATCGAAATTTCCATAGAAAACCCCTAATAAATGCAGCAACAAGTAACTTGAAACAAGCAAGTATCATAAAGGCATTAGCAATGTACACAAAAGTAAAATCTTTATATTATCAAAATTTGTGATCCAGAAAGTGAAGATTTTACTCCGACTGAATTATATATATCAAGTAAGTATTGACTACAAACGTTTATCAATCATTTTAATTGATTTTTGGTTAACTTTACTTTTAGGCCAGCTGAATCTTGAAGCAGAAGGCAGAGAGATGGAATTTTTAGATCACGACGGTGCCTATCCCCAGGAATAATTTCTTAATATAGAAGCAGTAGCAGTTTATTTTATGCTGAGTTTGGGTGACAAATCAACAGTCCTCTGGATGTTAACTTTATTCATGTATTTGGTCTGTATTTGTATTCAATACACAAAAATATTAAAAAACATAACCTTACATTTGTTTTATTTATTTTTGGAGAAATTTAAGTCCTGCCTTGTTCAAATAAACACCTGTTTAGGTGTAAAATTATTTCCATATTTTGGTTTTATTATAACACCCAAAAATAAATTCAAAATCCATTCTCTCACTCTCTTTTTATCTCTTTAAAAGTAAACTTTTTATGGAATAAATTAAATTATTTTTGGCATTGTTATATATACACACCAGCTAGGAATTAAAATTAACCCAAAACTTTTTACTGTGTATAGTCAAACTGAGGTGGCATCCTGCATAATTTTTAAAATTATCATGCTAAAAATAGAAGCATCAAGTAAAACTTAGTTTTTGGTACTTATTAACATATATAAATTGCAGAATTTATAAGCTATGGGATACCTTGGAGTGTAAGTGGAGTGTGTAATAAAAATAAATTAATCTCTGACAATTAAAAGTTTAAATCATGCACGACTCACTCACCAACTAATTAGTAATTAGATGCTTTCTTACGATTGTCCCTGTGTCACAAAAATCAAGTGCCAGTCGATTATCTCTACTACGCATACTAGGTTTTGGTATAAATATCAATTAAAAAATAATGTTAAGGGCCCATTAGACGACAGATAAATCTTACAATTTGTTTAACGACCGAATTCAAATTGCTCGTGTACAACTTGTCAATCAACTGTTGAAAATATCTAAATTTTTGATTAAAATTTTCCGCCGGTCTGCTAAGAAGTTGTAAAACTTAAAAAATAGTATGTGTTCAAAAGTGTGTTCACAAATAAAATAAGCGGTTGATGAAAAATTAGATGACATATTAGTTAATGTAATTCAAACCCATTGTTGGTCGTTAAATAAATTGTAAGATTTGCCTGTCGGACCACACCAATTAAAAACCTTATCCGTTACCTTACTAACATTAAATGTTGAAATCTCAATCTTTCGAGTGACTGTGAGATAACTCATTCATACACACCATGGAAGAATATATGAATTTTGTTGGAATAAGCATTTTATTGCCCTGTAACATATTTGACATTGAACAACTATTAAGGGTACCAGCAAGTGTAGCTCAACGTTGGTAATGACAGATAACCGCTCCTCTCAAAAGTTGCATGTATAGAATTTTTAAAGTAATGAAAATAGAGATGCCAATGAAAAGTAAAAGGTAGTCTGGGAAATTTTTAAGAAATCTCTACAATGTAAAAAAAGATAAATCAAAAACACTCCCAGGCAGAAAAATACATACGGGCCAGATCTGGCAAAGTACCTAATAAGGTGGTCTTAATACTGGCAAAGTACCTTTTTTTTGGGTTTTTAGTACTTGCTAAGATGCTAAATGATAACATCATTTAGTAGTGGCAAAGTACTTTTAAAAGCGCTTTCCTTGTACTTTGAAATGTATTATCCGGGATTTTTTTAAATAGCTTTTTAACTAAAATAATCCATTAGAAAATTAAAAATGTATGAATGAAATTATTATTTTATTTAATAATTTGTACATTAGAAGTTTTTTTTTTAATTTTTTCATTTTAATTAAATTATATATTAACACAGCATGACAAAAGTGACCACTATTTTAGAAAATAAGAGGTATGACCAACATTTCCATTTATTTGAGACATGCTGAGTCCAATGGCGTACTCCGTTTTTTGATGTATGGTACAGTTTTCTTGCTATATGTCATTAAAGATTATTGTATTTCCAGCCTGTTTTTTAACAAAAAAAATTGTAAAATTTGGTTTAAAGCTTTTCATCTTAAGCCCTTAAATTCGCAAATTTCTAAATTGGTCTTTGATAAAAAAAAACTTGCTTTTAGTGAATCATAAAATCATACGAATAGTGAACAAAAAACATCTATATGAAAAATACATAAAAATATAAAACATCCATCATGTTAAAAACCGATTTTTTTTTTGTTAAAAACCGAAATTTTTTTTTAATCTTAATGATGATTTAAGGGTACATTTTTAAGTATATAATGGGAGAACCTTAAGCAATTAACTGACCAAAAATTTGTCCAAAACAGTTTTCATTTGCAAAAGTTATCTTAACAAAAACTACGGCTAAACTTACAAGGGAAGTCTCCCTAGTGTCACCAGCGGATCTTTATGGAATTGGTTTTATTTTGTAAATCAGAAAAAATAATGGGACACGTATTTTTTTTAGCGGCCCAAATTCATATTTAGTGGGTAAAAAGGAGGGGGAAGACAAGGCCATTTTTCAGTTTTTTTGGTTTATCTCCTATATTATGGAAAGAAACCTAGTCATGTTACATACCAAATGAAAGGTCTTTGGAAAACCTATCTACGTGTGCTAAGAACGTGTCCAAACATGCACAACTTTTCGTCATATTGAGTAAAATACCAAAATTTTAGGACATTTTTGTTAATAAGTCGAAAAATATTAACTTCTTTGGCCCGTTGCACAGTGGATTATATAAGGTGAATGCATCTCATAATTGATTTTTGCAAATGTTTGAAATTAACCATAAAACAAGATCTATCGTAAAGCTAAGATGTCAAGCAATAATTATTTTCAGAAATTATAGTTATTATGTCAACAGAACTATAAGAAAATGGCGACCGAAAACACTACTTTCGACTTTAAAGATTTGGGGAGATAAAATTATACCATATTCAAGTGCGTATTTTTAATATTTCTAATTATTTTTTTTAGGATTGTAATACCATGTTGGAAAGGGTAACTTGTCCAGATTCTATTTTTGTTTAGAGCTTTGTACAGTCAAACTCGGTTATAACGAATTCTCGGCTATAACGAACTAATTCTAAAGTCCCGACGTTTTGGCATCAATTTTCACACAAAATACTTCTTTTATAACGAACTCGGTTATAACGAATCCTCGGTTAAAACGAACTGCTTATTATGGTCCCACGAACACAATTTCATGTGTATTTACCTTTTTATAACGAACTTCCATAAATATTTTTAAATGAATGGCAATAATGTTTATCAAACTAACAAAAGGTTGCAATTTTTTGGTTTATATTATAATTTTGATAAAATGTATTAATATTTTTAATGATTTCTTCTCAATAAGTACCCAGCCAGAAATTGCCAACCGTTCCAAAAAAATAGTACTGGGAAAGCAACTTTTTTTTGTATACCAAGCTCTTTTTAGTAAAGTACTTGGTTTTACCGAACTAATTACTTTGCTAACACTTTTTTACCAAACTAAAGGCGGTTTATATTATTTTAGTAAGAATACATTTTGATTCTACTATATTGATACTGATTTCAATGTTATTTTTATCTAATTTATTAACATTGTAGAGTCCTATTTCTCTTGATGGTAGTGGAAATTGAAAAAAATCGCTACATTCAGTGAAAATATTGCCTTTCAAAAATATATCATCACTTTTGTATTTAGACTGCTTCCTACTAAAAATTTCAGTAACGATAATAACGTTTTCATTGTCGAGTAAACATACGTTATCTGGATGAATAGGTTTTATTTTAAAACCTTTAATGTTTACGAAAGAAAATACAACTTTTGATTCCGAGCTTTGTTTTATATTTCCTAGAGAGTATTTGGAATTTCTATTAAGCTATTATATTTTATATATCTATTATATAGCAATGGAATATTATTAACTGAGTTATCGGAATGAAAAATATGTAGTTTTCTTTGGATTTGAGCAATAGGGTTAGTTGGGGATTTTATAATAGGTTTTAAATAACCAAGACTGTTTTCAAAATCAAATGGCGAAAACTGTGATATAGGGGCGCCCATATTAGCTACATCGTCTGCAATGTGAATTAAGTTGTGGATGTTCATTGTTTGGGAATTAGAACCGTAAAAACATGGCATAAGTTCGACAAATGTTCTTAAAATCTGCTTAGCAAACTTATTTTTTAATGTAGCCAATTTCTTTGATGATAAAATTCTGCATGCCGTGTAAAGAATTAAAAAATGCTTGTATTGATCAGATTTTAAAACGTTTTTCAATATGATACCTTCACCGTATAATAAAAAAAATCGGAATTGTGTTGCTTTCCAGTTTCCTATATCATATAAATCGAATGACTTCCTCTGAAACTCTGATGTAATATCTTGAGACAAATTTAAAAAGTTTTTTTGTAAAACAGCAAGATTTTCAGTAGAAATAAATGAAAATGATTTCTTATAAATCATCTTTTGAAGCAAATATTTGCTTATGCCGAGATGCAACATATGCATCTCATCCAGAACAACATTCTTGACTAGGTCAATATTTAAAATTTCAAGTAGTGGGCTATTTTCCTTTGTTAAATGATGTTCTGAATTTATTTTTTCTTTAAATGACTGCAAAGTCCTTTCATCGCAGTTAATTTCTTTAAAAACTCGAGTTTTGTTATCTGTTTCTCCTCGTACTGTGCATCTTTCACAGGAAAAAAATCCAGTATGGCTTTTAGTGCACCTAATAAAGGCACGGGCAGGCATATCGCAACAGAATGATAGAACTTTAAAGTTAAAAATATTTTCCACTTATATTTACACCTTTAAAAATAAAACCAAAATTAATCTTGAATTCATTTTTTTAGAAATATTATACCTTCATTTATTAACAAATTGGATTCCACAACGACTTCTTCCAAAAACTCTTGTGAGGAATATGGTTTTGAATTTCCGTAATATAAGCCTATTAAAAAAGGTTTACTCATATAATCTGGTGCAAACACTTTTCCCATAATAGACCAAAAACCTTTTTTGGATTTGTTAAAGACATCCATGCCATCCACATGAATTATCAACGATATACCTGCCTCAACATACAGTTTAGGGTTCACAATATCAACAAGATTTTATTTTATTCCAAAATACTGGAATTTCCCAAAAGTGTCATCTGAACTTTTCATAATTTTTGTGCAACCGCTTACAGCTGAAATTCCTAGCAATGTTTTAGAGGATTTTGGTAGTGACGTATATCCTTCTTCTCTCAAAACTATTAAAAGTTCATCGATTGACTTTTGAGTTAGGGTTTTTATATTTCTTAAAACCCAATTCTTTAACCTGAGCTCTAAATGGCCGTTAATAAGGTTGCTAAAATCAGTTTCCGTTGTTTCAGGTATAAAATCCTCTGTACTAGATGAGGACATCGCTGTCAACTTCACAAAAAATTTCCTCATCCGTTGTTTCAAGATTTTGAGCATCAATAAATTCATCGTGAACGTCGGTTTTGAAGCTAATCATTTAAGTTTATTAAAATAAATTTTTAAAGCTTTCCTCACGAAACAGTTTCCGAGTGAAACTGAAGCCACAGTTTTTTCAAAGATAACTCGCTGGCTATCCGCAGCAAAGGATCAATGCGGAGGTCGAACTGAACGATAAAAATACGATAAAACTACATAACCATTTAAGTCAAATTCGATTATATTAACATTTGAAATGTTATTTAAACGAAAATATTTTTTAACTTTAACATATAATTTATTTAAAAGGATAATTAATATATAAATTTTTTAAAATGAAAAAAAAAAATATTTCGTAAGTACGAATTAAATAAAAAATAATTTAATTTAACACATTTTAAATTTTTCAATTAATTATTTAGTTAAAATGCATGGGAAAGTAAATTTTAAAATATCTCGGATATTACTTTTGAAATTACTGGGAAACGCTCTGGAAAGTACTGGGAAAGCCCAATATTTGTTGTATTCAATGTACTCTTATATTACTTTATTTTGATTCAACAATTACTTTGCCACTACTAAATGGTGTTATCATTTAGCATCTTAGCAAGTACAAAAAACCCAAAAAAAAGGTACTTAGCCAGTATTAATACTACCTTATTAATTACTTTGCCAGATCTGGCCCGTATGTATTTTTCTGCCTGGGTAGTTTATTTAAAAAAAAAAACATCAAATAAAACAAAATTAGATATATTTTTTGGAAAAAAATACTGGGTTAATAAAAAGTATACCCCACTTATAGCGAACTTCGCTTATAACGAACTATTTTTACTGGTCCCTCGGAGTTCGTTATAACCGGGTTCGACTGTATATATTGTTAGCAGGTTTGAAATTTATTCATTTGAAGTATATAATATTTTTTTGCTAACCTACGCAACTTTGAATAGGATTTTAACTGTAAGCGCCGTTTTCCTCCAATATAGTTATAACATAGAATTAAAGTTAAACTTATTATCTAAAAGATATATCTAAAACCAGCTGCCTTTTCGTGCCTTTAAACAAATGGCATGCAAAAATGTTGACGAACTCACAAATTAATAATAAATAAAAATTTAATTATGAATTAATTTCGCTCACTATGCCCTACTCAATTTGCCATTCCGTATGTAACGCAACGAAATATCGGTCTAGGACCACATAAAATACATATAACATTGATCAATGATCAATTTTAAGATATTCTAGCGATGTTCGTCCGTCTGTCTGTGGAAAGCATGATGTAGTCCAAACCAAAAGAGCTAGACCCCGGAAGTTTGACAAAAAAAAAATACTTATAACTGGCTAAGTTTGTAAATGGGCAAAATCGGACCTCGAGTTAAACAATTTCCCCTTAAAAAAAAAAACAAAAACAACCCCAAAAAACATTTTTTGCATATTTTTTAGCATATTTGTTCAACAATTGAACAATATGTTGATTACTATAAGAATTAAAAAACCTGCGCCGACAAACCCCCCCCCCCCCCCCCCCTTACTCCATTTCCCAAAAAAAAGACACTTTATTTATTTTTTTCACTTTTTGGAGGATTCTGGGAAGATTTGGTAACAGCAGAATTAAACACTCACTATTTTTTTTATCTTGGCAACCTTCATACGATTTTTTTATTATAACTTCCTTATTTTTGTCGAATTACAATAAAATATCATTTAAATTTTATATTTGACACCAATGAAAATCTATATGAATCCGGTAATTTTTTTAAAAATTGCAACATTTGGCCCTTAAAAGTCTACGGGGCTAAATGTTGACCTTTTCTGAAAAATTTATCTACAAAATTACTTATTATAAATATCTGTTGCAAAATTCAACTGAAAATAATTAGAAAATATAAAAAATACCTATTTAACTTGTCCTAACATTTTACTTTTATACTAAAATTCAACAAAAATATCGAAAATGTATTTTTAACCCTTCACAACTTTTGTTCTCGTCAGTCGATTTTTATGATTAAAAGCATAAATTAAAGCCTAAAGTGTCACCTATTCGACAAAAAAGATGGCATACAAAAATATTGATCCAATCAAAAGTTACAGATTTTTGATCCGGAAATGACCAAAATTTTCCACTGTGCTCCGTCCCAAAATAATCTTTACATTTTTATATTTTGGCTGGGATTATGGAGGATTTTTTGAAAAAGCTTTGTTTTTTTGTTAATACAAATCGGGACATATCAATAATTTAGAAATTCTTTATAGCTTTGCAATTTTTCAATTCACGTGCAAAATGGATTTAATAAACTGCATTCAGATAAATGAGACAACTTATTTTCGACATTACAAACAGGCATGGTGTCCACTATGGTCGAAAAGATGACAATAATTACAAAATGCGGCGTATAAAATAAGAAATTTTACGCTAGAGGCCCTTTTAACGGTTTATAATAAATGCATTATAGATGCAATAGGGACATCTTGCAAATATTTTTAATTAATTTTGTTACAATTTTAGTACACGAGATTAGTATCAGATTGTTTTTTTTAACTTGGTCTTGTATTATTTCAACTAAAACACTGCTTAATAAAATGTTAAGTTTATTTTGGGACAAAAAAATATATAGAAATGTAAAGAATATTTCGGAGGTAGTATAAGTTTTTGAGAACGTTGCCAACTGGGCTGTTGCCGGGAGACTACTCTACAACTCATCTTTTGGCACATTTTTCCTATCGATTACCTAAAAAAAAGATCCCTAAAAACGCTTTGGCAAGTATACTTGCCTGTGGTCATTAAAGGGTTAATGCCCACGTGTCACCTTAATTTTTTTTTTTTTTAATATTCTAAAGGGGGTGTTAAATTTTTTTTTTTCTACCCCAGTTGGCAAAATAAAATCACACCTGACATACTGCTGACTCTCCTTTTATGAAATCGCTGACATCTTCATACAATTTTTCAAAATGTCATCAATGACATGTCAGTAGTTGGTCAGCAGTGTCCACCAGTATCGGTGGCCACTAACAATTCGTTTAAACAACCGCTGACCAACTGCTGGCATGTCATTGATGATATTTTAAAAAATTGTATGAAGATGTCAGCAATTTTATAAAGGGAGAGTCAGCAGTATGTCAGGTGTGATTTTTTTGCCGACTGGGACATTTTTCGTGACCTGTTATGTGCACTTTAGCAGGGGTAGTGAAAGGGTTAATTCTTTTATTCCCATATACAATCCATTTAAAATTAAAACATAAAATTAATGGCAGCTCTATGCAAAAATAACGCTCCCACAAAATCTTTTATACAAAACAAAAACAACTACAAACACTTCCCTGCAAAAAAAAGAATTAAAAAGCAATATATCTACTCTAAAGATTGGCATGGTTAAATTAAGGAATTTTTTTAGCACAAAAAACATGAATAAAAAAATAAAACAACACCAACTACACATTCACAAAAAAAAAATCAAGGAACGGTTTCTATATATTTTACGAGAACTGCGAGAAGATGAAACTTCTTTGTTTTGCAAGTAATGACATTAAAAATGAAGTCAAAATAAACAACTGAATATGGTCAGTGGATTTGAAATTTGCTCATGAAATGGCAATGACGAAGAAGATAGATGATTCAATCAAAGAATAAGTATGTATGTAAATTTCATTCATTTTATTTATAAAATTTTAAAATATCTTCAGACTTACCACGTATCTTGGTGCGTTTAGTTAAATTAAACCAAATTTCACCCTTTATAGTTTGTCCGGCTATATAAACTTTATCAGGATTATCCAAAGTAATACGTAAACGTTCGTTTTCCATTTTTCCGATTTGATTTTTAAGAATTAATTGAATATTTTTTTGTAATGTTCACGCTTTTTTCTATTTTGAAATCAACAATTTTTTAGCTTTTCGTTAATGCCACTTACTATACGTACACTAACACTAAATAATGACCCCGTTTTTCCCACTCTTCACCTTTTAAAATACTCTAGATTTTAGCTTTTCACTGAAACTTATCCAAAAATAAATTAGATTTTTCTTACGTAGAGGCAATAGAGGGTTTTCCTCTTCTTTTCCCAATACAATGACCACAATAGAAGACAATTGTTGTATTTTTTTTATGTGTTTGTTAATATAGGCTGTGTCTTTACTGCGGTCATTATTTTATGCATTTAATTGAATCACTTCATTTTTAAATATTTTATTTGAGATTTTTTTTTTAAGAAATTGAAAATTGCCTGCCACTAAAGTTCACAACACAAATTTTTTTACTGTTTTTTATATGAAATTTTCTTTGCAAATGAATATAGAATCATTCACAATAGTGTGAATTTTTCTTGTTAGAAAATAATGACATTCAGAGCAGTCAATCAAGCCGACCCAAAATTTTCGGCGGCGGCGGCTCGACCAATTTTGTTCGGCGGCGGCTCAGTGTCGGCTGAACTTTTTTGTTCTATTTTTGTTGTAAAATTTGTTTTTTTGAACGGCGGCGGCGCGAAAAAAGGTTAAAAATTGTCCGGCGGCGGCGCGCCGCCGATTTTGAGCCGGTCGGCTTGATTCACTGATTCAGAGAGTGAGCAAGAGCAAAAAATAATGACATAAGAGAATTTTTATGTCAAATTCAGTGTTGCCATGAAAAATTTGAAAAAAATGCTGAATGGCAAAAAAAAATGCTAAAATGCTCTACGACCAAAAAAACAGTGCCAGATTTCCGAAATTTCAATTTTTTTAATTTTTTTTTTTAACTTTTACCCTTTGACCTCACAGTGTGCAGTCAAACTTGAGGGCAACGCCCTCTTTTAAGTGGGCGGGCCTTCAAAGTTTTTCTTAAATAACTTAGAAAGTACTTATCCGATTTGGATAAAATTGGTATCATTCGAAAGCTTGGAGAAATTCCATTCGAACATTCCTTTACATGAAAATATTTCATTAACCTGTTAAGCGCCAAAACACGTTTTTTTTTAATTTTTAAATATCTTACAAATGTTACGTAATAAGATCGTAAAAAGTATGCATAGGTGTGTAGCCAAGATCCTAAACTTTCATTTGGACTTTTATTCGACTCTCTAACTCTTCTAACACCAGAGATATAAAGGGTTAACGTTTTGGTGCTCCATATGTTCAGCCCAATTGGCTTCGCTAAGTAATACCATATTCGCATACAATGTTTAAAACATCGTTTAACTTTTGTGTTTAAAATTAAACGAAAGTGTTCGCATTGCCAGTAGTTTAAAAAAGCATCCGCTTCTCTTCTGGTTCGTTTAGCAGCGGCTGTTTTTTTGATAACAACTTAACACAGGGTTGTTATTTCGTGTTTCGAAGATGTTTTGGAAATGTTTTGGAGATGTTTTCGAGATGTTTAAAATTAAACCACAGACTAATACAGACTCGACATAAGTGACAGGTGTCAAAAAAGTAGTTCTTAACCATATGGTTAATTTTTTCAAATTATTCTACGAATTAGGTTAGAAAGAGAAAGCTAATGTAACGCGCCATTAGAAAAATGGATGCCAGATCGGTTTTTGTTGTCTCACTCACTCCTAAGTCGTAGAAAGTGTTGCCATGTTAGCGTAAAACGGACTAAAAACCGCTGTGTTTTCTCCTAAAATCGCTTATTTTCCCCCCATTTTTTCTTGTAAAACTCTACTGTCGAGTCTGTATTTAGTCTGTGATTAAACGATGTTTTGTTTTGAATGTATGGGGAACACATGTTTAAATTTAAGCATGCCAATGTGAATATGGTATAAAGCTTTTCTGCGTAGAGGAGGCCGGGCTTAGGGCACAGACTAATACAGACTCGACATAAGTGACAGATGTCAAAAAAGTAGCCTTGAACCATATGGATAATGTTTTCAAATTATTCTACGAATTAGGTTAGAAAGAGAAAACTGATATAACGCGCCATAAGAAAAATGGATGCCAGATCGGCTTTTGTTGTTTCACTCACTCCTAAGTCACAGACTAAATACAGACTCGACAGTAGAGTTTTATAAGAAAAAATGCGGGGAAACTAAGCGATTTTAGGAGAAAACACAGCGTTTTAAGTCCGTTTTACGCTAACATGGCAACACTTTCTACGACTTAGGAGTGAGTGAAACAACAAAAATCGATCTGGCATCTATTTTTCTTATGGCGCGTTATATCAGTTTTCTCTTCCTAACCTAATTCGTAGAATAATTTGAAAAAACTCTACTGTCGAGTCTGTATATAGTCTGTGTCTAACACCCGTTCTAGATTAGCAATCATCACTTCCATCATATGTCACAATCGATAGTAATGGCTGTGATTGCTAATCCGGACAGTTGTATACAATGATGGTATACAATTGATGGTAGAGCGCCTGTTCTACTATAGATTGCTAGCAATCAAGTGTCTATATGAAATTGCTAACCATTGCTTACTATCGAGTTTGGCGTTTGTAAACGTCAAATGTAACACTGAACACCCTTTATGGTTGCCACTTCTATCGTACGTCAAAATCGATAGAAAGCACTGTCATTGCTAATGTGGACAGTCTTGTAAATGATGGTATACAATTGATGGTACAATTGATGGCCTGCTCTACTATAGATTGCTCGCAATCAAGTGTCAAAATGAGTAGTCATTTTTCATTTGACATTCGTTTTTCATGATAAACAAAAGAAGACGCTAACAAAAATAAAATTGCTTACTATCAATTTTGGCGTTTCTAAACGTTAAAAGTGACGTTGAATTGCCTTCGTGATAGAAGTGGTGGTTGCTAATCTAGAACGTGTGTAAGTCGGAGAAAGTGTTGCCATGTTAGCTTAAAACTAGTTAAAATCCGCTCTGTTTTCCCCTAAAATCGCTAAGGTTTTCCCCATTTTTTGTTATAAAACTCTACTGTCGAGTCTGTATATAGTCTGTGCTTAGGGATTACATAGATTCCATAGATTTCTTTAGAGGCTTCGCTAATAAAATAAGCATAATTTAACGGAAAAAATCGCTAATCACATAGTCAATGTAATTAAGTTGGCACTACTGTATGTTTGTTACACCATTGTGAACACTGTTGCCAACTATTTTTAACCAAAAACCTCTAAATTTCACGAAAAAAGCGCTAGAAACCGCCAAAAATTAATTTAGCGGGGAAAATTTAAAATTTTCCCGCTAAATTACAAAAAAAAGCGCTGAAAACCGAAAAACTAGGCATTTTTGATTGACAAAAAAGAAAAATTAAAAAAAAAAACCTCCAAATTATTTTTTCTACGAAAATTTACTTTTCATTAAAAACGCGCAAGAAACTGTCGAAAAAATTTTAGCGGGAAAATACAAAATTCTCCCGCTAAATTTCAAAAAAAGCGCTAAAATTCGACAAACTTGGCGTTTTCGATTGAAAAAAAAAAAAAAAAAAATGGAAAAAACCTCTAAATTTGTCCCACTAAATCCAAATAAAAAGCGCTAGATTTTCCCGCTAAAGCACCATTACCGCTAAAACCAATTTTACCCCGCTAAATCCAAACAAAAAGCGCTAGATTTAGCGGGAAAACCTCCAACTTGGCAACAGTGATTGTGAACATAGAAAAGATTAGAAGGTACGCAGTGTTGTATTTGATGTATTTTCCAATATGGTGGCAAAATGCTTGTTCTTCCTCATCTCACACGTATTTAATATCAAATTAGATTCTTTGTTTATTAAAAATTGAATTGGTCTTGCATTTAATTAAATTTATTATTTATTTTGCCGTTTTTTTAAGATAAAACGCACTATTGATAGTTTAAAAACTTTTTTTTTCTCTTTTGTTGTTTTCTTTTTGGTTGTTCTCCTTTATCTTGCATTGTTTTTATTAAACGTCAAAAGTTACATAATGTGCTGTCACTAATACTTATTCAAGCGAAATACGACTCTGTTTCATTTCTATTTTTTTCTATGATTGTGAATGAACAAATTAAAATTTGTTGTTATAATGCGGCAACCCTCGAGTGAGAGAAAGTGCAGGAACAGAACAAACACGGCACGGGACGGGAGACGGTTTCCAATTATATAAATAGAACAAGTTTTATTCACACCATCGCACAATGCAACTTTTGAAAGGTCCTAGGATAGGTCCAACGATAGGTCTTTTTGATAGGTTCAAGGATGGGTCCTTTTGATAGGTCCTAGAATAGTTCTTTTTGATAGGTCCAAGGATATGTCTATTTGATAGGTCCTAGGATAGATCTTTTTGGTAGGTCCAAGGATAGGTCTTTTTGATAGGTCCAAGGATAGGTCTTTTTGATAGGTCCAAGGATAGATCCTTTGGATAGGTCCTTTTGATAGGTCCCTAAGATATTTCCAAGGAAACGTCCTTTTGATTGGTCTTAGGATAGTTCCCTGGAATAGGTCCGAGGATAGGTCCTAGGAAAGATCCCTGGGATCCTAGGAAAGATCCATGGACTAGGTCTACGTATAAGTCCTTTTGATAGATCATAGGATAGGTCCCTGGAATAGGTCCAAGGACATGTCCTTTTAATAGGTCCGAGAATAGGTTCCTGGGATAGGTCCAAGTATATGTCCTTTTGATAGGTCTTTTTGATATGTCCAAGGATAGGTATTTTTGATAGGTTCAAGAATAGGTCCAAGGATAGGTCCTTTTGATAGGTCCTAGAATAGTTCTTTTTGATAGGTCCAAGCATATGTCCATTTGATAGGTCCTAGGATAGGTCTTTTTGGTAGGTCCAAGGACAGGTCTTTTTGATAGGTCCAAGGATAATTTCTAGATCTTTTTGATAGGTCCAAGAATAGGTCCTAGGATAGGTCCAAGAATAGGTCTTTTTGATAGGTCCAAGGATATGTCCTTTTAATAGGTCCAAGGATAGGTCTTTTTGATAGGTCCAAGGATAGGTCTTTTTGATAGGTCCAAGGATATGTATTTTTGATAAGATTGTGGAAAATTTATTAACCATTTTTAAGGAAATTCTGTCTCAAAATTTAGTTTGGTTTTTTTTTTTTTTAGTGTAGCAATGTCCGCCTGTCTGTTTAAATGGCGATCACGGCCACAATATTACACCGACATGACTGTTAGACCGAATTTACATAAGGCAATTTTAATTGCGGCAATTCTAATTTTCTAGTGTATCAGAGAGAGAGGGAAGAATCTTAGATCTCTCTCTGATACACGATAAAATCAGAATTGCCGCAATTAAAATTGCCTAATGTAAATACGGTCTTACTTTTTATATTTACTTGTTGTTGTTCAAAAAGTTTGGAATTTCATTTGAGCGATATCGAAAATGTAATATTTTGGTACATTCCACATAATCTAAAAGTACAAAATGCTTTAATTAGGCTGCTGGTTGATTGTATGTGAACAGAATTGAATACCGAAAGGAATTTTTACAAGTACAAAAATATTTTTTTGATCCCAAAATTTTTTTTCGCGGATTTTTTTCACCAAAAACTTTATTTCCGCAGCAAATTTGTTTCCTCCCAAAAAATGTTTTTTTTTTTTTCTCAAAATTAATTTCTTTTATCAATTTATTTGCAAAAAATAACTTTTGGAAACATTCGGCAAGGCCGAATTTAACTTTTTTATGCGTGATCCCAATATTCTGTCCTTTTCTCTTTATACTTTTTTTGGTAAAATTCATAAACTATTCTCGATAATCAAATATGAAAATCCACAAACTTTATTACATACTTCGTTTTTTAACTAAATTAAATATCAAAATAATCGTTTTTAACTCAAAAAACATGTTTTTTTCTTGTTACTTCAACATCCAATTTGTTTAAAGCCATTTGTTTATAAAAAGCAACAACAACTAATGACAAAAAAAAACTAGCTAACACACTAGTTTTTATTTTTTGTTATAAATATTGTTTGGATATGCTTAGCGCTCCAATATATCGTCATTATAATATGAAGACATCGGGCCCTTTATATACGGTTGTGTGATTTTTTTTTTTATTTTTGTTATACTCAACCAATTTTGTAAGTACACTCAAAATAATTCTACAGTAAAACTTTTAGTAAGTGATTTAGTACCCAAATGTACTAATAAGTTACTAATTACCCGTTTTTTTAGTGTAAAATTGGCAGATTACAATACTAAACATCGAAAATGCGACTGGACGCTACCTTATACACTTGACTACAATTGTTGTGCTGTTCAAAAGTCCGGTCTCCAAACTTTTCCATCGCATCAGGTTTTTGGAAAATTGAGGTCAAAGTTGAAAAAAAAAAAATTGAAAACATATAGCGTATGGACACGATGAGATGGCGACTTCAAAAAAGTCGAGGGTTAAACTTACACTCAAAAAAGTATGTCGGTAAAATCTACTACAAAAGACAGTTGTTTTGACTACATTTTGTCGTTGAAAAGGCGTCCACTACATAAACGGTAAAAACAACTGAACATGTTGTTGTTTTTAACTATTGATTTTCAACTACAAAATGTAGTAAAAACTACTACAAAACTGTTTAATACAGTTGTTTTTTCTACAATTGCCTGAAATTTTATTTAAAAAATTTCTTAAACGTTTAAATGATTGATATTTATTTATTTAAAAAGCAATACATTTCAGTTGGTTGTATAGAATTTCGACATGATGACAATTTTTTGATGTATTTATCTGGAATTATAGAAGAAAAAAATTATATTAATAAAATGTTAAACAAAATAAATTGATTGTATTTACCTTTGTTTTTTTAATAGTTCATTTCAAATTTTCACCGCTACTGATCAAAATTTGTCTGGAATAAAAAAAAACGAAATGCTTTGGCAAAATTGATTTATAAAAAAAAGAATTAATTTGAAATGTTTCAAAAAAGTATGTACCTGCTCTGTTGTGTATACAAAGAAAAGAAAGATGGCGCGCTCATAAGAAAACAAAACACTGCACACATTTTATTTTGTTTTTTTCCGATTGGTTTTTACGCACGCTTATGTGAGCGCTATATTATACACACTTGTTATCTCATTTATCCACTTATTTTCTTTCGCTCAAGAATATTTTTCCAAAAACATATTTTTTGTTATAATTAAATTTAATAAATTGTAATTTAATTTATTTAGATATTATTTATTTGGTATAAAAATAATTCCTTCCGCATCCCGCACGACCAACTCGCTCGACACATTCGTTTGCAATAAAAATTTCTAGAAAAAAACGAGTTTTAGAAAAAAAACTAAAAACAACTACATAAATCAACTATTGCTACAGTGTAGTATATTTTTTGTAGTTATTTTTTGAAACTACTACAAAAAAAGTTGTTTGAGATTTTTTCATACAAAAACGACCGAAATTGTAGTTAAAAACAACAGCTACTACTTACTACACAAACGACCGTCATGTAGTAACTGCAAAAATTTTCTGAGTGTAAACATTACTCTTTAAGATGCAGAACTCATTTGGTTAGTCGCCTTAACCCTTTGGGCACTAATTTTATTAAAAGACAATTGGTGCTGCAACAGTTAAAGCGACTTATAAAATGAGGTAAACATCTTAAAGAACAATGTTTGAGCTTTACCCTTGACTAATTTTTGAGTCGTCAGCACATCGGGTTCATCATTTCAAAATTCTTTAAAACCTGATGTAATGGAAAAGTTTGGAGACTGGATTTGTGGCCAGGAGAATAATTGTAATCATGTATATAAGGATCCCTTATAGGAACCCCAACAAAACGAACTGGATTAAATTTCAAAGTCTTGTGAAATTACTCCCGCCTCCAGAAATGGAGAAACCTGACAGCATACAAAATTTGGAGATATCTGTTAGTTTAGTTACGAAAACCCTCGGGGAAGCTTATCTAAAAATCTGTCAGAGCGTTTGCCTCCAAAGAAAATCTATCAACCGTGGTGGATGCCGAAACTCAAGCTTCTCAGAACAGAAAGCATGAAACTCTTCAATAAGGCGACGAAAGCCTGGAAGAATTATCGTTTCAGCTTTAATGCTTTCAAGAGTGAAAACAGAAAGACGAAAAGAGATTCTTGGTCCATCTGTTATGTAGAATTGGAGGGAATTACGGAGGCGGCTAGGCTCCGTAAGATTTTTTCCAAAGATCTCAATGTATCCAGTTATCTTAATAAGCCCAATGGAAGCAGTCAGGACACCATTGAACTTCTGATGGATACAAATTTCCCGGGTTGGGAGGACGAGGTGAGAAGGGAAACTGCCTTTGGTACACTTTCACTAAATGCAAATCCGACGCAAGATAATATGAGAGGTACGTTTTTTCAAGACATACAAATCTGCTGGTCCTGATAGGATTTTTCGGGATAATCATGCCATGACTGCTGAACATCTTAATGGGCAGCCTTGCATTTATCCCCGATGAGGGATAGGTAAACCCCAATACCGCAAAGGATTACAGACCTATCAGTCTGTCATCGTTTTTATCTATCATTGGAAATACTGGTAGAAGTTTATGTAATAGGGACCCTTATATCAGACAATTTCAGCGAGGCCCAACACGCCTGTCTTAAGGATAGGTCTGTTGAGACGGCTCTAAGTAATGTTGTCGGGTTGATTGAGGATACTCTTCACTAAGTATATTTTGGCATCATTCTTGGACGTGGAAAGTGCTTTCAACAATGTCAAAATATCATCAATCCCTTATGCCTTGCAAAATACAGGCACACAGATTACTCTATGGACGGCAACATGTTGAAAAGCAGAACAATTAACTCAAAGATGAGTTAAAGCGAGGAAAGTCGTTGCAAGGGGAAGTGATCTTTGGAATCTTGTAAGTGATCTTTGGAATCCTAAGTCACTCAATGGAATGTGTACTAAGGTGGTTGCCTACGCTAATGACGTTATGATCCTAATCAAAGGTAAGGTTTTATCAACGTTTAGCTAACTCATGGTATCATCGCTAAAGATACTCTCGTTGTTAGCAAAGAACAACAGTCTAGGAGTTAATCCCGCCAAAACCAAACTCGTCTTTTTCGCAAAAAGGACTAAGATAGGCAGGTTTGTCCTTCCTAAATTAGATGGAGTCCCCATGGAACTATTTAATGAGACGAAATACCTTAGTGTGATCCTTTCTTGTTAAAGGAAAACAGAAGAAAGGAATACGAGCACAGCAGCAAAATCGGCTCTTAGGTTAAGAGAGTCGCAAATGCTTAAGCAAAGCTCTTGGGGACATTCGACCATATTAAGTACGGTGGGCGGGACGGAACTCAAAAAGAAAACCAACTATATCTCATCGCAGACGAACTTTGACAGAACCTTTGATGCCCAAATACCAACTAGGGAAGACTGCTACAGAATACCGATCTCAATCTTTACGGACGGTTTAAAGATGGAGATGGTAACGGTAGTATACTCCGAATGCTTCGAAATCAGGATCTCATTGAGGCTTTCGGACAAGTATAGTGTTTTTTCAGGCTGAAGTACTGGCTATTTATAAGGCCGCACAGATGATTATGACAAGGGACCTACCTACTTGCACCATTAACATTTTCGTTGACGAGATTGCTGCTTTAAAGGCCTTAGAATCAAACACTGTAAAATCTAGAGTAATTAAGAACTGTAAAAAAATCCCTTCATCAAATATATCAGCACACAGTCAAGCTAATCTGGGTCCCTGGTCATAGTAGGATCGCTGGGTACGAATTGGCTAAAGAATGTGCGAGAAATGGCTTTGAGTCGGTGGGGGAACGGGTTGAAACTTACATATCGGTTCATATAGTAGAATTGATTAATGAAATTGATATGATGTAAATGAAGTAAAGGTGATTAAATCTGATAACAAAATAAAAAATCAGCAGAACTCAGAAAAAATTAAAAAAAAGTTAAAAAATAACAAAAATTTTAAGAAAGTAAAATTTTGAAAAAAAATAAGGAAAACCCTGAAAACATTTTTAAGAATTGTGTATAGCCAAATTTATACCCTTCACTCTAGTGATATAGGGTATATATGTAACACCTCGAAATAATACCTCGAAATATTGGTCTAAGACCCCATAAAGTATATATATTCATGATCCTCGATCGATTTTAAGACAATCTAGCGATGTCTGTCTGTTGAAACTTTTGAAAGGCTTTAAGGAGGCTCCTGAAGTTTGGCATATATGTTGAGAATTTACCTGATCAGGTTGGTATTGAAATTCAGCGAAATCGGTCTAGTGGTTCAAAAGTTATGAGCAAGACTGAATTTCGGCATGGGTTTTTCGTGAATTTACGAGATAAAAAACGCGATAACTTTCAAAAGGCAATTCTGAGGATTCTGAAATTTGGGACATATATTTGT
Organism: Pegoplata infirma; assembly: GCA_963921195.1. NCBI lineage: Eukaryota > Metazoa > Arthropoda > Insecta > Diptera > Anthomyiidae > Pegoplata > Pegoplata infirma. The sequence goes on along the minus strand of OY992536.1, from coordinate 46,585,643 downwards.
CGTTCCCCTGGCTTGGTTCGTATTGAATTTTAGCTATCAAATCGGTCAAGTGGTTCAAAAGTTATTAGCAAAACCGTGAATTTTAGATTAGTTTCACCTTAAATGCACGTGTTGAAAACCCATCGAACATGTTTTAAAAACATTGGTAAGTCACAAAAATATTTTACAACGTATTTTTGTCACTCAAAATTATTTTTACACTAAAATACAAAAAAAATACACTCGAAAAAATTTTACACTCAAAAAAAATTTTACACTCAAAAAAAAAAAAATAGTAAATTATTTTTTTTTTCAAAAATTACTTAAAAAAAGTTTTTTTACACAAAATAAAATATTTCTAAACAAAAATTTTATTTTTTCTCACAATAGAAAATTTACTATCACTAAAAAAGGGCATTATGGAGGGTATTTATAGATTCGTTCAAGTCGAATTTAACTTTTCTTCTTGTTCTTAACTTATAAATTCCGTGTAAAACATGGCTATGGTGTACATTAGGGTGGCTCGTTTTTGGGCTTTTCTCTCTGATCAAATTCTAATACCCGCCAAAAGTGTCGGTCCCCTAAGGGTAACTCACGTGCAAAATATCACTCCGATCGGAGTTTATCTTCTGTCTCCACCTTTTTTTTTTTTTTTTTTTTTTTTTTTTTTTACGAACGGTCCCACCTCACACTTACCCGCCCCAACCGACCGAGAGGGCTCGTTCCCATGACGGGGGAACATGTACACACCATGGTCCGAACCATAGCGGATTAGGCTGGATAAGTAAGGATAGTAATAAACCAACTACAAACTCTTAGTCATCAGCCGGTTTATTATATGGACACTAAATACATTTATATACAATTACTACAAAATTTCTACAGATAATTTAGTATTAATAATCCTAAATTAACTATAAACGTTCAAAGAAATTAAAATAATCATCGTCACGCAATCTATTCAAATATGTCAAAATAGTTGATTTCACAAGAGCATAATTCTCCGAAAAGTCAACAAACCTGTATAACGAGTTAAAATCAGTACACATCCTACGAATAGGATCTGCACACGCATAATTCGTGCGACAAATATCAATATAAAGAAAGCTGTAATATCTAGTAGGCCGAAAAGGGACGTTAAAAAACAACTTCCCAACAAGAAATTCAGAATCAACTTCGCCCTTAATAATCTTCAAAATAAACACAGTATTTAACATAATACGTCTACTCTTCAGAGTAGGAAGTTTTATCAACGCCAATCTTGCATTATATGATGGAAGATTGCTATAGTCCGGACCCCAGTTGAGGTTCCTAAGACAAAAAAGTAAAAATTGTTTCTGTACGGATTCAATCATATCACTATGAACTGCATAATATGGATCCCAAACAATACAACCAAATTCCAAAATTGGTCTTACCAATGAAGTAAATAATTGCCTCGTTATATAGGGGTCAGAAAATTCCTTCGCCCAGCGTTTCATGAATCCAAGAACACCATAGGCCTTATTTACCATAGTCTCCACATGCGCATTAAAAGTCAACTTTCTATCTAAAAGAATACCAAGATCCAAAATAGAATCAACCGATTCCAAAATTGAACCATTTAATAAGTACTGAGAAGTCAAAAACTTCGACCTAGCAAATGTCATGTGCTTTTTTCAAGTTCAGCTCCATGAGATTACAATCGCACCAATTGTAAAATCTATTCAAGTCATGCTGCAGCAATACCTGTCCAACAGGAGAACTGTAAGACAGAAAAAGCTTAACATCATCAGCAAACATCAAAATATTAGAATGAATAATAGAAGATGGGAGATCATTTATAAACAACAAGAATAGGATAGGACCGAGATGACTGCCCTGTGGGACACCAGAACGGCCTCAAAATTGGGGTTTTTGCAAAAAAGGACTTTTTTTACAAAAAAATAAAAAAATTTAAGTTTTTTTTATTAAAATAATTAAAAAAAATTTGTTTGTATAACATTTGATCGTAAATACTTAAATATGAAATTTAAAGATTTTACGGTATCATTAACCCGTTCAAACTTGATACCAAAAAAATGACATGATTTTGGGGCCGTTCTCAAAACACCTTTTTTCAAAATTTGAAAATTTTATTAAAAAAAAATTTTAAATATACCATTTTTTCTTACTGAATTCATTAAGAACACCTTGGAGAAGAAAAATGTGAAATATGGCGGATATCCGTAGAGCCACTTTTTGGGAATCACGGGGGGAAGTTAGCGAATTTCAAGGAAATGTTGGTTTTATCAATAATTTGGATTAATAAAATCTTATAAATTTCATTTTTGTGCAAATTAACTTTTTTTTTGGTGTCGTGGCATTCTATTAGATAATTTTAAGTCAGTCATGAATTCTTACCGATCTAGGACGTCTTTAACCCACATTTGCTGGGGGTCAAAAATGACCCCCGCAGGAAATTTGAAGTTTAGAGCTTAAATTTTGTGCTATTAACAAGTAAAAAACGGCTTTTGTGTTTTTTACCCTAACTATTATTTCGTATTAATATATTTTCTTTAAAAAAATCGTTAACCCTTCTTGGTAGGGGGCCAAAAATGACCCATTAAATAAAAAATATATATTTTGCTGATATCAAAAAATTCAAGCACTATGCCTACAAGTTTTTGCCGGAGTCATTTTTGACCCCTGGCCAATGTGGGTTAAAGATATCTAAAAAATGTAAGATTTAAGGGCTGATTGAAAGTTATCTAATAGATTGCCACAAATTAATTTTATATGAAAAATATATACTTTTTATTGAATGGGTCATTTTTGACCCCATATCAAGAAGGGTTAACGATTTTTTTAAAGATAATATGTTTATACGAAATAATAGTTTGGGTAAAAACATAAAAGCCGTTTTATACTTGTTTATAGCACAAAATTTGAGATCTAAACTTCAAATTTTCCGCGGGGGTCATTTTTGACCCCCAGCCAATGTAGGTTTAAGACATCCTAGATCTGTAAGATTTCATGACAGAATTAAAGTTATCTAATAGAATGCCACGACACCAAAAAACCGTTAATTTGCACAAAAATGAAATTTATAAGATTTTATTAATCCAAATTATTGATAAAACCAACATTTCCTTGAAATCCGCTAACTTCCCCCAGCGATTCCCGAAAAGTGGCTCGACGGATATCCGCCATATTTCACATTTTTCTTCTCCAAGGTATTCTTAATGAATTCAGAAAGAAAAAATGGTATATTTAAAATTTTTTTTTAATAAAATTTTCAAATTTTGAAAAAATGTGTTTTGAGAACGCCCCCAAAATCATGCCATTTTTTTGGTATCAAGTTTGAACGGGTTAATGATACCGTAAAATCTTTAAATTTCATATTTAAGTATTTACGATTAAATATTATACAAAAAAAATTTTTAGATTATTTAAATAAAAAAACTTACATTTTTTTTTTTTTTTTAAAAAGTCCTTTTTTGCGAAAACCCCAATTTTGAGGCTCAAAGTGGAGACAGAAGATAAACTCCGATCGGAGTGATATTTTGCATGTGAGTTATCCTTAGGGGACCGACACTTTTGGCGGGTATTAGAATTTGATCAGAGAGAAAAGCCCAAAAACGAGCCACCCTAGTGTACATTAATATATGTCGGTGTTGTAGAAGTATATTATTAGAGTATGCTATAGTACTCATAGTACGTTATACAAATGTATCTTTTGCCCGTCCGTCCGTCTGTCTGTCTGTTATGTGACAGAGAAGCCTACAAAAAGTTTTCTATATCAAGTTCAACAATTTAGTATTTCATTGGAGTTGATGGTGTACAGAACATCATCCGGCAAACACGTTTAACCGGGGGAAAAAATTGTTATAAAAACAAGGGATAACAAAGAGATATTAAAAGAGTCGCGTGTGATTTAAAATAATGTCTGGAAACAACATAAAAGCGAAAACTAATGTAAAATAGTAGTTGTATGTTGTAAACAGTGACGTCGACCTTGATATCGTGTGGGAATTTGTATATAGAAAATTTTGTATTCAATTTAAAACAAATAAGAATAAATTATCATATGCAGTAATTTGATTTAGAACATTTTCAAAACAAAACAAAAAAATTGCATTTAATTACTTATTGTTTATTTATTATTATAAAAACTTTTTTTAAAAAACAATGTCTACTAAATGTACTATAGTATTTGATAATAATCCACTTGGAATTTATTATGCCGGTCAAGTAGTGTCCGGTACAGCGGAGTTAATAACAACACGCCCGAAAACTATACGATGTATGTATTGAAATTTAATTTTAAAACTTTTTAATAATTTTTGCAAAGTTTTTATTTTATGACGTAGTTTTTTATTATTACTAACCATTTAAATAACAATAACCACCCTTAGTTTTATCATCGGAGTTTGAATTGAATTAAATACAATATTCCGGAATTACGTCAGCGGACAATCAATTTTTTTTTTGTTTTTTTTGCTTCTGTTCTTCATCTTTGTGAATTGTTTAGTGTGTAGCTCATTAATATTTTGAAAAAGTTTGCTCAATATTTGTGTCTGTTTATAGCAGGGATTCTTTATATATTTAACAATGCGGCTTCCGGGAGTAGCTCCACTCAGAAAATTATTACAGTTACTACATGATAGTTGTTTGTGTATTAAATACTACAACATTTTCAATTTTATTTCACAAATATTCAACTGTATTTCACTTTTTTTAATTGTTTTTCAGAAATACCCAGTTGTATTTCAGATTTTCTAATTTTATTTCAGAAATAGTCAAGTGTATTTTAGAGTTTTGAATTGTAATATTTTAAGTAGTTTTATTCTAGCTCGAGGTCATTATTTCCTTTACTAATTAAAACTTGTGGGACTCCTGTTTCAATGAAGTCCCATCTCTGTTGAAAATTTATGAAATAAATAAAATCAGAATAATTTAGAATACAAAAAGACACACATCGTTTTATTGGCGCCCCACGTTGGGCGCCAATAAATTTCAGTTATACAATTATTCTGATTTTGTTTATTTTCAACTTTCAATTTACGCGGCTTAGATATATCAGGTTGAATAAGATTGGACAACTGGTCGGCCATTTTTATTCCAGAAATAGTCAAGTATATTTTAGAGTTTTTAATTGTTATATTTTCAGTTGGTTTATTGTAGCTCGTGGTCGTTATTTCCTTTAATAACACTACGTGACAGTTTTTTGACCAAATGTATCTGACACCTAATCTTTATGTACAATTGTCCGCTGAATCCGAATATGAAGTCAGAATGGTCAAAAGTAGAACAGTTTTCGAGATATTCGAAAATAAGCGTTTTTTGTGTTTTTAAAAAAGATGATGTCACTTAAATGCAAATATCTTCAAAGCTATTCGTCGATTTATGTATTTCTTTTTTTTTTAATGAAAGATAATAAAATTACTAAAATAACCATGGGTCGCTTGTGAAGATTAGTTAAGAAATGACAGAGTTACAGTGGACAAAAGTTCAAACTTCATGAAAAATTTGATGATTTTTTGCAATTTTGCTCTTTTCAAGTTATTGTTTTTAAACCAAACAATTAAAAATTATAATGTTTTATTACATAGGACATTATTTTATGTCAATACGAACATTTTGCGCCCAACAAGACCCAGATTGGTGCAAAAATGACAAAGCTACAGAAGATTTAGTGAATTAACCCACTTTTCATTACTAACATTTAGCTTTGTATATTTACTTGTGTTTTAAAAAAAAAATCAAAAAGTGGGATAATTTAATTAATCTACTGTAACTTTGTCATTTTTGCACCGATCTGGATCCTTTTGGGCACAAAATGTTTGTATTGAAATAAGCTAACGTTCTAAGTGATAAAATTTTAAAAAATTTAATTGTTTGGTTTTAAAAAAATAGGTTGAAAAGAGCAAATAACGGTAATTTTCTCGATTTTTTCGTAAATATCTCGAAAACTGTTCTACTTTTGACCATTCTGACTTCATATTCGGATTCAGCGTTCGGATTTACATAATTATTAGGTGTCAGATTCATTTGGTCACGACTTTGTTGAAAATTTGTGACACAGTGTAATTAAAACTTGTGGGACTACTGTATTTATGAAGTCCCATCTCTGTTATTTTATAAAAAATACTTTGTTTATTTAAATTTTGGAAAAAAGATTTATCTTTGAATATAATTTGGTTTGAAATGTGAAAATTTATAAAATAAATAAAATCAGAATAATTTAGAATACAAAAAGACACACGTCGTCTTATTGGCGCTCAACGTGGGGCGCCATCGTACATCGTCGGCACGCATTAGGCAGCCAAAAATATTTTACCGAATTTTTTATTTAAGCATATATTTTTAAAGTACGTATCCTAGAGATAAGATAACTGTAAATAAGTAAAGTGTATTTATGCCATTTAGTTTAGGCAGGACAGTAGCTCAAAGTCAGAAGTTTAAGAGATATTTTTTTTTTTTTGTAGACCAGTTTTAAAAATTTGATAAAATGAGTTCCTGCTAAGATATCTTGACCTTCCCTTAAGATAGGGGTGTTACCTAGTCTATCAGTCTTTCCAGTGTTTTCAATAAAAACGATGACATACAGATAGGTCTGTAATCCTTTGCGGTATTGTGGTTTATCTTTCCCGCTTTGGGGATAAAGATCCCTCTTATCTTTATCCATTCGAAGGGTATATACCCTGATGCCAGACCACCCATAAAGATACGCAGCAGCCATGGCCTGATTATCCCGAGGGACTCCTGCAAGAGTGCCGGAAAAGTACCATCAGGCCCTGCCGATTTGTTAACTGTAAAACGTTTTTGAGTGTACTCTTTTATTTTTTGTTTATTAAGTTTATTTTTCACATAAAAACCAGTTTTCTAGGTTCGGCCTATGTTCATTTTTTAATAATTAATATTAAAATCTTACTTGTGTTTTTACTGTTCACTTTCATGTAATTTGTTTATGATTTTTTGTTTTGCATTACAAAGCAAAATATTGTACACCATTTCTATAAGTAATTGATTGATCAATTGAAATTTAAATAAAAAAAGAATTAAAAAATATTAATTTTAAAGTTCCAATTAAAATTGTTAACCCGAGTAAAAATTTTTATATGATGCAATATATAATGGTATGTAACACAATATTTATACGCAATTTGATCCGAATAATGGTGGATGTTTTTGCAATAAAAAAGATCAACTTGTATAAAATATTATTTGATTTCATCCGAGTTTTGACCAGACATTGCCATATATTGGTGGATCTAATTAGATCTAATTGCATAAAAACATGTAAAATCCTGGTGTTTTTTGGTTTGGGTTGAGACACACCACAGGTCAACGATACATTCACCAAACATATAATTTTCTTTAACAAAAAAATGTTCGGGTACGCTTCGAACCAGATAGGTGATATACATAACCCTAACAAGGAAATGTTTAGGAACATTTTAAAAAGTTTCTCATACTTTGCCTTAAAAACTTAGAAAATGTTTGGTTAATTGGAAACATATATAGTTTTATATGGAACAGAATAAGCTATATATATTTTTATGTTAAATTATACAGAAAACCAAATTTTGTATTGACCCTCATATAATTTTATATAATTATATCTACCTGAAACCTTTTAATCCGAATCATGATTAAATTATATATAAATACATATGACTGCATATAAAAAATTTAGAAAATATCTCACGCGATGTATAATCATATATGATTTATTATGTTTGCATCAGGTTATATATTGTTATATATGTTTATTTTTACTCGGGAATATTAAACACACATATTTAAAATTAAATAAATAAATTTATAAAATTGAAAAATATACCGAACATATTCCGACCATATAAGGAAAAATAAAGGGACACGTATTTTTTTAGCGGCCCAAATTCATATTTAGGGGGTGATAATGAGAAGAGAAGAAACGGTAATTTATTTGCGTTTATCTCCTACATTATGCAAAGAAAACTAGTCATGTTACATACCAAATGAAAGGTCTTTGAAAAACCTGTGTGCAAACAACGTGTCCAAACAGGCACAACTTTTCGTCATATTGAGTAAAATACCAACATTTTAGACATTTTGGTTAATAAGTCAAAAAGTATTAACTTTTTTGGCACGTTGTTAGTATCACGAGGTAGGTGTTTTTAATACCTTTAATAGTACGTTCAGATTGGCCTCGAAACCCCGTTTAACGAGGTTTCGTGCCAAACCTCATTTGAAAATACGTATTTTCCCTTACAAATTGAAAGCTTTTTGTAGTGAGGTTTCAACGAAAGTACGATTGAAACCTTTTAAATTTCATAATTTTACATATTTTTACCACTGTGCTACAATGAAAAATAAGGAAAATGGGAAAATGCCAAAAATAAAAAAATAAATAAATCAATTTATTTATAAAATTTGTGTAAAATATTTAATTATTTGGAATAAAAATAAAATTAAACCGTGTACAAAATAATTTCTATATAATTAAATAAGTTTATAAAAATATTTTTTTTGTGATAGTTTCCGAAACCTAGGTAAGTGTCAAAATTATTGGGTGTGAACAGTAAAGTTTTTAAATTTAAAATACGAGTTTTCAACGCGGTTTCGAGGCCAATCTGAACATAGTATAAAGTGATATGAAATATGTCCATATTAATTATGAGTAAATAGGCGTAAATTGCAAAAAACTCTAAGAGGTCAACTTCCCCCATACAAATCTACACTTAGAAAATTATTGCAGTTACTACATGCTGGTCATTTGTGTAGTAAGTAGTAGTTGTTGTTTTCAACTACAACTTCAGTTGTTTTTGGGTGAAAAATCTCAAACAACTGTTTTTTGTAGTCGTTTTAAAAAATAAATACAAAAAATTACTACATTGTAGTAACAGTTGTTTTATGTAGTTGTTTTTAGTCTATAAAAAAACTTATAATTTTCTAGAAATTTTTAGAAAAACGAATGTGTTGAACGAGGTAGATGCAGCAGGAATTATTTCCAAATAATTTTAACCGTTTTTAAGTTTAGAAGAAAATTCAGACAATTTGAGTTATAGTAAAAATAACTGTAATTTGAAGTAGTTTTTACCGTTTTTTGTAGTTGTTAATTGATAGTTAAAAACAACAACAATTTTTGGTTGATTTTACCGTAACATGTAGTGGACGCCTAAACAACAGCAAATGTAGTAGTTTCAACTGTCTTTTGTAGTGGAATCTACCGTCATCATTTTTTGAGTGTACTCTAATACTATGTTCAGATTGGCCTCGAAACCCCGTTGAAACCCCGTATTTTCATTTTAAAAACTCACCTGTTCACACACAACAATTTTGACATTTATGTAGGTTTCGGAAACCATCACATAAAAAATATTTTTGTTAACTAATTTTAAACTAATTTAATTATGCTGAAATTATTTTTTAACACTGTTTAATTTTATTTTTATTTCAAATTAATAAATATTTCACAGAAATTTTGTAAATAAATTGATTTCTTTATATTTTTATATTTGGCATTTTCCCATTTTCTCTATTTCTCATTGTCGCACAGTGGTAAAAATATGTAAAAATATGAAAATTATAAGCTTTCGATCGTACTTTCGTTGAAACCTCACTACAAAAAGGTTTAAATTTGTGAGGGAAAATACGTATTTTCAAATGAGGTTTGGCACGAAACCTCGTTAAACGGGGTTTCGAGGCCAATCTGAACGTACTATAACTAAAAATGAGTTTGGGACGCTAATAAGTTGGTATTCAGCTCTAAACTCATTACTTTTCGCGACAGTCTCATACAGATGTATTATTTGTTCAGTAGATACACTCAACCAAAAATCATTGTATTTCCAAAGGAAATCGTTGTAAATTCAACAGAAATCATTGTTGATTTTGTTGTTATTTGTAAATATTCTTTTATTAAGTATAAATCACAATATTTTTTAGAATTATCACCGTCTTTTAAAGCTTCAATATTTAAACACGAGATTTTTCACACACTCTTCGTTTATTTATGTTATGCACTCGTAAGCCATTCTCCAGTTTTCTAATGACACCAAATCAAAAACCTTAAAAAAAACAAAAAAAATTATAATATAGTATGAATACATAAAGTAATCAATGTATTTTATTACTTACCAAATATTTACAGATCAGAATCTGATAATCAGATCCTATTTTTATTTATTTTTATAATATTAAATATTTTTATAAGAAACAAACACATAAAATAATTTTATAAGAGACAAACAAATTTCCAACTTGATAATACAAAAATGAACGAACAGGGTTGTTTTTTCTTTTTTTGGTTTTATCTATTGAATTCTGTATAAGCGTTGTAAATAGTTGATTAAAATTTACTGATTATTCAACGATATCAACATTAATTTATGTTGAATACGGCAATATTCTGTAAAACTTGATCTACAATGGGTTTACTAATTTTTCTACTAAGATATTTCTATGAGTGTAGAAAGTTCTCCAAGTTTTTGAACATCTTCCAACTACTTCCCGGAGTTCTACTGAATATCTATTTACTTTTGTATGGAGGTGTCGCGAAAGGTAATAAGTTAAGAGCTGAATGTCTATAAATTCTGGAGCAGAAAATAATGTCTGTGTGTTTTTTTCTTGTTTTTTTTTTGTTATTATTGTTGTATTTGATTACATTTGTTTAAAGCACTTCACTAGAAAATAGTAATGACTTTTTTTGCAGGGGAATAAGAAAAAATTACTTATTTTTTAAATTACATGATTAACTGCTTGCATCGCTTGTTTATAAATTTAGCTTTACAATTGATAAGAGGTTTGCTGATCCCACTCATGTTATTTGCTTCCAAAGAAGCTTAAAAGGGATGCCAATCGGAAAATTTAGATATTTTTCGGGATTTATGAATCCAGCATTCTAATTACACTACTCAACACGGTTTTTGCACAGACATTTTGAATACATTTTCTAAGTATTAGTATTTTGGCCTTCTAAACACGAATCTGACATCAGAAAAATCGTATCAAATCGCTTTTGCAAATATTTCTGGATATCCCAGCAAAACTTTAGTAATGGGTAGTGATTATATAACACATTACCAGGTAATGTATATACCTTATTTGTAGCATTATTTTAGGATGTCTTACCAAACATTTGTTCCACAACGTTTTATTTTCAAGTAAAAAATAATACATTACTAATAATTTGCAACGTAATGCATGATTATTGGAAAAAATGTATTTCATATTTATTATTTCTTAACATTAAATCATGGATGACTTATATTTGGTTACATTATGTATTATTTGAAAGTTTGAAATAATGCATTATTTATAATTGGATGCATAATGCATTACAATAACATAAAAAATAATTATTTTATAAAAAAAATGCATAAGTTTAAACTAGAGATGGGCTCACGACAGGAAATTTCTAACGACACACACTCACAAGCATATTTTATCTACTTACACTCACTTACAATCACGTGAGTAAATTTAATACCAAATTACTTTTTCACTACTCGTAACACCTTATATATTATCTTCTGGTATGCTATATTATATACCTTACTCGTAACCTATAAAATATCATATATTTTACACCTTACTCGTATTCTTCATTATAAATTTATGACTTATTTTATACCTTACTGGTATTCTTTGTGATAATGTGGATGCATTACTTTGAGTCTCATCGCCTGTTAAAATCATCAATGCTGCAATGTATAAAATAAGAGATCCTATACCTTATACCTTATTTGGTAATCTAAGTTTTGCTGGGATACTCAATAGATTTTGGATTTTAGCCCCAGGTTCTCTTTATTGGAGTTTCTACTTTACATATCTGCTTCGAACAGGAAGTTTCTTGTAAAATTCGGACTTTAACATATACTTTTCCAATATTGAAAAAAAATTTCTGCTTTGAGGGCTTGGTCCACAAAAAATGAAAATGGCTAAATCTCGAGAAGGCGATTTGATACAACTTTTCTGATGACAGATTCTTGCTTAGGAGACCCAAATACTTAAGAAAATGTATTCAACATGCCTGGGCAAAAACCGTGTAGAGTAGTGTAATTTTTTGGGTTCACGAGCGATATTCCTATGCTTTTCACATGGAAGTAAGTATACCTAGGGTGACCATTTTTTTCTGAACGCAAATCAGTACGCCCAAGTTTTTATGATTTTTTTTATAGAAAAAAATATGATGAATGCTTTCAACAATAAAAAAAAACGGGTTTAGTAACAATTGTAGTAATTTAGTAACAAATAGTCAGATAGTCTTAACAAACAAACCTTTTGAGTGAAGAAAACAATAACAACACACAATTTTGAAGAATGAGATTCTAAAAACTTATTTCCTTAAAAAATCACTCATTCCTAAAAAAATCACTGAGGACATATCCACTTAAGTTCTAAAATCATTTCCTCTTGAAAAACTTACCAGATACTAATCACATATTTCTTAAAAAACAGTCATGTTAAATTGTGGGTCCATATTTCGGGAATAAAAATCCTTTAATTCTGATAAATTTACGTAATCAAATTATCTCACAAGGGAAGTATCTCAACCCTTATGAACCGATTTGCCTGAAACTTAAAATATATATTAAAGAGACGATTTTAAGGTTGGGGTGTCTCGGCTTTAAGGTTGGGGTGTCTCGGCTTATAAATTTCGTTGTCCCCTTGTGAAACCATGTGGACCTTCGGGAAAATTTTGATAACTTCCGAACTAACAGGAATATCGCCTACCGCAAAAATAAGTGTCGACTTAAATTTTATAAAGATTATATCTTATTCATATGGATATCGTAGGTCTTTGCCTTCACATATATACCCCCCAAAATTTACACATTTTTCTAAAAAAAATATTTACAGAAGCCGAATTCTTACAAGGTTATGCCACCATTGGATAGGCATTAAAAAAACCTTTCTTCTCATATGAAAACATCATATAGTTTCTTAAAAAAAAATGGCTGAAAAATCCAAAAAACGATTTTTTCGCCATTTTTTTACCCATGTTTTGAACCCCTAAATCCCCAATATGGCCGAAAAGCCGAGACACCCCAACCTTAGAATTGTCTCTTTTATATATACACTCAGAAAATTATGTAAGTTACTACATGTTAGTTGTTTGTATATTTTACAGTAGTTAGTTGTTTTCAACTACAAAGTCAGTTGTTTTTGTATGAAAAATATCAAACAACTATTTCTGTTAGTTAATTTAAGTCGTTTTTTTGAACAACTAACAAAAAAGTACTGTGATGTAGTAGCAGTTATTTAAAGTAGTTAATTTTATTTTTTTTATCTCTGAAAAATTTTCAAAGTTTTTTTCCAAAAAAGAAAAATACATTTTTTTTCCAAAAAAGAAAAATACATTTTTTTTCCAAAAAAGAAAAATAAATTTTTTTTATATTTCACAACTTTAAAAAAGAAAAAAAAATTTGGTCTTCAATTTTTTTCTTAAACATTTAAAAAAAAAATTATATGTATAGTGATTATTTTATTTTTACTACATTTTAGTTGTTTTGACTACAAATGTAAGTAGTTTTTACTATATAAGTCAGTTGTTTTTTGTCAGTTAAAATAACTAACATTGTTAGTTAATTTAACTGAAAAAGTAGTTGACCCCAAAACAACTTACAAAGTAGTTATTTTAACTGACATTTTCAGTTGATTTTACTAACATAATTTTTTGAGTGTATTTTAAGTTTCAGGCAAATCAGTCCATAAGGGTTGAGATACTTCCCTTGTCAGACTTAACTTATATAAAACTTTTCGTATTCCATATTTTATGAAAATTATAGTTTTTAGACCGAATTTTTAAATAAAATCATTTTTCTGTTTAAATAGTCAGAAATCAGTACAATCAGTACATATTTTCAAAAATCAGTACAAATCAGTACATGGATTTTTGATCAGTACACGTGAGTTAAAATCAGTACATGCACTGATCAAATCAGTACGAATGGTCAGCCTAAGTATACCCCAATACTATGGTTGGAGAGTTTAAATAGCAGATATCATACTGTACTTAAAAACTAACAAGGGAAGTCTCCCTAACGTCACCCGCGGATCTTTATGGAATTGGTTTTATTTTGTAGAGCAGTAAAAATAAGGGGACACGAATTTTTTTTAGCGGCCCAAATTCATATTTAGGGGGTAACAAGTAAGAAAGCTATATTCGGCTGTGCCGAATCTTTAAATACCCTCCACAATGTTAACCAATGCACAAGACGCAGACGACCTTTCTTGGCCAAAATTGATTTTATAGAAAATCATAAACACTTACAAACAACAGAAAACATGTTTTGTTTTTGTATTTATACACTAATTTACCGTTCAAAAACAAATTTAGATAAAAATAAAAAAAAAAAGTATTTTTTAAAATTTTTTCAATTATTTTTTGAGTTTAAATATAAAAAATTTCTTATAATAGGTATATTCGATTACCTAAATTTCTTACTATTTTTTACTACAACTGGAAAGTCTTGTTTACTTTTTGTATTGAAAAATTCCAGCTGTAGTAAAATGAGTAAAAATTAGTAGATTGTAGCAAGGTAATCGAATTGACCTAATATTCTACATGGAAAACAAAAAAATTATAACTATTTTTAACACAAAACCTATTTCAAACCAGAAATTTTTCCAGTTTTGTAATTTTGGCCAAGAAAAGTGATGAACGGAACCATAGTGCAATGTAAATATTTAAAAAACAAAAAAAAATATTTTATAAGTATGTATGAAAATTATATAAAAGCAACCACGTGTATGACACATACTACGTATTTTTTACTTCTATTGATACAAATAACAACAAGCCAACAAGCCAAATAAGCATCAACAACTACAAAATGGCGCGCAGCCACGTCATATCATGGAGGTTTATATTGAAACTCATCTCAATTGCTCATAGCTTCTTAAACCCCTGACCGATTTTGCCATAATTTTTACCAAAATAACCAACAAAACGTTGAGAACAATAAAATATGAACTTATTTAATATTTTATTTGAATATGTCAACCATGAGCCAAGATAAATCGTTTTAAAATTTTGGGTTAAATTTCTGGTGCCTCTCCCCATTGTGCGATTCCGCCCAAATTTTTTGTGAGTGTTAGGAATGATAAAATTACATTAAATTCCAAGTTGCGTTCTCATTCATTCAACAGGTGTCAAGTTATAGCATTTTTTTGGGTAAAATTCACCATTATTTTTGAGGTACCTTTACATTTTTAATCATATCTTTTAAAATACTTAACCGATTTCAAAAAAAAATACATCAGTTTCTGCCTAGGAGAATTACGCAACTTTTGGTACCAAGCGTTTAAATTGGTTCCGGATTGTTGCCAAAAACGTGATTTCAACAGACAGACAGACAGACGGACATCGCTAGATCGACTTAAAATCGATCAAGGATCATGAATATATATACTTTATGGGGTCCTAAACCAATATTTCAATGTGTTACATACGGAATGACAAACTTATATATACCCTCTATCACTAGAGTGGAGGGTATAAAAAGGAGGGGGGAAGACAAGGCCATTTTTCAGTTTTTTTCGTTTATCTCCTTTATTATGCAAAGAAACCTAGGCATGTTACATACCAAATGAAAGGTCTTTGGAAAACCTATATACGTGTGCTAAGAACGTGTCCAAACATTCACAACTTTTCGTCATACTGAGTAAAATGCCAAAATTTTAGGACATTTTTGTTAATAAGTCCAAAAATATTAACTTCCTTGCCCCGTTGTTAGCACCACGAGATAGGTATTTTTAATATGTTTAATCTGATACCACACATGCCAATATTAATTTCGTTTTAATAGGCGTAAATCGCAAAAAACTGAGAAAGGTCAATTTCCCCCATACAAATCGACCCCCCTAAAAATGAGTTTGGGCCGCTAAAAAAAAATACGTGTCGAATTAATTTTCGTTCTTAACAACATATCCAAATTTCATGAAGATCGGTGGATGACACCAGGGAGAATTCCCTTGTAAGTTCCAAAGAATTTTCTTTAAACAAAATATTTTTAAAACAGCCGTTGACCCAGTGAAAAATTCATTTATACAATTTATTTTTTTTTGTGTTTATTAATTACCTAAAAGCAGATCATGCTTCGTTTTAAATTATTTAGTAACTTATTGACAATAATGTAATCTAGTTTCATTAGCCGCCGACAGTTTTTCAATTCAATAAAGTAATTATTTAATTAAAGGTCATACTCAAGAATTAAGATCACTCTATTATGATGGAAAACATAACTTATATGACCAAAAAACACGAAAACTATCATGATCATCTGGACAAATTAAAGAAACGTAACACTCACCCATTTTGATCATATACATCATATCAGTACAATTCTAACGTAATCAACGAATTAAGACTAGTTTTTTTTTTTTGAAAAAAGATTAAAACCGCAAAAAATACAACTGCCCCTTGAATTTCTCAAAGTTTTTAAATTAATACAAAAGTTTAACATATTTCAATTAAAACGGTTTATATACCAATATTTAGAGCAATGTCTTCAGAA
Source organism: Pegoplata infirma (assembly GCA_963921195.1). Taxonomy (NCBI): domain Eukaryota; kingdom Metazoa; phylum Arthropoda; class Insecta; order Diptera; family Anthomyiidae; genus Pegoplata; species Pegoplata infirma. Next base: position 46,569,192 of record OY992536.1, on the reverse strand, counting down.
ATTTATATCGCGTTAAGCTGCGGATAGATGTACCAACGTACAATGCATAGTATACAAAAGCAATCAACCGCAATATTTATTTAATTCATTCATATTCTATATTTTTTGTATTCCTAATTATAAAATTTCTCATATTTTAAACTAATTTATACTGTTTTTTTTTTATTAATGGGTCATAGCTATTTTTATCACCATAAGTGGTTTTGCTGAAGTACGCTGGACAGAAAATATCACGAAACAGGATGCTCAGGGCAATCGCGAAAAAGCCATTGAAACATATTCGTCTTCCGAGTTATACTATAGCAGTGAAAAATATGTTTATGGCCAAAGTGGTGGTGCACAATTAGAATTACCAGCTGGTAAATATGTCTTTCCATTTCAAGGTACTATACCACCAAATGCTCCCACCTCCCTTAATGGTGCCTGGGGTCAGATACAACATGAGGTTACATTGGTTATTGATCGTTCAATGCGTTATAATAATGACTTTAAACAGGCATATACAGTTGTTTCACCATATGATTTAAATTTAAATCAAAGTCATGCGGTAAGTTTGAAAATTGTTGATATACCTTATTTATAAGATTTCACACCCAGAAAAGTTTTACAGTAACTTTTTTACGGTTATTCAAAAAGTTTTTAGTTAAAGTTGTTTTAAACGTTTTATCGTTTGTTTTTCAAAGAAAAGAAAATATTGAATGATTTATACAGTTGTTAAAACAATAAACTACAAAAGTTACGGAAAAATATTTTTATCAGTTAAATTATTTGTGATTGATTATACCGTATAATTTTACAGAAGAGCGGTTTTTGTAGTTTGTTATTCAAAAAATTTAATTTTTACTCCACAAAATGAAAAATTGTAAACAGTTAAAATAACTGAAATATCGTTTGTTTTTATGGAATGTCTAGTCATTTATTAACGTTTAAAAATAACTGAAAAAGTCTGTTGTTTCAAATGAAATATAAGTAGTCCGTTTTTTAAAAGGAAAAACGATTGTTTTAAACGTTTTTTCAGTTGAATTTACTTACAAAATATTTTAAGTGCAGGACCTGTTCTTAATGAATTCTCTAAGAGATTCTTAGGAAAAATTCTATATAAAAACTTTAAGATATCAATACTTTAGTTTGGATGGGCGTCCGCCATTTGGCGAATTCATTCGAAGGCCATAAGTCCTATTGCGACTCCCTTAATTGTTATTTCCCTGCTCCTCCTCTGATACAAAGGTCTACTTCTTAAACCACCTCTATTCCTTAAAAAAATATTCAGCTAGAGAAGTCAATTAACTACCGTTTAAGCAATCCAGGTCATCGAAAAAACTTTGCCCTGAGTGCTTAAGGTGGTGCTTCATCATACCCAGACATTCACACAACAAGTGCTACACTGACTTCTCATTCACTTCCTCACAACTCCTACACTAGTACCTGTCCGACCATACGCACAGTCATTTGACCGATTATACAGTGTCCTGCCATTACTCAAACTAACCGTCCGTTTGCCAAAAGTAACAACACTTCGCAATATCTTGCACGTAGTCAGTGATGTCCACATATTCTTCATACTATTCTCTAATATCCTTTCAATTTCGTTCAGCAATTCCAATATAGGAACCGAGATATCAGGTTCAACCTGTTCCACCACCGACTCAGAACCATTCATTAGCCAATTCGTTCCCAGCGATCCCACTATGTCCAGAGACCCAGATTAGGTTGACTGTGTACTGACTGATTCGACAAAGGGATTGTTTATAGTTCCTAACGATTCCCGATTTTACAGTGTTTGATTCTAAGGCCTTCAGAGCTGCTAGACTGTCCACGAAAATGTTAATGGCGCGGGGACGTAGATCCCTTGTCATACTCATCTAAGAGACTTTATGAACTGCAAGTACCTCAGCCGGGAAAACTCCTCATCTGAGACTTTTTCTATAAGAAAAATGTCTCAGAATCTGAGACTTTTTCTATAAGAAAAATGTCTCAGAATCTGAGACTTTTTCTATAAGAAAAATGTCTCAGAATCTGAGACTTTTTCTATAAGAAAAATGTCTCAGAATCTGAGACTTTTTCTATAAGAAAAATGTCTCAGAATCTGAGACTTTTTCTATCTGAGACTTTTTTTATAGAAAAAATGTCTCAGAATCTGAGACTTTTTCTATCTGAGACTTTTTTTATAGAAAAAATTTCTCAGAATCTGAGACTTTTTTTATAGAAAAAATGTCTCAGAATCTGAGACTTTTTTTATAGAAAAAATGTCTCAGAATCTGAGACTTTTTTATAGAAAAAATGTCTCAGAATCTGAGACTTTTTTTTATAGAAAAAATGTCTCAGAATCTGAGACTTTTTTTATAGAAAAAATGTCTCAGAATCTGAGACTTTTTTTATAGAAAAAATGTCTCAGAATCTGAGACTTTTTTTATAGAAAAAATGTCTCAGAATCTGAGACTATTTTTATAGAAAAAATGTCTCAGAATCTGAGACTTTTTTTATAGAAAAAATGTCTCAGAATCTGAGACTTTTTTTATAGAAAAAATGTCTCAGAATCTGAGACTTTTTTTATAGAAAAAATGTCTCAGAATCTGAGACTTTTTTTATAGAAAAAATGTCTCAGAATCTGAGACTTTTTTTATAGAAAAAATGTCTCAGAATCTGAGACTTTTTTTATAGAAAAAATGTCTCAGAATCTGAGACTTTTTTTATAGAAAAAATGTCTCAGAATCTGAGACTTTTTTTATAGAAAAAATGTCTCAGAATCTGAGACTTTTTTTATAGAAAAAATGTCTCAGAATCTGAGACTTTTTTTATAGAAAAAATGTCTCAGAATCTGAGACTTTTTTTATAGAAAAAATGTCTCAGAATCTGAGACTTTTTTTATAGAAAAAATGTCTCAGAATCTGAGACTTTTTTTATAGAAAAAATGTCTCAGAATCTGAGACTTTTTTTATAGAAAAAATGTCTCAGAATCTGAGACTTTTTTTATAGAAAAAATGTCTCAGAATCTGAGACTTTTTTTATAGAAAAAATGTCTCAGAATCTGAGACTTTTTTTATAGAAAAAATGTCTCAGAATCTGAGACTTTTTTTATAGAAAAAATGTCTCAGAATCTGAGACTTTTTTTATAGAAAAAATGTCTCAGAATCTGAGACTATTTTTATAGAAAAAATGTCTCAGAATCTAAGACTTTTTTTATAGAAAAAATGTCTCAGAATCTGAGACTTTTTTTATAGAAAAAATGTCTCAGAATCTGAGACTTTTTTTATAGAAAAAATGTCGCAGAATCTGAGACTTTTTATAGAAAAAATGTCTCAGAATCTGAGACTTTTTTATAGAAAAAATGTCTCAGAATCTGAGACTTTTTTTATAGAAAAAATGTCTCAGAATCTGAGACTATTTTTATAGAAAAAATGTCTCAGAATCTGAGACTTTTTTTATAGAAAAAATGTCTCAGAATCTGAGACTTTTTTTATAGAAAAAATGTCTCAGAATCTGAGACTTTTTTTATAGAAAAAATGTCTCAGAATCTGAGACTTTTTTTATAGAAAAAATGTCTCAGAATCTGAGACTTTTTTTATAGAAAAAATGTCTCAGAATCTGAGACTTTTTTTGTAGAAAAAATGTCTCAGAATCTGAGACTTTTTTTTATAGAAAAAATGTCTCAGAATCTGAGACTTTTTTTATAGAAAAAATGTCTCAGAATCTGAGACTTTTTTTATAGAAAAAATGTCTCAGAATCTGAGACTTTTTTTATAGAAAAAATGTCTTAGAATCTGAGACTTTTTTTATAGAAAAAATGTCTCAGAATCTGAGACTATTTTTATAGAAAAAATGTCTCAGAATCTGAGACTATTTTTATAGAAAAAATGTCTCAGAATCTGAGACTTTTTTTATAGAAAAAATGTCTCAGAATCTGAGACTTTTTTTATAGAAAAAATGTCTCAGAATCTGAGACTTTTTTTACAGAAAAAATGTCTCAGAATCTGAGACTTTTTTATAGAAAAAATGTCTCAGAATCTGAGACATTTTTTCTATAAAAAAAAGTCTCTTTTTTTATAGAAAAAATGTCTCAGAATCTGAGACTTTTTTTATAGAAAAAATGTCTCAGATCTGAGACTTTTTTTATAGAAAAAATGTCTCAGCATCTGAGACTTTTTTAATAGAAAAAATGTCTCAGAATCTGAGACTTTTTTTATAGAAAAAATGTCTCAGAATCTGAGACTATTTTTATAGAAAAAATGTCTCAGAATCTGAGACTATTTTTATAGAAAAAATGTCTCAGAATCTGAGACTTTTTTTATAGAAAAAATGTCTCAGAATCTGAGACTTTTTTTATAGAAAAAATGTCTCAGAATCTGAGACTTTTTTTATAGAAAAAATGTCTCAGAATCTGAGACTTTTTTTTATAGAAAAAATGTCTCAGAATCTGAGACTTTTTTTATAGAAAAAATGTCTCAGAATCTGAGACTTTTTTTATTGAAAAAATGTCTCAGAATCTGAGACTTTTTTTATAGAAAAAATGTCTCAGAATCTGAGACTTTTTTTATAGAAAAAATGTCTCAGAATCTGAGACTTTTTTTATAGAAAAAATGTCTCAGAATCTGAGACTTTTTTTATAGAAAAAATGTCTCAGAATCTGAGACTTTTTTTATAGAAAAAATGTCTCAGAATCTGAGACTTTTTTTATAGAAAAAATGTCTCAGAATCTGAGACTTTTTTTATAGAAAAAATGTCTCAGAATCTGAGACTTTTTTTATAGAAAAAATGTCTCAGAATCTGAGACTTTTTTTATAGAAAAAATGTCTCAGAATCTGAGACTTTTTTTATAGAAAAAATGTCTCAGAATCTGAGACTTTTTTTATAGAAAAAATGTCTCAGAATCTGAGACTTTTTTTTATAGAAAAAATGTCTCAGAATCTGAGACTTTTTTTATAGAAAAAATGTCTCAGAATCTGAGACTTTTTTTATAGAAAAAATGTCTCAGAATCTGAGACTTTTTTTATAGAAAAAATGTCTCAGAATCTGAGACATTTTTTCTAGAAAAAATGTCGCAGAATCTGAGACTTTTTATAGAAAAAATGTCTCAGAATCTGAGACTTTTTTATAGAAAAAATGTCTCAGAATCTGAGACTTTTTTTATAGAAAAAATGTCTCAGAATCTGAGACTTTTTCTATAGAAAAAATGTCTCAGAATCTGAGACTTTTTCTATTGAAAAAATGTCTCCGAATCTAATGAAATTGAATCAGAGAATTCAGAATTCTTTGAAAAAGTCTCAGATTTTAAGACACTTTTTCTACAGAGACTTTTTCTATACAAAAAAATGTCTCAGAATCTGAAACTTTTTCTGTATAAAAAAAATTTTGTATAGAAAAAAAGGTCTCCGAATCTGTGATTTTTTCTCTAGAAAAAATGTCTCAGAATCTAAGACTTTTTCTGTAGAAAAAGTGTCTTAAAATCTGAGACTTTTTCTAAGAATTCGGATTTCTCTGATTCAATTTCATTAAGTTCAATGGAAACCAATTCGAAAATAGGCGCTGATATGTAAATTTATTGTTAAAAAAATTGTTAGGATCACAACCATCCCCAGCCCCGTCCCAAGCTAAACCAGTTTTTTGCTAGAAATAATATTACGAAAAATTATAAAATATGGTCCTTCGAATCGGAACTCAATTCTTTAATATATTTTAATTAATAAAATATAAAAACTTTTATTTTAATTTCTTATTTAGCAACCTTTACAAAAAATCGAAGAAAAAACTTTCTGTTGGAGTTTATGTTGTGGCACTAAAGGTCCCATGGTTATGAGTGTTAAAGTACCCTTTGGTGCCTACGCGCCTGGTCAAAAAGTACGCTTCAATATAGTTTTAGACAATCAATCTGATGTTAATTGTTCTGATGTTAAAGTACGTTTAATGAAAAAGATCATCTATACCAGCCGTAATCCGGAAACGAAATTAAAGGAAACTGAATTAAAAGTAGCCGATAATCATTGTGGTGAAGTGGTAAAGTTGAATAAAGCCGAATTTAATGAATTTTTACAAATTCCCTCAACAACACCATCATCTTTGGAAAGTTGCAGTATTATTAAAGTTTTATATACATTGAAATTTATTGCTAAAGTATCACGTATACATGGCGATTTGGTTATAGAATTTCCTTTTACCATAGGAACTGTACCAATTTATGCAAGTACTGTAGAAACTGGAGCCATAACTTCACAACCGGGAAGTGGACCTATGTATAAACCATTACGTAAGTATTTAAAACATTACATATTGGACGACTTTTTGAAACTTTTTGATAAATTTTATTTTTTGTTTAATTTCAAGCTCCTCCCATGTTTGAAGAAGATGTCCGCTCTGAACAATTTGAAAGCAATACTTTTAAACCTAGATACCCAGTATTTTTAAATGATCCTAATTTATCGACAAATGGTACTAATGGTCCTCCATCTGGTCCTCCACCACCAGCAACTGTTACACCCAATAAAAATCTATATCCAACACCTAATGTTGCCACAGTAACTCCTACACCACCTAGAGCTGCAGTTACACCCACTGCCCCACCGGCTTCAGCTCCTCATATGCCTTCAACTCCTTCAGTTGCTATGCCCAGTCCGTTACCAACTATTAATCAAAATAATACTCCCAAATCGGGACTTAATAATCAATCATCTGTAGAATTTTTAGGTTTTAGTTTACCACCTGATTATGAACCAACCTCAGGTGATGTAACTGCAAATATTGGTTGGAAATAAGATCAAAAATATCAAAATCAAATATTTTTTTCCACTCCCGGTGAAAAATGTTCATATATGAATCATATGTGGTCCAAATATGGACATGTATGTTCATATATGTAAACATATGTTACACATGCGAAAATTGGCGGCATGTGTACATATATGGCATAGGTTCATATATGTGCATATGTGTTCATATATGTTTCATATATGTCTGTCCACATGCCGCCAATTTTCGTATATGCTCATATATTAAATATATATGTTCATATATGTAATCATATGTGAAATATATATGATTCACATTTGAACATTTTTCACTGGGCTATGCATTTTTTATGATATTAATATGAACAAAATGTATTTTTTTTTAATTTTTATACACTATTCCTATAATAAAAGGGTTTACTTTTTTTTTAAAAGAGATTTCTTTAAAATTTTACTAAACTCTAAATTATGCTTCTTAAAAAAAAAAAAACGATTGTACAGGACAGATGTAATAGAGGTGCGAGGGCGAAAATAGCTGAAATTAGGGATCATCATCAAAAATCCATTTTATATGTTTTTTTTAAATTATTTGCATTTTATGGCTTAACTAGAGGTTCTAGAGCAAAAAATAGAAAAAATGGGGATCATACATTTAAATATCTTAAAGTTCACTTTTATGGCTTAACTTAGAGTGCAATTTAATATTATTGCTTTAAATTTTCAAAAATCGATATAATAACCGAAAATAATAAAAATTTTGGATCAGGGCTATAGTTTTTAAAAATCCATTTTACACAATTTGTTCTTTACTTGCATTTTATGGCTTAACTGGAGGAGCTAGAGTGAAAACAGCTGAAATTTGGAAATCATCCGTTACATTTTTAAAAATAATTTTTTTGGTGAATTTTTGATAAATAGCTTTACTTGCATTTTATATCTTAAGTAGGGGAGCTAAAGCAAAAATAGCTAAAATTGGGGATCATCAATATAAATTTAAAAAAATGTACTTTTAGACAAATTTTTTTCTAAAAATAAAGTACATAAGTTGAATTTTTAGGCTTAACTAGAGTTGCTCAAAAACTTTAATTGCATTTTATATCTTAACTAGATGTGCTACGAAAATAGTACAAATTGGAAATCATCATTATAAATTTAAATATATATTTTTTATTTATTTTTTGTTTTCACTTGCATTTTATGGCTTAAATATAGGTGATAGAGTGAAACTAGCAAAAATTTGGGATCATTAATATCATACATGGGACTATTTAAATAAATGGACTAATTAATTGACGATTTCATTGGCATTATATTGAAACTAATGCCAATGAAATTTTTAGCATTGGCATTGTTTCAATCAATGCCAATGCCCGTTAAGGAATTAGTAGCATTAGTAATGCCAATTATGAAAAATTTCATTGGCATTAATAAATACCTTAATGAAAACAAAGCAGTAGCAATGTTAAAAGTCGTATTTCCGTCAGCGAGTTGTGAAATTTTTTTTTGATTAAAACTTAAAATGGCTATATCTCGAAAACTAAGCCAGATAGAGCAAAATGGAGGGGATTTTTGGTTCTTAGAGTCTCCATAGTTTCGCCAGTCCTCTTCACATGTGTGGACACTAATAGGTCCAAATTTTGAATCTAAAAAATTGGCACTCCCGAAAACTTAAAAATTCACATACCTTTAGCATTATCTTGCTTATTTTTCCAGGTACTGCAATTTAGGGGCCCAATAGGGTCTTCAGAATTTTAGAAACTGAATAACTAAAAAACTATTGCTCTGAGGGTTTTCTAGTATTGGCAGACGAGTTCTGGAAACCAAGAGTTACAAATATGCTTTTGGACTTTTTGTTGTGTCACCAATATTTACCGAGATATAAGCATTTTTAAATTTTCCGGAATCCCAAATTTTTTGATTCAAAGTTAGGACCCATTGGGGTCCACACATGTGAAGAGAACCCGCGAAAGAATGGAGATTCTAAGAACCAAAAATGCCCTCCATTTTGCTCTATCTGGCTTAGTTTTCGAGATATCGCCATTTTAAGTTTTTAAAAAAAATATATATTTATTGTAAAAAAATGCTTTTTTTATCAATTGTAAATAGTTTTTTTAGGCATTTGTGCCGTTTCATTGGCATTAGTACTAACAATGCCAATGCCAAAAAATTTCATTGGCAATAAATGCTAATGCTTTTTTTGGCATTGGCATTAGTTCCAACTAATGCCAATGATATGTTATATATGGTTTTGAATTGAGAAAAGTGTGAAAGAAAAATTTTGATTTTTCTAAAAATTTAGACATCCTGGGGTGTTTCTTACTAGTTTCATATTATCCAGCTATTAACTGCTTGTAACGTACAATCACTCTAGACCGATACGCCAAGTAGGCTGTTAAGCAAGTATCAACTAAATCAGATTTTTTCAATTCGAGTGTAGTTGTTGCTGTTGTTTTTTTCTAACAGAAGAGTTTGTTATTGTAATTTTTGTAAACAAACTTATTTTTAGTAATCATTATTCTTCTTCCTCTCCTTCATTCATTGCCAATGAAAAATTCCCATGTATGATTTATATAAATTTTCAAAAATCTAAATTTTTTACAATTTTTTTCTAAAAAAAACTTTATGGCTTAGAGTTATTCTAGGAAGATATCGATTGCCAACATTGCTATAAATTTTCAAAAATTTATTTTTTTTCTAAATATAGAGGAAAAAAGCTGAAATTGGGGATCATCGGCATAAATTTTCAAAAATCTATTTTTATATGAATTAAAAACAAAACGTTACTTGCATTTTATGGCTTGACTAAAGGAGCTAGAGTGAAAACAGTTAAAATTTGAGATCATCCTTAAAATTTTCAAAAATCGGTTTTTATGATTTTTTTCCAAAAAACTTTACTTGCATTTAATGGCTTGAGTGCGTATGATACTTGCTTTTTTCAAGTTACTTGTTGCTGCATTTATTAGGGTGTTTATATAAAAATTTCGATAACTTTAACCAAAAATTTTTAATTTATCGTAATTCCCATAGAAAAACCCTAATAAATGCAGCAACAAGTAACTTGAAAAAAGAAAGTACCATAGAGGCATTAACTAGGGGTGCTAGAGCAAAAATAACAAAAATTAGGGATCCTCGCCATAAATTTTATAAAGTTCATACGATTTTTTTTATAAAAAAAAATTAATTAAATTTTAAGGCTTAACTAGAGTTTCTAGAGCGAGAAAAGCACAAATTTGGAATCATCGCTATAAATTTGCAAAAATTGATTTTTATAGGATTTTGTTCTAAAAACTGTAACTGCATTTTATGTCTTAACTAAATCATTGCCATATTTTTGTTGATTTTTTGTTTTTACTTGCATTTATTTTTACATGTATTTTGTTGTTGCGGCAACAACAAAAGACATGTCAAAATTTTGCTGTCTGCTGCTTGCTGCTGTATTGTGAAGAAACACTTAATTGCAAATAAATCCTTAACTAGAGGCGCTAAAGCGAAAATAGCTGAAATTGGGGATCACCATATCAATTTTTTTTAAATCCATTTTTAATGATTTCTTTTTTCTAAATTGCAATTAAATCCTTAACTAGAGACGCTAAAGCAAAAATAGCTAAAGTTGGGGATAGTCTTAATAAATTTTTAAAATCAATTCTTTTACGATTTTTTTTTGTAAAAACTTTACTTACATTTAATGGTTTAAGTAGCTGCAACAGCTTGCTATAGTGAGAATGAAATTAGGGATCATTATTATAAATTTCCAAAAATAATTTTTTTATGATTTTGTTTAAAAAAAAAACATTAATTACAAATAAATTCATAACATGAGGTGCAAGAGAAAAAACAAAAATTGGGCATTTTTGATTTTTTTCTATAAAATTTTAATTGAAACAAACTGGAGGTAAACAGCTGAGATTGAAGATCATCCGTATAAATTTTTTAAGATCAGTTTTTATATGTATTTTTTCTAACAAACTTTACTTGCATATTATGTCTTAACTAAAGGTGCTAGAGGGAAAATAGCAATAATTAAGGATCATTGATTGCTATAAATTCTAGAAAATCGATTTTCAGACAACTTTTTTCTAAAAAAAACTTTTATTGCGTTTTTTCTTATGGGTTAATTTAAAATCCTAGAGCAAAAATGACATAAAATGTGAATTTTCGCTATAAGTTTGAAAATCTAATTTTTATTTTAAAAAGCATTAGTTGCATTTTATAGCTTAACCAGAGGTGATAGAGCAAAAATTTGGGATCATCGTTATAAACTTCCAAAAATTCATTTTCTTGATAGTTTTTTTTTTCTTGCATTTTATGGCTTAACTAGAAGGTCCAGAGCGAAAAAAGTTAAAATTAGGAATCATTAAGGATTTCTGGCAAAAACTGTAATTGCCTTTTGTTACCAGATGTGAAATTTTGATGAATTTAATGCAAATCTGCAAAAAAACGTACCCATTAATTTTTTTTCTCCATAAAAGAGCAGCGAATTATTTTTTTCAGTGTATATATTTGTTAATTAACAAATACAACACTGTGATAAACACCTGCTGAATAATCTATTGTGAATGAACATGTGTTTCTTATCAGTAACAAAAAATTTGTTTACTACATCGGATGACAATTTTAATAAAAAATTTCACTTTTTTTGACGTAACTTGTTTTCATCCAAAAAAAAAAATTATTACAGAAAAAGACAAAACCAGTTTTTAGAAGATTGTATAAAAAGAAAACAAACAATTGCAATCAATAAAAACAGAAAAGCGCCAAGATAATCAATGAACAAAAATATATATAGAGCATCAAGAGTTTTTTTGATTGTCTTCTGTCTTCAAGAAATCACAACAGCGTAGAAGATATGATGATTGGCCACTTTAATGGTTAAACCAAGTTTTTGATGGTCAACAACTTATAAAGAGGATGAAATAATAAAAAAACAAACAAAAGGAAAGTTATATACAAAAAAAGCTATAGTGCATCAAAAGTTTTATGTTTTAAAAAGAGCTGAAGACACGATTAACAAAATTTCATTCAGTCTTCATACATCAAACAGGTGGTTATGGTGAACGTAACAACCACCAGCGGCGGAAAAACAATTTTTAAACATATAAGTTATGTTTAATTAAAAAAAAGCTTTATTTCTGTTTAAATACTCGCAAAACATAAATTTATAGTGTATTTTTGTATAAAAAATTGATTTTAAACACTTCAGTAATTGTAAATTAGCAACAACAACAACAGCGGCAAAACAAAATTACGAACTTTCTTTATATGCACTTGGAATAAATTGCAATTTATGCCAACTTTGGTAAGTATAATTTTGTTAAGCCAAATTATTACATATATTATGGATAACACCTCCCTCCTCTTCTTCTTTTCCAAACATACTTTAACATTAAACATGATAATTATACCCTGTAAACATTTGGAAGAAATATCGCCTAGGGGAAATTGCGGCAATATCTTCTTTTTATCGTAACAAAAATTTATCAAAGTAGTTTTTCTTGTATATCTTCCTTTTATCATTTAGAAGATATTTCAGCAATATTTAGAAAAAATATCTATTTTTTTGTCATTTATTAATCAAATAAAAAATAAAATATCAAATTGATTTACAAATTTAAATATTTTATTTACATAAATTTTTGAGTTCCTGAAAAAAAACACATACATACTTTCTTAATAAAATCAATAAGACGTAAATTCGGAACATACATAAGGTAAGAAAAGTGCAAAAAACTGAAAGAATCACATTTACTAAAACATTCTTTCTTTATAGGTAACAAAGCATCCAAGACACGGAAAATTCTAGAGGAGATGAACATATTCCACTGAATTTAAATGCCGATGGTTTGCCAGTAGCTGAAGCTTTAACTAAATTTTGTTTTCCTCTTCCCAAAAATGTACATATCTTATTATTTAAATAACATAAAATAAAAATTGCAATTTTATCTCCCATGAGACACAGCCGATACATCGTTTTTTATTGACTATTAAACACATAATTAAGGACATCATTATGCAAATAGAAATACCTGCAATATATTCTAGCTAAAATTTGAGTGATATCTTCAAGTTATCTTCCAAGTGATTATCTGGCAATATTGCCCATTTATCCTCCAGACGAATTGCTTTCGTATCTCCTGGACGTATCGCTTTCGGGACACGATTTCTACTCACGGGTGTTTCTTCCGCAATACGAAGAAGATATCCCCCGCAATACAATTTATCTTCCAGGCGATACGCTAGCGTATCTTCTTCGTTTCGAAATGCTTGCAGGGTACATACAAAATTGAAATGGATGTTTACCAATTGTTTAATGAAGTATTTACATACCTATAGATTCCGTGGATAGGGTTTGCATAAAAACTGATTTTCTATAGATGTGTTATAATCTGAGATTTTTTTGATATGAAAAATGTTTCGGAATCTGAGATTTTTTCTATATAGGAAAAATTACACAGAATCTAAGACCTTTTTCTGTATACGAATAATGTCTCAGAGTCTGAGACTCAGAACCTCAGAGTAGCAAAAAATGTCTCAGAATCTGAGTCTTTTTCTATACAGCAAAAATGTCTTAGAATCTGAAACTTTTTCTATATAGCAAAAAATTCCTAAATCTCAGTAGCTGAGACTTTTTCTATATAAAAAAAAGTCTCGGTAGCTGAGACTTTTTCTATATAGAAAAAATGTCTCAGTAGCTGAGACTTTTTCTATATAGAAAAAAGTCTCGGTTGCTGAGACTTTTTCTATATAGAAAAAAGTTTCGGTAGCTGAGACTTTTTCTATATAGAAAAAAGTCTTGGTAGCTGAGACTTTTTCTATATAGAAAAAATGTCTCAGTAGCTGAGACTTTTTCTATATAGAAAAAATGTCTCAGTAGCTGAGACTTTTTTCTATATAGAAAAAGACATTCTGAGACATTTTGTCTATATAGAAAAAGTCTCAAGACATTTTTTTCTAAGTATCAGATTCTGAGACATTTTTTCTATATAGAAAAATTCTCAGATTCTGAGACATTTTTTCTATATAGAAAAAGTCTCAGATTCTGAGACATTTTTTCTATATAGAAAAAGTCTCAGATTCTGAGACATTTTTTTCTATATAGAAAAAGTCTCTGATTCTGAGACATTTTTTTCTATATAGAAAAAGTCTCCGAATCTCAGAATCTGAGAATTTTTTATATTAAAAAAATGTCTCAGTAGCTGAAACTTTTTCTATATAGAAAAAATGTCTCAAAATCTGAGACTTTTTGTTTCTATTTCCCGGAATAGTTTAAAAACCGGGAACTTTAACGTACCCTACTTACAACAATTAATGATTTTGTAATACACATTGATATTGTTTTATAGTTAGTTATTATTAATGTTGTTGTTTAAGCAGTTGCCCATTGTTATTTAAAGAGTCTTGTTATCTAAACCTTTGTTTACGGTTACGCATGCCTAGCATTTGCGATGACACTGCTCACGTATGCATGCGTGCTCGTTTTAATATCTTTTTACTGAAGTTAATTCTTCAGTTACTGTGTGGTAATTTGTCTTGATAGTCGGCCATCCATGAATATAGTCAACTAGTGTGTTAGACAAATTTTTCATCCGTCCATCGATTCCAGTCTCATTGAATTAGAGTTTATTGTAAAGTTAAAACTATTAATGAAAGCAAAAGGTGTGAATGTCAAAATAGTTATCTTAATATTTAACACCTGTTAAAAGATGTTGGTTGGATGGATGGATGGAGTAGTTATAAAATACAATCAAAAGAGTTTGTTTTTTTATATTTGAATGATAGACCGACATATATAACACACCAAAACGTAAAAAAAGTAAGCAGTTGTTCCCAAATTTAATTTAAAACCAACGCCACTCTGTGGTTCAGGATATGATGTTTGTAGATACCCAAAATAATTGGTCATAGACCAACCTTCAAGTAAACCGATCGACTTAGAAGTTAATTTAAATTAACTAACGGACAATTTAACGGAATCGGACCATTTTGAGACTTTTTCGAAAAATTCTAAGAACCTGAAACTTTTTCTACACAAAAAGTGTCTCAGATTCTTAGACATTTTTCATATAGAAAAGTCTCAGATTCTTCGTATACAAAAAGTCTCAGAGACATTTTTCGTATAGGAAAAGTGTCAGATTCTGAGACATTTTTCGTATAGAAAAAGTCACAGATTCTTTGTATAAAAAACTCTCAGAGACATTTCGAAAAATTTCTCAGATGACACATTTTTCGCGTAGAAAAAGTTTCAGGTTCTTAGACATTTTTCGAATAGAGTCTCAGATTCTGAAACATTTTTCGTATAGGAAACCGTCACCGATTTTAGGATTTGAGAAACTTTTTTAAATTTTTAAGTTGGTACAAGTTTCTGAAAATCCCTCAAATTCTAAGACATTTTTCGTATAGAAAAAGTTTTAGATAATGAGAATTTTCCTTGTAGAAAAAGTCTGAGATTTTCCGCAAAGAAAGAGTCTCAGATTCTGAGACATTTTTCGTATAGGAAAAGTCTCAGATTTTGAGACATTTTTCGTATAGAAAAAGTCTCAGATTCTGAGACATTTTTCGTATAGAAAAAGTCTCAGATTTTGAGACATTTTTCGTATAGAAAAAGTCTCAGATTCTGAGACATTTTTCGTATAGAAAAAGTCTTAGATTCTGAGATATTTTTCGTATAGAAAAAGTCTCAGATTCGCAGACATTTTTCGTATAGAAAAAGTCTCAGATTCTGAGACATTTTTTTGTATAGAAAAAGTCTCAGACTCTGAGTCATTTTTCATATAGAAAAAGTAGTCTCAGATTTTGAGACATTTTTCGTATAGAAACAGGTTCAGATTCTGAAACATTTTTTGTATAAAAAAAGATTCAAAAATATTTCTCTTATAAAAAAAGTTTCAGATTTTAAAACATTTCTCGTATAGAAAAATGTCTCCGATATTAAGATTCCTGAAAAACTTTTTTTAATTTTAAAGTTACGACAAGTCTCAGAAAAGTTCTGAGATTCTATGACATTTTTTGTATAGAAAAGTCTCAGATTCTGAGACATTTTCCCTGTAGAAAAAGTCTGACATTTTTCGCATAGAAAAAGACTCAGATTCTGAGACATTATTTGTATAAAAAAAGTCTCAGATTCTGAGACATTCAAATAGAAAAAGTCCCATATTCTGAGACCTTTGAATAGAAGAAGTCTCAGATTCTGAGACATCTCATTCTCAGTCTCAGATTCTTAGAAATTTTTTGTATAGAAAAAGTCTCAGATTCTGACACATTTTTCGTATAAAAAAAGTTTCAGATTCTGAGGAATTTTTCGTATAGAAATAGTTTCAGATTCTGAAACATATTTCGTATAGAAAAAGATTCAGATTCTGAACATCTCAGTCTCAGATTCTTAGAAATTTTTTGTAAAGAAAAAGTTTCAGATTCTGAGACATTTTTCGTATAGAAAAAGTCTCAGATTTTAAAAAATTTGAATAGAAAAAGTCTCAGATTCTGAGACATTTTTCGTATAGCAAAATATAACACTGTTTGACTGTAGAAATAGTTTCAGATTCTGAAACATATTTCGTATAGAAAAAGTCTCAGATTCTAAAAAATTTGAATAGAAAAAGTCTCAGATTCTGAGACATTTTTCGTATAGCAAAATATAACACTGTTTGACACCAAATACCTCTTAGTAATATGCCCAACTAGTTCTTATAGATTTTGGTCTCCTGATTCTAAATCTGCCATCCAAATTTTTTTAGCACGAACCGTTTTTGAGATATTCGCTGTTAAAATGTAAAAAAAAACAATATTTTAGCACTTTGGGGGTCCACTGTTACGTATTCTTACGTTGCTTCCATAAAAAATACTTGATGTTATATAAAATGGACCTCCTGATTCCAAAACTGAAATCCAATCCGTTTTCGAGATATTCGCGTTTGAAAATTTTAGTGTGATTTATAAAGAAATTATGTGCGTAACAGTGGACGCCAATATTTCAAAAACGGTACACCTTAGAAAAATTTGTGTGCCAGATTTAGAATCAAGTGGTCTCATTTTCACTAATTTAAGTCCTATTTTGTGTAAGTAACTTGAGAATACGTTACGAGGGTGACCCAAAAAGTGCTAAATTAGCGTTTTTTTTAAATATTCAAACGAGAATATCTTAAAAACTTTACGTGATAGAAAAATTTGAAAGGCAGATTTGGAAGCAGGACGTCAAAATTTATTTAATTCATGTGGTCTGAATTATAGTAGTGTGAATTTCTATGAATGTGTTCAACAATGTAATCTACGAATTACAAATGAAATCTTCGACTTACAAATGGAATCATTGAATTACAAGTAGAATCTTCGAATTACAATTGATATTTTTCGTACTACATCTGTAAATAGTATAGTAAACACATTGGTGTACAATAGTGCTAAAAGGGTTAATTTCATAAACTTTATTGTTCAAAATAATAATTTAAATTGCAAATTTATTCAATTCAATACACATATTTCATAAAGTTGAAGATCTCTGAAGATCTCTAAATTTGAAAAAAAAAATCAACTTATGTTTAACTGACAAGCCTCAATTTGTATTGTTATTAAAATTATGTATGTACTTTCAAAATCTCTGATCTTTTAAAAGCTATTTATGGATATTTTTGGTTAGCTGCTTCTTTTTTCCTTTAACTTGCAGTTCACACACGCAAATTTCTATATTGTTTGCATACAAAAAAAAAAACAAAATCTTCATTTATTCAATAATATTTGTTTTTTTTTCTTATTTATTTACAGTAAAAATATTTTTTATTATCATAATTTTACAAAAACAAAAAATTAAAATACCTGATACTAAGAGAAGTAGCTGCAGCTCAGCTTCGCACAAAACTCAAAGCGGCGAGCTCTGCTAACGTTTACGCAAATGACTGTTACTTCATAAGTAAGCCCAGAAATACCTCCAAGTTAATAACAGCAAAAAAAATAACTAAAACACTCATACAAATACAACGATTCCATTCATTCAAGAAATACTGTAGAAAAAAAGTGAAATTTAAAATTTAGTTGTGAGTTTTAACTCGCATTAACAACAACACAAAATTTATTACAAAAAAAAAAACGCAACAATTTTGAAAACGAACAAAAATAACGTAAAAATTTACAACAACAGCAACTACAGCAAAGATGACACCACAAGTTAGTGCTGCATCTACTGCAACAATGGCCAATTCATCTTCATCGTCCTCATCTGGTACAGTTTTAGTTGAACAAACAACAAAACAACCAGTTAAAAAACGTACACACAGTACCAGGGAACAATTACAACAAATAGTGTCTGGTGGAACGGCAGCAGCCATAACCAGGTCAACGTGTCAACCATTTGATGTTTTAAAAATACGTTTCCAACTTCAGGTAGAACCTTTGGGTAATCAAGCTGTATTCACCAAGAAATCTAAATATGTTTCCATTAGACAAGCTATTAAAACAATTTATAAAGAAGAAGGTTTACTAGCGTTTTGGAAGGGTCACAATCCTGCCCAGATTTTAAGTATAATGTATGGTATTTCACAATTTTGGACTTATGAACAATTAAGTCTGTATGCCAAACAAACATCCTACCTCAAGGATAAACCTAATTTGTCAAATTTTGTGTGCGGTGCTGTAGCTGGTAGTACTGCGGTTATTGTGTCCACACCGCTAGATGTCATACGTACACGTTTAATAGCCCAGGATACTAGTAAGGGTTATCGTAATGCAACTCGAGCTGTGGCTGCCATTATTAAAACAGAAGGACCTAGTGGCATGTATCGCGGTCTGTCGTCTGCCTTATTACAAATAACGCCGCTTATGGGTTCGAACTTTATGTTTTATCGTCTATTTTCACAATCGGCCTGTAAAGTTTTTCATAAGGAGGAAAGAAGGTAAGTTCAAAAGTTTTTATTTGAATTTATCATTTTTGCTTTAATTTAAAATCAAAATTCATTCATTAAAAAATCACTCATACTTCATTAATTGATTAATCTACATACATACAAATAGTATTTCATGTTAAGGTTTAGTCATTATTTTCTGGGAAGTTAAAACCACTTTAAATTGAGTTACAAAATTTGTGGTACTTTTTATTAAACCATTTTTTATTTGTTTTTAAGTTCAAGAAAGACCTTTTGAAAAATTATTTGTCAAGGGTACCCAGGCAGAAATTACGACTCTTCTAAAAATACAATACCATTATAACATTGGAAATACAAAAATACGACTTTAAAAATTCAATACCTTGAAAACAAAAAATTCAATACAACATTGGATTTTAAAAGAACCAACGTTACATAAGAGTTTAAAATCATAATCCGAAAAGGTTTACTATGGTAAACTTTTACAAAATTTTTGTCTTTATTTTATTTAATTATAAATATTTTTTTTATGTGAAAATGCCACTGCATATTTTTTTCATTATGAAATGTGCAAGGTGAATAAGGGTTCTATAGTCGGAAAGTCGATTAATTGATTTTTGTATAAAAAATCTAAATGGACTTTTACTTTCGACTTTTTAGTTTTTTCTCTTGGTGGCAGATGAAAAAAAAATCTTCGCAAAAAAAAAAAAAATACCAAAACACTCAATTGGTAGCGGAGTAACCAGTTTAATTACAACTTAAAAGTTTGATTGAAATTGTCGTTCCTATTATTATTATGTTAAAAAATCTAGTTCCTGACGTAGATTCTTAAATTTTGAACATACGACGTTAAACTCAAAAAAACGCAAAAAAATCGATTTTTTTTAACAAAAAATATGTATAAAATAAAATAAATTAAAAGCTTACATTTAATTCTCTTCAAACTGAAAAAACAGATCCCAAATCGGTCCACCCGCTTGATCTGTATTTTGATTTTGTTTAAAAAGCTGCAACTTTTTTGTTTCTGACAATTTTTATATTAAATTTTGGTAGAAATCGAAATATTAAATAAAAAAATATCGCATTCTTAAGTGTGAACCCCTTTAATCTTTGGTGGTTCGTTGTTTCCATGAAGGAAATTTTTGTTATACCCTCCAACTACAGTATGGAGGGTAACGCATCATCCGTGTGTAACGCATCAAAATATCCGTCTAGGACCCCATTAAGTATAGATATTTATAATCAGTGATCGATTCTAAGACATTCTAGCGATTTCCGTCCGTCTGTATGTCCGTCTGTCTGTCCGCCCGTCTGTAGTTAACACGATGCAGTCCAAAATAAAAGATCTAGACTCCCAAAATTTGGCACGAATATATCTTATGTTCCTAGGCAGGTTAAGTTCGTAAATCAGCAAAATCAGACCAGGGGAAACTTAACCAATCTCTAAAAAATACCATGTTTTTACATGATTTTTTGTGTTTTTATTTAACAAATGCAACATTTTTATTCTACAAGAAGTTCAAAGTCCTGCATTGTTTCTGTTAATTCGGTTTCCTGTTACTGTTAATTCGGTTTTATAAATCAAAAATTTTCGATTTATTTTTACTTATTTTCAATACACAACCTTGATAAAAATATTAAAATTTTAACTTACACAAATATCGACTTTTACAGGTTGGAAAAAGTCGGCTTTTTAAAAAAGTCGAATTTTCGAAAATTGACAGTCGAATTTTTGTTGCAAACCCGGATATTAAAAAAAAATATTTTGAAAATATTCAATTTATTTAAAATTATTTCTAATATAAAACACCCCAAAATAGCGCCAAAAAAATGTCGAAATAACGTTACCAGTGTTGTCTTTCAACACCATCCTAAGGTCATAAACTTATTATTACAATGTAATTTTAAACCAGTAAATTTGATTTTTTGGTGTTGTGACGACGCACATTGGGTTCAAATGATGCCAAAGTGGCGATTAATTGAAATTTATAAATGAAGTTTTTGTTATAAAATTTTGTATGGGGTAAAAGTAGATAAAATTCTGCAACACTAGTTATCAAAATCAATCAACTAAGTTGTTTACTTTTTTTCGGTGAGCTGTCAAAGTTAACAAATTATTGCAGTTTTTGAAAAAAGTAAAAAAATTGAAATTTTTTACAATTTAAGCGATTATTAGTGGTATTAAGTGTTTTAAAGGAAAAATCTTTTATAATGGAACCATAAACACCAGGGATTAAGCTAAATTTTTAAATTTTTTTTGTTTATAAAAATTGTGTCTCAATGTTTTTAATAATTTTTTTAAAAAGGGTCCAAAATTGGGATATTTTCCATATTTAATGGGCCACACATATTAAGTTAGTAATAGTTGGATTTAGTTTTGTGGATTTCAAAAAAGTATAGGATATCAGCTTTTATTTAAAAGAAAAAAAAGTACGGACAATGCCCGGCCCTTTTTTTTTATTCCCATTTTTGTGTAAAAAGTCTGGGTATCATTTATTAAACAAATCCATTATATGTGTGTTTATACCCATCAACTACAGTATGGGCTTACACTCACTTTGTCATTCCATATGTAACGCATCGAAATATGGGTCTAGGACCCAACAAAGTGTATATTATTGATCACTGATCGATTCTAAGACATTCTGTGACTAACCGTGTGTCCGTCCGTCCGTCTGTTGTTGAGCACACCATAAAGTACATAAAACCAGAGCTAGAATCCTGAAGTTTGTCACAAATATGTATAATGATCATAGGCTGGTTAAGTTCTTGAACGAGCAAAATTGGACCAGGGGGGAAAAAGTTCCCCCTTGAAGAACTAAAACTACCCCAGAAAAATATTTTTTTTACAAGTTTAATTTGTATATTTGTTCAATAAATGAAACATTTTAATGCCATATAAAGTTCATCGACCTGAATTTGAACCAAGGGGGATCAGGAATGCCAATTTTTTCGGTCCGCCCCTTTTTGGGGGCGTGTATAGAAAAAATAATTTAAATAATGATAAATTTGTATTAATTAGGTGCAAAAACTGACATCTATTTTTTGGCAACGTTTATCGCGAGGGGAAGGTGTCCCCCATAGTCTCCCGGTAAACCCTCCCCCCCTACGCGAAAAAAACGTCTCCTCTATTTGTTTTTTGTAGCTTTATTACATGTTCAAGGGTTTCGTTTTTTTTTCCAAAAATATAAAAAACGACTAAAAGATTAAAAAAAATTTTTTTTGTTAAATTTTTTTTTCTAAAATGCTGTGTTTTTATGTATTTATGATAATTCCTTAATAAAAAACTATAATATTCCCATAAATCACTTTTTTCAGATAAATTTGTACATTTATGAGATTTTGTGAAAAACAAAAATTGGATTTAAAAAAAAAATTATAATAATATAAATACATATTATGCGTTCTTTCTTTAATTACTTTGAGAGCACATTATGTGCACTTTAATTTCCATTTTTTTTTATTAATTTATCGCTTTTCATTCCAAAGTTACAGCAAAAATTGTGAACTATAACCATTTTTTCCGAAAAATAAAAAAACGCCTATCAGGTTAAAAAAAAAATTTTTTTCCAATTTTTTTTTTCCAAAATGTGTATTTTTACGTGTTTACATTATGTCATCAATAAAAAAATATAATATTCTAAAACTACTGCTTATCTGAATTAATCGCCATTTTGGGTACCATCGAACCCACTGTGCGACGTCGGAAACAAAAGTCAGGCGATTGTTTTTTGGCGTTATCATTTCAATGTTATAGTAACACCATAAATTTTGTAAATAGGATCTCATTTTGGTGTTGGAATGCCCTCCGCCAACTCTATTCTGACGTTATTCCGATTGCATTTTTCTGCCTGGGTATTATTAAGACGCGTTTAGACGGGAGAGAAAACCCTTAGATTTAAAGTAAAACACAACTCTGTGGTAATATACTTTTGCGTTGTGTCAAATCTCATTTCTTTAATACTAAAAAAATATTCTAAAAGCATTTTTAACGAATTTTTTACTTCAAAACGCCAAAAAATTGCAAACATTTTTGTGAAAGAGTTTTCAAAAGTTTTCGAAACTAAGAACATTTTTGAAAATTATTTTTTTGCTTTAAAATATTTGTTAATCCAAAAGGCAAACAAATTGTCAAACAATTTTTATGTCTTGGACTTAAAAAATTTTCAAAAAAAAATTTCGGGTCTTGAAAAATTTTGAAATTTTCTTATATCATTTTTTCTTAAATCATTTTTGATGAAATTTTTTACTACAAAACACAAAAAAAAAGACACATTTTTATGACTTAGGAAATTTTTTAATTTTGTTCGGGACTAGGGTTATATAGTCGCAACAAAAAGTCGACTTTTCGACTTTTTTCAATTTCTAAAAAGTCGATTTTTTGACTTTTCGACTTTTTTCAAAATTTAAAAAGTCGACTTTTCGACCTTTCGACTTTTTAAAAAGTCGACTTTTTTCGACTTTTCGACTTTTTCGACATTTCGACGTTTTTTGACTTTCTTCGACTTTTTAACTTTTTTGTAAATAAAAGTTTAGTTTTGACTTGTTGTAAGCATTTAGGTGCTATTTTTTTTTTGGTTGTATTTTATTTATCAAAAAAAGTCGAAGAAATCGAAAATGTTGAAAAGGTTGAAAAAATCGAAAGCAAAAGAGTCGACTTTCGATTTATAGAACCCTATCACTGAGGTGTTAACAATAATCAAAAATATTGGTAAATATTGCACTTAACACTTTCTAACTCATGAATTTGGCATTGACATTTTTGCTTCACATACAAAATACATGGAAATACCAATAGCTTCAGTTGTTATTAAACTCGGCTCTCATTTGATTTTTTTTTTTTTCAGAAGAAAGAATTTATTTTCATCTGGCAAAAGTAAAAAAAAATCAAAAAGAAATTCGAAAAAAGTCGAAAAAAGTCGAAAGTAAAAGTCGACTTTTCGACTTTTTAAGAACAAAAAAGTCGATTTCGACTTTTCGACTTTTTCATACAAAAAGTCGATTAATCGACTTTTCGACTATAGAACCCTGTTCGGGACTTGGTAAAAATTGGAAAATTTGTTTTTGACCAATTGTCCCCGGTCGCGGAATAAGTTTTTATTGCATTTGAGCGATTCGGTTTAGAGGTTTAAAAGTTATGAACAAAATGTAAGAACACCTTCAAAATTTTGGTACATTCCACATAACCTAAAAATACAAAATGATTTAATTCGGCTGCTAGTTGACATGTGTGAACAGAATAGGATACCGAATGGTATTAAAAGGAGTACAAACATCATTTTTTATTCAAATATTTCAGCTAAACTTTTTCTTCAAATTTTTTTTCCTTACAACAAATTTTTTACCTATTTTTGAACACCATTTTTTAGCAATGTTGGAAATCGATACCTTTTCAATACCATTATTCATTTCAAAATTCTTTCAATTCAAAACCGATATCGATACCAATACCGAAACCTAGTTTTGGTATTGAATATCGGTATCCAAAAAACTTTTTCTTCGATACCGGTACATAACCATAACATACCGGTATTAAAACGGGTTTCCCTAAAAAGCCATGTATTTTTTCCAATTTCTGAATTTGTAAGACTAATACCACAAATCCGGAAAGTTCGGAAAATTTTCAAAAAAATCTCGAAAATTAAAAAAAAATCTGAAAAAATAGGAAAATCTGAAAAAATCATGAAAATTTTGAAAACATCATGAAAATTCTAAAAATGCAGGAAAGAGTTTAGAAAAAAATAATAACAAATTAGAAATAAAATTCTGAAAATTTCAGGAATACATAAATAATTCAGAAAAACTCATAATATACAGGAAATTAAAAAAAATTATTTTCATTCTTGTTAAATCTTTTGAATACAATAAACCAATTCTTTTCTAAATTTGATAATTTGTTATTACAAACCGTAACAAAATCTAAAAAATTAGGGGGGGGGGGTGAATTAGAAAAATTTATAGAACAAAATCAGTAAAATTTTGAAAATGCTGGAAGGAGTTCAGGAAAATTAATGTAAATCAGAAATAAAATTCTAAAATGCTCAGAAAAGCAAAAAATACACTGAAAATTAAAAAAATAAAATAAAGAAAAGTTCTAGCAATCAAATAAAAAGTCAGAAAAGAGTTCAGAAAAAATAATAAATTAAAAATAAAATTCTGAAAATCTCACGAAAAAATAATTCAGAAAAACTCATAATAATCATAAAATTAAAAAAAAATCTAAAAAATTAAGGGGAAAAATAAGAAAAATTTATTAATAAATCAGGAAAATTTTGAAAATGCTGGAAAGAGTTCAGGAAAATTAATAGAAATCAGAAATAAAATTCTAAAAATCTCAGAAAAGCTAAAAATACACTGAAAATTAAAAAAAAAAAAATAAAGAAAAGTTCAATCAATCAAATAGAAAGTTAGAAAAGAGTTCAGAAATAATAATAGGTCTATTCGATTACCTTTTTACAATCTACTATTTTTACTCATTTTACTACAGCTGGAAATTTTCAATACAAAAAGTAAACAAGACTTTCCAGTTGTAGTAGAAAATAGTAAGAAATTTGGGTAATCGAATAGACCTAATAAATTAAAAATAAAATGCTGAAAATCTCACGAAAAAATAATTCAGAAAAACTAATAATAATCAGGAAATTAAAAAAAATCTAAAAAATTAAGGGGAAAAATAAGAAAAATTTATAAAATAAATCAGGAAAATTTTTAAAATGCTGGAAAGAGTTCAGGAAAATTAAAATAAATCAGAAATAAAATTCTAAAAATCTCAGAAAAGCTAAAAATACACTGAAAATGAAAAAAATAAATAAATAAAAACAAAATAAAGAAAGTTCAAGCAATTAAGTAAAAAGTCAGGAAAATTTAGAAAGAAATCAGAAAAGGATAGAAAAATATTATTTAAGCTGAATTCACAATGACGGAGTACTCTGTGCCAGAGAGTGGATTTTGTTCCTTTCTCTTTCGCACTTACACATTTTTTGTATGATGGTATCTTTATTTTTAGAGATGGTACTCTGTAGTACAGAGTACTCCGACATTGTGTCGGAGCCTTTATAGTTATCAACAAAATTATTGGTAAAAACGAAATAACTGTAGTGTTGCGATTATTATTAATACGACACGATTGACATTGTGACTTGTTTTGGCTCTATGTCTGGTATTAGTCGGAGCCGAGTGGGATAGCTTCTGCTGACCGTTATTTTAAAGCTGCTTTGTTCTCTAGACAGACCAGTCTTTGATAGATATTTATAACAACAATATTTGAATTTTATTCCCTGCCATGTGTTTGTTGTAAAAAGATTTGCATTTGAATTATTATATTCGTCAATAAAATCTTTCTAAATGCATATGATAACTTTATATACCTGAATGGAATATATAATTTGCCGCTTCTAAATATGTACAATAACCACGTGTGAAAATATTTACACAATTTGCATTTTGTTTTTATGAACAATCGCTTAAATACAAAAACACGAATATGTTATCAGGATGCTGGACAAACCTATATTTTTAAAAAATATTCATGAATATGTAATAAGCTTTTTCGAAGTACCTTAGGTTTATATTTCTATACACCATTTTCTGGTCTAATTCGTAAATTATCAGTTGAAATTTGATTCTTTATTTCGAAGATTTCATTTGTAATTCGTAATTCGAATAAAAATTTGAATGATCAATTGTAATTCGTTACAGATTAATTTAAATTTAAAAAATAACTTTTAGAATTTAAAAAAGTTCCCATACAACTATCCTCCCGATATTCACACAAGTCTCTCAAAATTAATAAAAAAGGATTATTTGATTAAAATTTTGGACATATTCCCTACATAAAAATGTTGCCCGATATTCAGTTAAATCGATATTACGCTCACATTTGGTTTGTGTGTGTTTTCTACACTAATTAAAGATCTAACAAAAGATAGATGCAATCGGTCCATTTTTGGACATGTGACCCATTTTCCGGAAAACACTGGTGTAGGGTATTATATTTTTTTTACTCGTATTCAAAAATGTGTTTGGCATTGCGAGGGGTATTCGTGGAGTCAGCAAAGTCGAATTTGACTTTTTAAATTGTTTAACATTTAAGGAAATTTTTATTGCGATCAAAATTGTGTTTTTATAAATTAAAAAAACAAACGAGTAAAACACCTCAATTCAACCAAAAAAAGTAGCATTTTTGACCTTGATAAAACTTGGAATATAGTTGGGCCCTTACAAAAATCATTGTGCCAAAATTTTGGACTTCTGGTAGTTTTTCTTCCCGTGATATGGGCTCTTGAAAATTTGCAAAATCGTATATATTTGACAAAAGTGTTTTGAGATTAATAAAGATAACTCAAAAAGTAATAATACAGATCTCAGTCAGGTTGCAAATAATAGATAATGAGACAGCCTTTAAAATGGCGTTCCCCAAGATTTTTTTGAAAAAGGTCACATTATAGCATTCGTATTACTTATTTTAACTTTGTAAAGTGTATAATTTTAAAATTTCAATCTAAAAATTGAATTATATGTAACATTTAAGAAAGTATGTATGTACATAATTAATCTTCATAAGTTTTTCATTTCATCCATTTTTAAATATTTTTTAATTCATCTTCACTCATTTGTAAATAAATTACCCTGCATTCCTCTGTATAATTTTTTTTATCATTAATCCCAAATTTCTCAGTCATCTGAAATTTTGTTTTCAAAAAATATATATATATCTATTTTCTGTTTTAGTCAATTACCCACCTGGACTTTACTAATAATGGGTGCTTCATCGGGTATGCTTTCAAAAACTATCGTTTATCCCTTTGATCTTATTAAAAAACGTCTACAAATCCAGGGTTTTGAATCGAATCGTCAAACCTTTGGTCAAAATATTCACTGTACAGGCGTTTATAGTTGTTTGCGTGAAACAATAAAACAGGAAGGCGTTAGAGGTCTCTACAAAGGCGTAGCGCCCACTCTACTTAAGTCCAGTTTAACAACGGCCCTGTATTTCAGCATTTATGATAAACTAAAACAGATACGCTGGACTTCACCATCAACGACATCTTAGCACGAATTTATTTAAATCTCTTGGTTGTTTTAATTTTTTGTTTTTTTTTCTTTATTTTGACAGTGAAAAGTTTCAAAAACAAATATTAATTTAGTGTAAATAATGTGGTTTAATTAAGATATGATGGTTAATTTAAGTTAATTTTTTTTGTTGATTATTTAAGTATAAATAACAAAAGATGCAAAATTTCTGAATTATAAATATATTTTTCTAAACACAAAAATAAATGAAACATTTTATTCAGCGATTTTGTTTATTTGCGATTATTATAAAATTTAAATTTGTTCCAATTTTTTATACTTCTTAAAGTAGAGATCAAATGGAGTAAAACTGCATTTACAGTATTTCATTTCGTAATACTGGTGTCTTTTAAAAGGACTTCAAAGTTTTAAGGATACATTTTTTCGTTAAACACGAACTGGATAATATACATTTGAAACTAGAGATCAAATGTAGTAAAACTGCATTTACAGCTTTTCATTTCGTGATCCTGATTCCTTTTAAAAATACATAAAAGTTTTAGAGGATTAATTTCTGGAAAATATTTTTTAAATATTTGTACTTGTCCTAGGATGACACTGGTGATGGCAAATGATAGAGGAGGATCTCTCATTTGCCATCACCATTTTTTTATTTTGCCATATTAGGATAAAAGGTTGTGAATAAAGTCGTTTGAAAACTTTATGAAAATATTTTGTTGAAAATTTTGAATGATATTGAAGGATAAATTTTTGAAAGGACGTAACTAAATTCCTTTTTCCCGATATGTAAAAATAATAAAATATGAAAATTAGGGGAGATTCCCCTCTTTCATTTGCCATCACTAGTGGCATCCCCGGACAAGTACAAATATTTAAAAAATATTTTACAAAAATTAATCCTCTAAAACTTTAAAGTATTTTTAAAAGGAATTAGGATCACAAAATGAAAAACTGTAAATGCAGTTTTACTACATTTACCCTCTAGTTTCAAAAGTATATTATCCAGTTCGTGTTTAACGACTTTTTTTTTGTTTTTGTCGAACGGTGTTTCCGGTCACTGTCTTATAGGGAAGCACGCAGAGCGGTTAAATGTGCCGTCAAATGAGTTGCATGGATGCAGAGGAGTTGGAAACTATCGAACACTTCACATTTGGGTTATGTTGAAAGAGTCTTGACTTTTTTCCGAAATGCACTCATAACTTTTGATATAATTAACCGATTTCAAAAGAAAACAAGTAAGAAAATTATAGTCGGTCAAGACCGACCGACCATATAATAACCAACACCAGTGTTTCCTGGAAAATGGGTATCAAGTTCAAACATGGACCGATTGGATGTATCTATTGTCAATTCTTTAACAAGTGTAAAAAACACTCAAAAACCAAATCTGAGTGAAATAGGTTTCTATTTGTTAACATTAAACTGCTTTAACTAATTATCTGGCGAAGTTTTCATATGGGACCTAAATCCAAAACTGGTCCCATTATAATCAGTTTTTAGTAGGTTTATTAAGTATGAGTTAAACACACACAAACAAAATTTTAATTAAATATTTTAAAGTTTCATGAAATTTTAAAGATTTATGTGAATATCGGAAAGATGGTTGTATGGGGCCTACAAGAAGAACTGGACCGATTTTTTCCTATTTCAATAGGCCTTGTCTTTTGGCCATTAGAGGTTTATGTTTCAAAGTTTTTCTATCGCTTAAAAAATGCGACCTGTTTACACCGTTTACATAAACCGACCGACGGAGTCGATCGGTATATTTAAAATTGGGTCTAGGACCAATATTTCGGGTAGTTACAAACATCAACACACACTTATTATACCGTGTACCACTTTTTAGTATACCGATCGACTTAGGGCGGATTTTACAGTCTAAACTAAGTTCTAACTTAAGTAAAATCTTAGTTAAGATTTATTTAAGTTTTTTTTATTACTTAAGTTAAATTCGATTTTTCGGTTTGTACTTAAGTTAAAAAGAAAATATGCTAAAAATATGGTAACACAAGGTATTTATTTTGATTTGACAATTCAAAAAGAATACAAAAAAAAAAAAATAATAATAAAAATATACAAAACAAAAATTATGTAAAATAACGAAAAATCGCACAAATGCTGTTATTTTCCGTTAAAATCTTTCACCGTGGGTATTGTTAGAACCATTGCATTTTAGAACGCGGCTAAGGGCATCATTAAAAAATACTCCACCCGCTTTATTTTGGATTGCACACCAACAAACGTCTCCATGAAAATGTTGCTGTTATTTCCACCAAAACTTTTTTCGATTACGACAAGCTCTTTGTCTCCCACTCTTAAAATTTTGGAACTTGATAACAGAAGGTACGAAAACTGTTAGACGAGGAAAATACGATAATGTTAAATTAACATTGTTGGTTTGACAAATAATGCTAACTTTTTATATCGAAAAAGCGCTCAATAAATTTTGAAAAAATGTATCAATTTATAATTATTATGGTAATATTATTTAAGAAATACCTTTAAAAGTGTTTAAAACAAATTCTCAGCAAATAAAAAGTCATTGGATTTCCCGATAATCCACAAAAAAAAAACTTTTTTTACAGCTAGATGAAAAAAAACGCTAGCTTTAGACTGAAAATCGGCAAATTGCAACACTTTTTCTTTTTTTATATCGAACTTAAGGGATTTTTTTTGGTTTGATCAAACGTCCAGTTCGATGGCGGACTTAGCAAAGGGAATTTAAGAGAGGGTTTAACAGAAGAAGGGAGACTTCACATATCTTTAAGTATTGATAGTCTTTGATTACGATTATGTTACCTATTTGATAGGAAATCTCCGCCACTCTTAAATAAAAGGTATTTCCATAAAATTGAGTGATATTACCATAAAAAAATAATGTTTAAGAAATGTTAAAGCATTGGATATGGCCCATAATTATTCTTAATTCTTAATTCTTGTTGGAAATAACAGAAACCTTTTCACGGAGACGTTTACAACGATACATGAACAATCAGACGGACGAACAGTAGATCAGTATTTTAAAATGTGGGTCTGGGCAGCGACGTATCCAGGAATTTGAAAAGGGGGGGGCCCAACTCCAAATTTTTTTTTATAACCTAATATTATATTCTAGGACTACACCCCCCCCCCCCCACTGTACAAAAAATGTCTAGAAATCGGCGTACTTTTTTAGTAAAACCATGCCTCAGAATTTGTGAATTTTCTAGAGAAACAATGTTTCAGGCTCAGAAATTTTTTAAACATCAAAATTTAAAACATCTCAGAATCTGAGGACTTTTTTATAAAAAAACAAAGTTTAAAATTTTTCCGAAAATTCAAACAGCAAATTTGGGCGTAGACGCATTCTCACGTAACCCAATAAACAAAATAACGATAAGCGACAGTGAAAATAGTATCACCTGTCTGATACCGACTACGGATTTTTCTATCGTCATTCCTGTAAATTTCGATAGCGAAAAAGATATCACATATTCATAACGAAACGATATCGTTATCGCCTGGAATAACAATAGTTTTTCGATAAATTCAAAAAATGGCAAGTTTACTATCGTTATGACTGGAATTACGGGTAGCGAAATCGATATCATATTTTTTTGGAAAATCGATATCATAAGGAAAGGTAAATTAAGAATGAAAACATTATCGTTTTCGTATAATATGTGATAACTAGGTGATAATGCCTTGATATCATAAGGGTATCATTTGGTTTACTGTGAAAGGATTCCTAATCAGCTATCCAAATTTTTGTAGAACATTCCGTTATCGAGATATTTGGACTTGAAAAATTAATTCTTCAACGCTTTTTACGACTCTACTGTTACATATTATTGCGTTGGCGAAAGGTTTTATGGCTGGATTTTTATAAAATGGATCTCTAACTTTCAAATACGTCATCAAATTTTTTTAAGGTGCTTTTGTAAATTCGTTTATGAAAATTTATCTACACTCAAAAAATTATTATTTTAACTGAAAATGTCAGTTAAAATAACTACTTTGTAAATTGTTTTGGGGTCAACTACTTTTTCAGTTAAATCAACTAACAATGTTAGTTATTTTAACTGACAAAAAACAACTGACTTATGAAGAAAAAACTACTTGCATTTGTAGTAAAAACAACAAAAATGTAGTAAAAATAATCAATATATAATTTAGTTTTTTTTATAATTTTCATAAAAAATAATTAAAGACCACATTTTTTTCAAGTCTTTTTTTTAAGAAATTATGAAAAATAAAAAAAAAACGAAAATTTATTTTTTGGAAAAAAACTTTGAAAATTTTTCAGAGATAAAAAAATAAAATTAACTACTTTAAATAACTGTAACTACATCACAGTACTTTTTTGTGAGTTGTTCAAAAAACGACTAAAAATAACTAACAGAAATAGTTGTGTGATATTTTGTATGCTAAAACAACAGACTTTGTAGTTGAAAACAACTAAATACTGTAAAATATACAATCAACTAACATGAAGTAACTTACATAATTTTCTGAGTGTATGTTTATTCACATAAAAAATAATACAAGTTTTTAATATTTTGCCAGTTATATATTGTCCCAAGTCGTTTTTAAATACTCAAAACTGCAGTTTTTCAATGCAAATCAAACCCGAGTTTTTTTAAAAAAAGTGCTAGATTGAAAATTAAATATGAAAATTTTTCTTTAGAAAAAAATTTTCAAAATCTAAAAAATTTTTTCTATAAAAAGTCTTTAAGTTTTTTACAGAAATAATATCTCAGAATCTGAGACTTTTAATAATAGAAAAAGTAACTTAGATCCTCAGAGTTTGAAACTTTTTATAGAAAACGGTTTTTATTACCCTGATGCATACTTTTTTATTAAATAAAACCAATATAATGTGTTTTCAATAGATATTTTACAGAAATTTCTAGTGTCCGACCGAATACACCTTTTTTGGCCGAAGCCGAAGCCGAATATTCGGCCAAATTTTCACTATTCGGCCAAACCGAAGCCGAAGCCGAATATTAAAAAAAAATGTTTTTAGTTGCAAAAACACTTAGTAAAATGTTTTTGTGGCTTACTAATGTGATTCAAAGTTAGTTTAGTGTGTTTTTCAGCACGTGAGCACAAATATTATACAATTATTCGCTATTCGGCATATTCGGCAAAATTGTGGCCGAAGCCGAATAGTGGCCGAATAGTGCTTTTTGGCCGAAGCCGAATATTCGGTCGGACACTAGAAATTTCAATATAAATGACTTTTTAAAATCTAAAATTTACTCATGAAATCAAGAGTTTTTATAAAAAAATAATTAAAACTTGTCTTCAAAAACCAAAATATTTACAATATTAAAAAACGTATGTATGTTACTTGTATCATGTGTTGAAGTATTTTAATTTTTTTGAATTTTCGAATCCAAAAGGGGGGGGCCCGGGCCCCCTGGGCCCCCCCCCCCCCTGAATACGTCCATGGGTCTGGGACAAATAATTTGTGTAATTACAATCTTCATCACATACTAATTATACCCTGTACCACAGAGTGGTGTAGGTTATAATCACTCAATTGCTCTTCTTTTCCAATACAATCATCTGCCTTGGGTCTTGTTAGAACCAAAACAACCAAGGCGCTAGGGTCATCATTGAAAAATGATCCACCTGCTTGACTTCGGATTTCCACACCAACAAACGTTTTTATTATTTTCAACAAAATCTTGAGGAAAAAGATAACCCATTTTATGGGTCATCCGCCAATCTCAAATTCTTTACAGATTTTTATTTATTTAATTATTTTTATCGATTTGATGGAAATATCGCGAAATTTGATGGAAATACCTTGAATTTGAGAGTGGCGGATTGAGATTTTAAGAAAAAGAAGAGCAATTGTTGGAATTTTTGTTTTTTTCTGTATGTTTTTATTATTAATTGAATTTTGTTTTGTATTTTTTTTTTTGAATTGTCAAATCAAAATAAATTACTTAAGTAAAACTTAAGTTATGATAATAGATGACTTAAGTTTTACTTAAGTAGATTTTATAAAATAGTTTTTTGGATTTAAGAAATTTCTTAGCTTAAGTCACCACTTAGTGCTGACTGTCAAATCCGCCCTTAGAATCACATTTTGAGTAGATTTAGCTATGCCCGTCCTTCTGTCTGTCCATGTTAACAGCGTAAGCACGATACTACAGGTCGCAATTTTCGAACTATTTACCTGAAATTTGAAACTTAAGCTTCATTTGGTCAAGCCTATTTAAATTAGAAAACATCGGTTCATCTTTAGGCCAAGTCCCAATACAAAAGTCTTCTTAAAATTGTACTAAAATGACTATAATAACTGTACTATAATAGATATCCGTTGGAAACTTGGCAGCTGAACGTATTTTGTATCCATTTAGTTCCCCTTGTCGTCCCCATATAAACCACCTTCCCGAATTTTACAATAATCTCTAAAAATTTCATAAAAATAGGAAATATTTTATTAAAATGGTGTTAAAGGTTTTCTTTGGTAACCTAACCAAGTCCAATTTTAAAAAAGTTCACATTTTTTAATTTTTGGACATACATATGTACCCGCAATATGAAAATTTTGCATGATATTCAGTTAAATCGGTCAATTGGCAACAAATAGAAGCCCATTTTGCTTATTTAAGGTATAACTTAAGATTAGGGTTTCTAAATTCCCGGACTTTTTCAATTCCCGTGAAAGCGTTTTAAAAAATCGTATTACCGGGAATTCCCGGGAATTTTTTGATTAAAACAAATTTTGAAATTTATCATATAAAAATTATTATATAACAAATTATGGTCGTATTTTTTAACTTAAAAGCATTTTAGGTGTCATCTTTTGTAAATTAGTTTTATTATCTCAAAAATATACGTTGAAAGTTCATAAAATCTATTTTTTTTGGATATTGGACCTTATCACAGTTGTAGTATTTGCATAGACGTATTTTCACTTCATAAAAAATTTTTCCAATTCGGAAAATAAGTATGACTTATCCGATTAAAAATTTTACT
This sequence comes from Pegoplata infirma, assembly GCA_963921195.1. Lineage (NCBI taxonomy): Eukaryota > Metazoa > Arthropoda > Insecta > Diptera > Anthomyiidae > Pegoplata > Pegoplata infirma. The sequence continues at coordinate 46,534,616 of OY992536.1, read as the reverse complement.
ACAAATTTGTTTGGAACAACTTTTTGGAAATTTTTTTCTAATTTTGACTACGCCAACCGTAAGAAGCAGCAGAATAATATTTTGAAGATATATTTAATTAAACTTTTAAATTATTAAAATAATCGCTTTAAGACATCCGTGCAAAATGACAACACCTATGTATATACTGTGGAGATTAGACTTTTTACTTCATATATAAAATTTTAAGCTGAAAAGCAGGTTTGTTATATAATTTTTAAAGTATAGATTTTTTTTTGCACTATAACAATTGTTGATCTGAATATGAAATACTAAATTTCATTACGTATTTTGTCACTCAATCGATTAAAGAAAAATAATTATAAGGCCTAAATAATATGCAAACTGAAGCATTTCCTTACTAGTTTTTCTTTAAAAATTTAAATTTTTTCAAAATTTTAACGTAGTTCTTAATAAATTATTTAAAATTTCTCTTTAAAATGTGTAAATTAAGTATATTTTTCTTAAAAAAATTAGCGACAAATTCCCGAAATTTCCCGAAGACAAAATCCCGGGATTTTTAGAAAAATATTTCCCGGGAATTCCCGGGAAATTTTTCCCGAATAGAAACCCTACTTAAGATAGATCGAATTGGTTCATGTATGAACGTGGGACCCATTTTCCGGGAAACACTGGTGTAGGGTATTTTATTATTGTTTAATAAAAAATTTTATTAAAAATTTAAAAAAAATTTAAAACATTTTTAGTACAATGACGGTTAAAAAAGTACACTTTTTTAGTCAAGTCAGTACAATCTTGAAATTGTCATTTATCATCTCTGATTCTCACTAAAACGAAAGTCCAAAAATATTTTCATCGAAAAATCAAAGAGAAAAGCCAATGTTTAACCAAAGACTATCAATACTTAAAGATATGTGAAGTCTCCCTTCTTCTGTTAAACCCTCTCTTAAATTCCCTTTGCTAAGTCCGCCATCGAACTGGACGTTTGATCAAACCAAAAAAAATCCCTTAAGTTCGATATAAAAAAAGAAAAAGTGTTGCAATTTGCCGATTTTCAGTCTAAAGCTAGCGTTTTTTTTCATCTAGCTGTAAAAAAAGTTTTTTTTTTGTGGATTATCGGGAAATCCAATGACTTTTTATTTGCTGAGAATTTGTTTTAAACACTTTTAAAGGTATTTCTTAAATAATATTACCATAATAATTATAAATTGATACATTTTTTCAAAATTTATTGAGCGCTTTTTCGATATAAAAAGTTAGCATTATTTGTCAAACCAACAATGTTAATTTAACATTATCGTATTTTCCTCGTCTAACAGTTTTCGTACCTTCTGTTATCAAGTTCCAAAATTTTAAGAGTGGGAGACAAAGAGCTTGGTCAAGCTCTTTGTCTCCCACTCTTAAAATTTTGGAACTTGATAACAGAAGGTACGAAAACTGTTAGACGAGGAAAATACGATAATGTTAAATTAACATTGTTGGTTTGACAAATAATGCTAACTTTTTATATCGAAAAAGCGCTCAATAAATTTTGAAAAAATGTATCAATTTATAATTATTATGGTAATATTATTTAAGAAATACCTTTAAAAGTGTTTAAAACAAATTCTCAGCAAATAAAAAGTCATTGGATTTCCCGATAATCCACAAAAAAAAAACTTTTTTTACAGCTAGATGAAAAAAAACGCTAGCTTTAGACTGAAAATCGGCAAATTGCAACACTTTTTCTTTTTTTATATCGAACTTAAGGGATTTTTTTTGGTTTGATCAAACGTCCAGTTCGATGGCGGACTTAGCAAAGGGAATTTAAGAGAGGGTTTAACAGAAGAAGGGAGACTTCACATATCTTTAAGTATTGATAGTCTTTGGCTTGGTTTAACTTTTTTGAGCTTTATGATTATAAAGCTTTTTGTGCTTTTAAATTATAAAGCTTGATAATTTCATAAAGAACAATAATTGTCATTAACTGATTTTTTCATTTTTTTTTTTAGCTTATTTCACATATTCTCTTCAATACACTGAAAAAACTGTAAAATAATCAATAATTATCTACTACTACCTCCGTCCCAAAATAATCTTAACATTTCTATATTTTGGCTGGGATTATGGAGGATTTTTTGAAAAAGCTTTGTTTTCTTTATTAATACATATCGGGACATATCAATAATTTAGAAATTCTTTATAGCTTTGCAATTTTTCAATTCACATGCAAAATGGATTCAACAAACTGCATCCAGATAAATGAGACAACTTGTTTTCGACGTTACAAACAAGCATGGTGTCCACTATGGTCGAAAGGATGAAAATAATTACAAAATGCGGCGTATGAAATAAGAAATTTTACGCCAGAAGCGCTTTTAACGGTTTTTAATAAATGCATTATGGATGCAATAGGGACATCTTGAAAATATTTTTAATTAATTTTGTTACAATTTTAGTACACGAGATTAGTATAAAATTGTTTTTTAACTTTATCTTGTATTATTTCAACTAAAACACTGCTTAATAAAATGTTAAGTTTATTATGGGACAAAAAAATCTAGAGAAATGTTAAGAATATTTCGGGACGGAGGTAGTAATTCTAATTATCAATAAAAAAAAAACAAGTAAGAAAATTAAAGTCGGTCAATACCGACCATATATATAGCCTACACCAATGTTTTCCGAAAAATGGGTCCCAGGTCCAAACATGGACCGATTAGATCTTTCTTTCGCTAGATCTTTAACTAGTGTAGAAAATACAAACAAACAAAATTTGAGTGAAATTTGGTTATTTTTGATGCCAATAGAACGATTTTACTGAATATCGGGAGAAATTTTAATATGGGTCTAAGTCCAAAAATGGTCCAATTGATCAGAATTGATAAGCCCACCAAAGAACACGTTTATCACCTACAAACAAAATGTTTATCATATATTTCCAATTTTCATGAATATTGAGAGATTTATGTGAATATCGGGAGGGTAGTTTGTATGGGGACTACAAGAATAACTGGTACGATTTGGAATGATGATTTGTGAATACAAAGTATGTTTACCTGCCAAGTTTCGAAAGGATACCTATTATAATAGGGTTATTAGAGTCATTTGACTCTAATAACATGGACCGATATTTTTCCAATTCCAATAGGCTTCGTCCTTGAGCCAAAGGAAGCTTAAGTTTAAAATTTCATACAAATCGATTCATAATTGCGACTTGTAATGAACTTACAAGGAAGGTATTTCTTTCACCCGCCGATTGTCCTGAATCTTGCAGAAGGGCCCCTCATTCCCTTATGCAAGTTTCAGGACAATCGGCGGGAAAAATAAGAGTTACCTGTTTTTTTATCTGCTTAATATGAAATTTAAAAAAGGGTTGCCACCTTATGAAAAAAGTGGTCTTTCGGGGAAATCCTAATAAAACCCGAACTAGCAAGAATTTCGCCAAACGAAAAAATACGGGTCAGCTAAATTTTAATAGAGATTATTATATATGATTTTGGCGGTCCTACGGTACAGTGGTTGTCAACTAATTAGAAACGTTTCTATACTATAATTAATTAGAAACGCATCTAAAATATAATACTCAACGTCAATATTATCAAACGAGTATAATTTAAAAAAATATTATGTAGGTAATTTATACACTCAAAATCAACTGAAAATGTCAGTTAAAATAACTACTTTGTAAGTTGTTTTGGGGTCAACTACTTTTTCAGTTAAATCAACTAACAATGTTAGTTATTTTAACTGACAAAAAACAACTGACTTTTGTAGTAAAAACTACTTACATTTGTAGTCAAAACAACTAAAATGTAGTAAAAATATAATAATCAATACATAATTTTTTTTTTCAAAAAATTTTTCAGAAAAAAATTTGAAGACCAAATTTTTTCCTAGTTTTTTTTAAAGTTGTGAAAAATACAAACAAACGAAAATTTATTTTTATTTTTTGGAAAAAAACTGAAAATTTTTCAGAGATAAAAAAAAAATAAAATTAACTACTTTAAATAACTGCAGTTACTACATCACAGTACTTTTTTGTTAGTTGTTCAAAAAAACGACTTAAAATAACTAACAGAAATAGTTGTTTGATATTTTTCATACAAAAACAACTGACTTTGTAGTTGAAAACAACTAACTACTGTAAAATATACAAACGGCGACACGAAATAACTCCTACATGAAATAACTCCCACCTAAAAAATGAAATAAGTCCTAAAAAAAACTCCATACAAAGTTGGGAGTTATTTCATATGAAATAACTTCCAATTTAGTGGGACTTTTATCATTTTTGTTGGGAGTTATTTCATAATTTTTTCGGTGGGAGTTCTTTCATACGAAAGAACTCCCACTACAATAGCAATGAAATAACTCCCACTATTGTTTCATTGTTGGTGGAAGTATCTGGAAGTATCGTTGTGATTTTGGTACCAAATTTTAGGACGAAATGCCTTTTTAACAAATTTGTATGTTTTAGAAATGGATTTTTGAGGTAAAAGCGTACTGCAGCCGAAAATATTTTCGTTAGAATACAAAATTGTTATAAAAAAGCGGAGAACGCGAAAGTTATCCAAAGTGTAGCGTTTTCGATAACATAGAAAGATTTTCGATAACATACAGGATTGTTAAAAAAATCACCGCTGGTGAAAATTTAAAAGATTTAATAAGAACTTTTTGCATGCTGCGCTTTTTACAACAAGTTCTGATTAAATCTTTAAAATTTTCGGTAACATACAAATTTGTCGCAATAAGCGCCGCAGGCAAAAATTTGGTACCAAAAATCGCGGCGATTGTTGGTACCAAATTTTTCCCTGCGGCGCTTTTTACAACAAGTTTTGATTAAATCTTTTAAGTTTTCGGTAACATACAAATTTGTCGCAGTAAGCGCCGCAGCCGAAAATTTGGTACCAAAAATCGCGGCGATTTTTGGTACCAAATTTTCGGCTGCGGGGCTTTTTGCAACAAGTTCTGATTAAATCTTTTAAATTTTCGGTAACATACAAATTTGTACCATACGGCGCTTATTACAACAGGTTGTAATTACATCTTTTAAATTTTCGGTAACTTACAAATTTGTCGCAAAAAGGACCGCAGGCGAAAAATTAGTTACAAAAATCTCCGCGATTACCGAAAATTTGATAACAAAAATCGCCTAAATTTTTTCGACTACGGAGCTTTATACGAAGTGTTTGTATGTTACTGAATATTTGGTGCAAAACATCGCCGCGATGTTTGAATGTAACCGAAGCAAGTCAAATAGAACACTCAATGTATTTTTGCATGTTTTCGAAAAACTCTGAAAAAAAAATAAATCAGCCGTCATGTTTCGCATTTGGGAGTTATTATAACTTGTTTGTATTGTACGGAAAGTGAGATCAGGATCCTCGTGCTTGACTTAATTGATATATTTTCCCTTATTCTTTAATTTTTGTTGAGACTTCTAAATTTTTTTATTGGGACTTCTTTCATTATTAATGGGAGATATTTCATTGGCACTTATTTCATTTTGTAGGTGGAAGTTATTTCATTATGGTTGGGACTTATTTCATTTTTTTCTCCATTGGGACATATTTCATTTTTGGTGGGATTTATTTCATTCGGAGTTATTTCGTGGGAGTTATTTCATGTGGGAGTTATTTCGTGTCGCCTATACAAACAACTAACATGTAGTAACTTACATAATTTTCTGAGTGTAAAGCTTGAATTTAAACTTGAGCTTGAATTTAAAGCTTCCTGATTGAGTAAATAATAAATGTGCTACGAGGGTCGATCTGGAAAATGAAATTATGTATATACCCAAAAATTTTCCAGTTACTGGCTACTAAAAATTTAACTAAGTCCCAGTTAAAATACATCTAACTGAGCCCCAGTTGTTTTCATTCGGTTGACTAATTTTATAAACAATTTTCAATTCAACTGAATTTCCAGTTACAGGCAACAGAATATTAGTTAAATTTGTGAAATCGTTGAAAATAGTTGGTAATAACTGGTTAATAAATAAAAATTGTCAATGGGAACTGATATTTCCTTTAATTTCACCATTAAAAAAATATTTCTTATTTTAAACACTGCTTTTTTATTTAAGACATCATTTGGCTGTGTTACATTACAAATACCATATAAAATCATTTTTTGAATTACTACATCTCATATTTAGAACACCAAATTCTTTCCTTTACAGGCTGCTATCATATTTCTTCATACATATTTGTTCCCGAGTAAAAAAGTTTTATATATAATTTTTTATAATTATATAAAATTTTATAAAATTATGTATAATTATATAAAATTATATAAAGAAGTTTTTGTTTTCAAAAAATTTGATAAAATTATATAAAATTATATATAATTTGATAAAATTATATGAAATTATATCCGAATTTTTTTTATATAAAATTTTATCAAATCTTATATAATTTTATATAATTTTATAAAATTTTATCAAATTATATATAATTTGATATAATTTTATAAAATTTTATATAAAACAAATTTTGATATAATTATATATAATTTGATAAAATTATATATAATTTTATCTAATTTTATAAAATTTTATCAAATTATATATAATTAGATATAATTTTATAAAATTTTATATAAAAAAAATTCGGATATAATTATATATAATTTTATCAAATTATATATAATTTTATCTTATTTTATCAAATATATATAATTATATATAATTTTATCAAATTATATATAATTATATATAAACTTTTTTACTCGGGTTCTCACTCTGAAAAAAATATTAGTTAGTTTTTTAGTAAAAGAAAGACACAAATTTGCAAATAAAACTTACCATTTAAAAATAAAAATCCGTGAGGGTTTTTTCCTTTTTTATTTACAACGTCGAACTATATTCAATAAATGCCAACTCGAAAAAGCTTACTGTTCAGGAGAGCTAAAAAACTAGTTATTTCGCATATTATTGTAAAAATTAACAATGTACCTTTCATAAGATGGTTTAAATATTCTAAATAATTTTTGCCTATGCTAAAAATTTCTTATTTTTCACTTGTTTGCGTATTTTTCAGAGATGGCATTTATTACTATATCAAAAAACAAATATTTTTTTAGAGTTGGCATATTTTGTCGGAAAATAAATAAACATTTTTTTTTGGAACAATTTTTATATTTTTTTTTTTTTGGTTTTTGTTGTCCTTAGTCATAGAGAAACATAGAGGCGAAGGCGTCAAAAATTGAGTTGTCAAAGTACAACTTGTTTAAATGTATTTGTTGACAAAGTACGACTTGTAAACATGTATTGTGTGGTGAATTCACATCGACAACGTACGTGTGACATATTAGAAAAAGATAGCAATATTGTTTTTTCTTTCACCTTCGCCTCTATGTTTCTCTATGTCCTTAGTACTATACACAGAAAAAAATATCACAAAATCAAAAGTAACCAAACAAATTGTTAACAACTAAATACTAGTTCAACAACGTTTTTATTTGTATCAACAATGTATATTGTTAATGTGACAAAAATTCATTTTTATATTATTAATAACACAGACACTTTATAAACTCATTTAATCAAGCAATCATATATGTGACGATAGCACGGTGGTAGTGTGCCAGACTCTAATCATGAATAGGGTTGCCATCCGTCCTCTTTTCCCCGGACACCGTCCTCTTTTTTAGAGCGTCCGGGGCAGTCCTACTTCTTTTTTAGAAAGTGTCCGGGGTTGTCCTACTTTTTGCACTTTTCCCCATAACATTTTTTTTATTACTTTTAAACTTTTGAATTATTTTCGTACCGTATTTTCGCTTATCAGCAGTAATGTCAACTTTTTGAGAACAAAACGCACAAAAATTAAAAAACGCTTCAAATTAATTATATTTCGAGTAAAAATTCACTCTAGGTAGGCGAAAATAACTACGTTAGCATCAATTCTATTCAGCTGTTGTGTGTCTTAAAGTTTGCTCTCCGAAAAAAGATTTTTATATCAAAAAATATATTATTTTTGAGTAGGTTTTTTTCTAGCTCGAGGTCATTATTTCCTTTACTTATAAAAACTATGATATTCTCATATAATAATTTTCAAGAAAATTATATTTCTGTTTTAAATTTATTTATGTTGGTCTTTTTTGCAAGACTTAACCGACACGAGTTTCGGGATTTGTCAGATCCCATTGTCAAGATTATTTAGCAAAAATAAAAACCCTATACTACAATTAGCAAAGGGTCTTTAATGACAATCGTTAATGATCGAACTAACAATAAAATAAAAATACGTATTCGACTCTATTCCCATTGGGAATTAGAATACGAAAATTGTATCATCGTAGTAAGGTCACGATCATCAGCTAATTAACCAACAAATATTAAAAACAGACAAATCCCGAAACACGTGTTGATAAAGTCTTGCAAAAAATGACCAACATAAAAAAATTTAAAACAAAAAAATTATTTTCTTGAAAATTATTATATGAGAATATCGTATTTTTAATTAGTAAACGAAATAATGACCTCGAGCTAGAAAAAAACGTACTCAAAATATAATATTTTAAAGGTCGAGTACAACAATTTTTATTTTTTAATAAAAATTAATCAGATTTTGAACATTTAGATAATTTTTAAATAAAAATGAACATTTCTGAAATACAATTGTATTATCTAAAATTCCAATTGAATTTATTTAAATTCAAAAGTATTTTTCTTAAAATCATTGAGAAAATTTTGAAATGGAAATGTTTAAAAAACAAATGGAATTTTCTGAAAACCATTTAGAAAATTTTGAATTACAAATAGAAAATTCTGATACACAATTGAAATTTTTTGAATTATAATTGGACATTTTTTTAAATTAACCAAACATTTTTGAATTAAAAATGAATATTTCTGAAATATAATTGAAAAGTTCTCTTATATAATTGGAAATATAGTTAAAAATTTTTGAAATATAATTGGTATTTTCTGAAATAAAATTGGAAGATTTTCTTTTATGTATTTTTGTGATTTTTTTAGTGGAAATGAAAATTGTTTCCTTAATAAAAATGCAGTTTTTTTGCATATTGTGTCGCGCAGTTTACTTTTTTTAAATTAATTTATTAAAAAAAAATTGTCCTCTTTTTTGGGACAAATGTCCTCCTTTTTTGATGTTGGCGTCCTCTTTTTCTCAAAAAGGAAATGGCAACCCTAATCATGAAGGTTGCGGGTTTTTTTTAATTTGTGATTATTTTTTTGTTATTCTATTTTAAATTTTTTAAACATGTGTGAAGCCACATTATTATTTATTTTTAAATATAATGCCACATTTTTTATTATTGTAAAAACAGCAAAGAGTACACACTGATTCTACAGACACTTTATGTACACATTTGGGCAACAATAAATATATATGAGGAATAGCACGGTGGTAGTGTGCTAGACTTGTAGAACGAAAGTTGCGAGTTCGATTCCAGGTGCCGGCGGATGATTTTTTTTTTTAAATATATTTTTTTTTTTCTTATTTTAGATTTTTTTATCATTCTTTTTTTAGTGTTTTTTTAAATGTGCTGTTTAGTCAAGCATAAATATATATGAGGATAGCACGGTGGTAGTGTACTAGACGCGTAGCATTAACGTTGTGGGTTCGATGCTAGTTGTCGGTGGATGATTTTTTTTTTTATATTTATATTTAGTTTATTTATTTCTATTTTTAGATTATTCCATTTTTAGATTTATTTTTTTAAAAAAGTTACAAAAGTCATTGTTGTATTGACAATATCCAATGTAGGCTCAGTTTCAATTAAATGTTTAATTGTATTAACAATGAAATTAATTGAATTGACAAGTTTTTTTCTGTGATATGGAGTTTGACAGATTTTTTCCCGTTAAATCGAACAGAGTACTATGCGTAAAAGTTTAAAGTTACTGTTCCAAAAATATAATAGTGACAAGAAATGGGTTAAAGAAATGAGAAAAAGAGCTTTTAATTTTAAGAGCAAATGAGACCTCGTAAAGAGTAATCAATTTCACCATAAAATAATGAAATTCGTTTTTGTATTATTTTGTTTTTTATTTAAATACAATTTGAAATTTTAAACTAACGTTAGTATTTGTTTATAATCGAGAGTTAAAACTAAAAAAAAAGTATATAATGGGGAGTGAAAATTTAGAACAAATATCAAATATATTCAATGAAATCAATATAGAAGATAATCCAGGTAGTGAAAAGAATGATTTCTATGTGTATAAGCCATACGTATATAAACGTCAACCAATACCAAAACGTATCTTTCCAAAACCAATTGATTTCGAGAAATATGTCCAGGAGAATTGTCATAATAAATTTAAAATATTAGATCGAACAACATTCCATCAGATTAAACGCCCTATTATAATATTCTTCAATCATTTTCGTGAAAAATGTGCTTATCATACCAAATGGTTGGATAGAATCTATCAATTGGCCTTAAAATACGGTGATCAAATTGAATTTATAGCAGCTGATATGATTGATTTAGATGTTATACATCCGAAAAGTGATCCACTTAACTTTTTCTGTAGAATGGTACGACCAGAAGATGAAAACCCTACAACGTATGCTATAGATGAAAATAAGAGGATTCACGAACATTTTGATGCTTATAAAACTATAGAAAGTTTATCAGAATTATGTGAAGATCTTTTAAAAGGAAATTTATATCCATCTCAACCGATACCAGAAAATAATGATACAAACCTAGTAAAAATTTGTGTTCACCATAATTATGAAGATTTGATATTAAAATCATCAAAGAATATATTTTTAATTGTTAATTACGGAAATTTTTCCGTAAACAATGAATATGAACCAAATTATGAAAATGTAGCTCTGCAACTCAAGGATTATAATTTAGATATCGTATATATGGAAGCAGAAAAGAATTATGTACCATTTGAATACTATGCTAATTCGTATCCAACTATATTATTTATACCACATAATGATAAAAACAATTTTGTATATTATTGGGATTCCAGAACAGATGAAAGTGTTATAGCTTTTTTAAAAGAAATTATTGAGAAACCTGAAATTTTGCAACGTAAACAAGAGGAACAAAGTAATCAATTACAATCTAGAAAAACACCTTTAATCCTATCCAATGATTTTGAATTGAATTTCAATGATTTGCCTCAATTTTTACGAGACAACTTTAATGAATGTATAAGTGTTTTAAATCGCAAAGAACTTGATCGAATAAAGAATTGTATATTGATTGTTTATATGAATTTTCAAGATAAATGTTTAGCACATCATGTACGTTGGTTGGAAATGATAAATCGTGTTGCTAAACGGTGTTATTGCATGAAAATTTTAATAGCCGACTTTAAGGACATAGACTTAATCAATTCAAAATTGAAACCTACCGATTTTGTTAATAACACCACAAATCGAGAAGATATACTTCCAAAATTATTTGGTTTTGATCGCTTAAAACATACATATGATTTGGGATATTTACAAACAGCTGCTTCTTTTTTTTATGCTACAGATTGTTTAGTTAATAATAATCTTTATTACACTCAATGTTACAGAAAGGACTATAGTAAGCAATTGGTAAAAACTTGGATAGCCGATAGTATTAATCGGGAAATTAAAAACTCCAAAAAACATATTTTTATAACATTTTATCAGTCTGATCATCATGATACGGAAAAGCTCTTAAAGGCATTAGAGGATGTTGCCAACGACGTTAAGGAATTTAATGTTGAAGTGGTTCAATATGATGCTAAAGAAAATTATGTGGACTTGGAGTATGCTCATCAAACGTATCCTGTTCATTATTTTATACCTTGTCATGATAAAAAACAAAACTTTCTTTACATAAATAATAATCTAAATAAGCATGAAATGTTAAAATTTATTGAAATGAATGTTCAAAAACACTAAAAAGTTATATATTTTTAAGTTTTTTATATATTTTTTGTAAATACATCGGTACTAAATATAAATCAGTATTGTCATGTAGCTCTATTGGCTTAGATCTTCTTTTTTTTAAAAAATAATGTGCTCGATTCTAAAATACGATTTCACCATTCACTTAATTTTTAAAAATTTGACATTCTTTAAAATGTTAAGATTTAAAATTATTTTTCGTTTCTTAGAGATCTAGGTGAATGGTGAAATCGTATTCCAGAATCAAGCACAATCTTTCAAAAGATTAACTAAAAAATAGGAAAAAGTCATAAAAAAAAATCGTATTCAAATTTGAACATTTATAACAGCTTCGTAAAACGGATTTTGTATGAAAAATCGTTTTATAAACCTGTTAAAAGTATTCAAATTTTAATACGTATAAGGGGAGAAAACACACTTCTTTCAAAACTTTTCCAAATATATTTATGTCTTAAGCATAGTACTCTGTTTGATTTCACCGGAAAAAATCTGCCAACTCTATATTAAAAAAAAATAAATTATGGCAAAGCGAGGAATTATAGGGAAATTGTTAAAAAAAGTTTTCACGCATTTTTATTATACAAAACAATTTAAATTGCCGTGAAGAAATGACATATCAGTTTTTTTATGATCGTTTCTTCAAGGATGGGTACCAATTCGATAAAAGTATTGGTATTGGTATTGGTTTTTAAAATTACATTAGTATTGGTATAGGTATTGGTTTTCATTTTTTGTTGAATTGGTATAGGTTTCGGTATTTATTTTGAATTATTTAGGTATTGGGTATTGGTATTGGTTTTAGCCTCGAATTGGTATCGGTTTTTAATAAGTATTGGTATTTATCTTATATCGGTTTTGGTATTTGTATGCAAAAGGTTTTGTTGTTAATATTAATTTATTTAACGTACGTCGTCCTTCTGTCCGCCCCACAGTGCACACTGGGGCGTTATGGTAGGTTTTTTGGTCAAAAGTCTCTACAGGTCGTTAATGTTAACCGATCTTTTTGAAATTCAGAAATTAAGCCTATATTAAGGTAATTAATAAGTGCCTTGAAAGTTTTTGAAATCGGACCTACAAGGAATCTATTTCAGGGTGGACACTTCATTTTTAATCAAATTTACAGATGTTATAGATGAACCAAATGAAGAGACACTTGTCTTTTGTTTATGTATTTGAATTAGAGATGGTCTGTGGTCCCGTTATTTGCGTGATTCAAAAAACCACATGATTCAGGCGTGAGCGATTTTCATTTAAATCACGTGATTATTGAGCGATTTTCATTTAAATTAAGTGACTATATTAGGGTAGGTCAACCTAACGTAACCTAGGGTAATAAATAAATGCCTTGAAACTTTTTGGATTCAGACCTACAAGGAAACTTTTTCAAGGGTGGAAACTTCATTTTAATTAAAATTTACAGATGTTATAGATTAAACAAATGAAGAGACACTTGTCTCTTGTTTATGTATTTGAATTGGAGATGGTCGCTGGTCCCGTGATTTGCGTGACTCAAAAAAGTGATTTTCATTTAAATCACGTGATGTTGAGTTGAAAAATTCTAACAAGGGAAGTATCACAGCCTATATGAACTGATTTGCATGAAACGTAAAATATATATAAAAGAGACAATTCTAAGGTTTGGGTGTCTTGGCCTATCGGCCAATTTGGGGATTTAGGGGTTCAAAACATGGGTTAAAAAATGGCGAAAAAATCGTTTTTTGGATTTTTCAGCCATTTCTTACCAAGAAACAATATGATGTTTACTTATGAGAAGAAAGGTTTTTTAATGCCTATCCAACGGTGGCATAATCTTGTAAAAGTTTGGCTTCGTTGAATAATTTATTCATGAAAATGTGTAAATTTTGGGGGGTATTTATATGAAGACATAGAGCTACAATGTCCATATGAATACGAAATAATCTTTATTAAATTTAAGCCGACAAGTATTTTTGCTCTAGATGATATTCCTGATAGTTCGGAAGTTATCGAAATTTTTCCGGAGGTTGTTTCATAAGGAGACAACGAAATTTTGATACACTGATATGGCCGATAAGCCGAGACACCCCAACCTTAAAATCATCTTTTTTATATATATTTTAAGTTTCAGGCAAATCGCTTCATAAGGGTTGAGATACTTCCCTTGTAAGTGAGTGTCTAGAGAGTGGGTCGAATTTTTGCGTGAAGGATGTTTTTTTTTTTTTTGAAAAACCCCTTTAAAAAAAAAAATTAAAAAAAATTGTGGAAACCTCATTTTTAAATTCATCGTTATCATAAGTTCTACGCCCTTTCAAAAAACTGTCTGGACCAGACTTATCCTTTCTATCCCAACTTTCCAAAAAATTAACCCGCTTGTGTCCGTTTTCAAAAACTGAATTAAAATAATTTTTATAAAAAAATAAAATTTATAAAAAAATTAGATTTTTTTTTTTTTTTGAAAACTCCCTTTTAAAAACTCATCGTTATACACTCAAAAAAATAAATCTGTAATGTTAGCAAAAAAAGCTTGTAAACCTACAAGAAAATTTGCTGATTTTGAACCCACAATTTTTTTGCTAAAGTTAGCAAAAATGTTTTGCCAATAATTAGTTAACTAAATTTTTATTTTTTTAACTTAGTTCATACACATCTGAGGACCCCATTGGGTTCGGACCCCATAGGTCCAGACCCCGATGGGCCTAGACCTAGTTGGGTTCCTTAAAAATCGTCATAGTTTTTGATCCAAAAATTGTGTCCGTTTCGCTCTACCTTGATTAGTTTTTAAGATACGTGATTATAGGGGACCACTGGGGTCTTTAGAACTAAAAAACTCGATAACTTAAAAAATATTACTCGGAGAGCTTTTAACTGTTTTGCGATCTTGTTCTACATGTTGAGAGCTACAAAAATGGTTTTGGACTTTTTGTTGTGTCGGCAATATTTACCGAGATATGAGCATTTTAAAATTTTCGGGAATGCTAACTTTTTTGGATCTAAAGTTAGGGCCCATTAGGGTCCACACATGTGAAGAGGACCGGCGATACTATGGAGATTCTAAGAACCAAAAATGGCCTCCATTTTGCTCTATCTGGCTTAGTTTCCGAGATAGCGCCATTTTAAGTTTTCTGAAAATAAAAAAAAAAATTACCATTTATTTTGCAAATATTAGCAAAAAATCTTGTAAAAATGTTGTCAACTCAATTTCAAATTTACCAAAAGAAATTAGTTCAAAGCTTGTTTAAAATTGCTAATGTGCTAAATGAAGTTTACAAGAATTTTTTGCTGACATGCTAATCTCAACTAAAAATTTGCTAAAATTTAGTTAACTGGCATTAGCAAAAAAAAATTAGTAAATCTACTAACGTATTTTTTTGAGTGTAGAAAGTTCCACGCCCTTTCAAAAAACTGTTTGGACCAGAATTATCCTTTTTATCCATACTTTACAAAAAACTTGCCCGCTTGTGCCAGTCAACACAAATTGAAATGCCAAAAATTAAAAAAAAAAATAAAAAAAAAAAAATGTGAAAACCCCCTTTTTTAAACTCATCGTAATCAAAAGTACCACACTACTTCAAAAAACTGTTTGGACCGCAGACGAAACAAGTGAGAGTGTTAAATTCGGCTGTGCCGAATCTTTTATACCCTCCAAAATGTAAAAAAAATATTTTAAAAAAATCCAGGGGCGTCTTTTTTTTTTTGGGGGGGTTGGTGGGAGACGTTAGGGAGCACCTTCCCCTTGCGATTTTGAACTTCATCTAAATTAAGAATGTTGCATTTGCTTAGCAAAAGTACAAAAAACCCTGCAAAAAATGCGGTTTTTCTTGGGTTAGTTTAGTTCTCCAAGGGGGAACTTTTTTCCCCTTGGTCCGATTTTGCCCATTTCTGAACTTATCCTGCCTAGGAATATAAGACATATTTGTGCCAAACTTCGGAAGTCTAGCTCTTTTATTTTGGACTGTATCGTGTCCTCTACAGACGGACAGACGGACGGACGGACGGACGGACATCGATAGAATGTCTTAGAATCGATCACTGATCAATAATATATATACTTTATGGGGTCCTAGACCGATATTTCGATGCGTTACACACGGAATGACAAAGTGAGTATACCCCCATACTGTGGTTGGAGGGTATAAAAACGGGCAAAAGGGCCAGGCCAATCTGAATGCTAGTAAACCAACGAACATTTTGGCGTCCTAAGTTTTGGATTATGTCGCGGAACATTTTGGAAAAACTATTTAAAATGAAACAATTTTTAAAAATTTAAATAAAAAAAATTAAAAAAATCACAAAAAAACAGAATCAAGAACTGCCCATAACCATTTACAAGTAGTACATCCTTTAGTCAAATAAATTAATCAAAACATAAAAACAAGGTCCCGCCTTAATAATGTATAAATTTGTTAGCTTTTTTGATTACGGTATATGGAGATTTAAACATAAATATTTTATTTTTGATTGATCATTCCAAGAGAATGGCTGTACATATTTTTACAAAAATTACAGACAAGGTGCATCAAGTCATACTTAATACAATAGAGCATTCAGTTTTTCTATTTTTTTTTATCAATTTTAAATAGTTTTTTTAGGCATTTGTAGGCACAAATTTAGGCATTTGTAGGCACAAATCATTGGCATTAGTACAAATAATGTCAATGCAAAAAAATTTCATTGGCAATAAATGCTAATGCTTTTTTTGGCAGTGGCATTAGTTCCAACTAATGCCAATGAAAATTCAATGCCAATTAAAAATTCCCATGTATGGGTTAGATTGACCATTGTACAATCGTCAATCTTACCCACACACGATCAATATAAAAGAAGAAGGAGAAGAAGTGCAAAAATCATAATAAATCTATTTGACAGCATTCATAGAGCGGAGGAAAAATTAAAAAAATCCCTAACATTTATTTATATATTTATATTTTGGAGGGTATAAAAAATAAAAATTTCCTTGATTTTCGATAATCTCAAATGCGTAACAAATTACCTAATTTTTACTGGTCAGTTTTTACTCCATTTATGTCCACTGTACCAATGCGAGAAGAACTTATTTTTCGCTTCTTTTTTTAAATAATAATGAAAGTTAAAGCCTACTAAATCAAAAATGGCTTACAAAAATATATATTTTAAGGCGTTTTAATTTTATCTCTTTTGAGAAAAATTAAAAAAGGAAATTTTATAAAACTAAAGGCCTATTCACACCTGAGGTGAAATCTTGTTCGAACGAGATTTCGATCATATGGTCTGTATCATTTTATACACAACCATATGATCGAAATCTCGTTCGAACAAGATTTCACCTCAGGTGTGAATTGGGTATAAGATTCAATTTTATTTTTCCTTTTTTGGAAGAAGGTGCTTTTTTAGTGAAATTAGTTAGCACCGGCAGATCTTAAAAATCTTGTAAAAAAATGTTTAATATTCCGTTATTCCAGAAAAGCCATATAAATTGCGGTGGTAAGGGGAGATATTTTTTAATTGCAGAAAGATGACACTTAACATTTGTAACAAAATATACCTGAAATTCATCCTTTCATACATATTTTTTTTTAAAGGTGATTGAAATGGGTTATCGTGCAAGGGCCCCTTTTTCGATTTTAGATCTTTTTGTAATTAAACGGGCAAATTTTTTTTCTTATATCGAGTTCACACAACAAGTTGTTTAACAACAAAACACCAGTAACTGAATAAAAACGTAATGGATACAGAACAAATAATTTTTTTAAACACGTAGCCCTTAAACTCTCAAAAATATCAAGTGTGAACCGCACACTATGCGTTCTTAAATTCTTTTATAATATGACTGTGCCTCTAATAAAACAAAAAAATTTTTTTTTTGGATTCTGGTGTTGTGATATATAATTTTGTAACGACTGCTTGATTAAAATTTTGGGATTTCCAAAAAAGGACATCAGTATTTTTTTTACAACGCAAAGAACAGTGCAGTGACATTCAATATATCGTCGAACTATATTCAATAAATGCCAACTCAAAAAGCTTACTGTTCAGGAGAGCTAAAAAACTAGTTATTTCGCTAATTATTGTAAAAATTAACAATGTACCTTCCATAACATGGTTTAAATATTCTAAACAATTTTTACCTATGCAAAAATTTTCATATTTTGCACTTGTTTGCGTATTTTTCAGAGATGGCATTTATTACTATATCAAAAAACAAATATTTTTTTAGAGTTGGCATATTTTGTCGGAAAATAAAAATACATTTTTTTTGGAAAAATTTTTGAAATTTTTTTTTTTTTGGTTTTTGTTATCCTTAGTACGGTAATTGCAAAAACTGAACAAAAAATTAAAAATCTTTGCATATTTTTAAAAGTTACTAGCTCCGAAAGCCTTTTAATCTCAGGGTGGTCAACTTTGGCACTCTGTAACTCACGCTGTATTGCAATAGGGTCGCTCCAAACTAGCTATTTTGAAAGCTTATATCATTGACTTTATTTGCCCCATTCATAATGTTTCAATCTGATAAATAGTTTGAAAGTTACATAAATATAAGCAATTTTTTTTTTTTGCAAACACTATTTACCGATATTTTCAAAATGGCAATATATCGGGAACCAGTCATTAGATATCAAAATCTTTACAAGATTCGTGTTTAGCATGGCAAATGCAATAAGAAATGTGATCTAATTTTTTTTTAAAAAATTTTGGAAAAATTTTTGGAAATTTACAATGGGAGTTGGCATTTATTTCCACCAAAAAAATATGTACTTTGAGTTAGCAGAATAACAAAAATGGATGTAAAACGACAACAAATTATTTTTTTGCTCTGAAATTTTTATGGCAGATAGGTATTACATAGGGGAGCTATTTGCCATCGGAAACTCATTTCCGTCAAATTTGAGTTGGCATATTTTGAATATAGGTTCACGATATGTGTATTACATATTAATAATGTTTGCAAAAGAAAAAATTTCATTACAGAAAAGGTCTAAATTTTTAAAGATCTACTTTTATTAGGGGTCATAAAAATCACGTAACGTGACATAAAAATATTTGTTTTATGTTTTTATGGCTTTTAAAACTCAAGTAGCTAACTCCTTTTTGTTATATGACTTTGCATGCAAACGATTACTGATCGATGTAACATCTTTTGTGAACATCTGTAGCAATTCGTTACTAACGAATTGTTAGTCAGGTAAAACCTAATAATGTGATGGAAAAAAAAATGTTTGACGTCACAATTAAAACAAACGAAAATAAGAACACAAAAAACCGAAACAAAACCGATACGAAAGTAGAAAAAAATGATTTGGTATTGGTTTTTTATTGGTATTGGTTTTGAAGAATAAAAGTATTGGTTTTTAATTGGTATTGGTAGTGGGGAATCAGTATTGGTTTTTTATCGGTATTGGTATCGCACAAATAAAGGTATTAGTTTTTAATTGGTATTGGTTTTCAATTTGAATTGGTATTAACGGGTATTGGTATCGAAAAGGTATTGGTACCCATCATTGCGTTTCTTTCTTATAATTGTCAAAAGTTTTTAATTCTTAAATGTTTTATTGCGATTTGAAGCGTTTAAAGTTTAATTTAAATTTTCACCGCGAAAAAACAAAGTACTTAGCTTTAAGGCGGATTACTCAATACCGTAGATGGGAATTTTTCATTACCATTGAAATTTAATTACCATTGGTTGATATCAATGGTAATGAAAAAATTTTCATTACCATTTAATGGTAATTAAATTTTTTTAATTGAAAAAATAATTACTAATGGTAATGAAATGCACCAATTGTTGAAAAACACCAATTATAATTGGTTTCAAAACCATTGGTTTGCACATTTTTATTTTTTTGAAAAGTTAAAAATTTAAACATCAAAGTATGTTTTTACAAAAAAATATGAAAATGTTAAAGACAAAAAACAAAACGCAAATAAAAATTTCAAATATTGTGTTATACAAAGGCAATCAACGTGTGTTTGGTTTATAAAATGTGAAAAATTAAAACACCATATAACAAAAACAACAGATATTTCCAAATATTAACGATTTTGACAATATTGTGACGACCTTTACTAATGGCAATTATTTTTTTTAAGTGATGCCATACCAATGGTAATTATTTTTTTTTTAATTTTCATTAGTAATTAAATTGATAAGTAATTTAATTGGTACAATTGATACAACCAATGGTAATGAAAAAAATTTCATTACCATTGACATCAATTAAATGGTAATTAAACCATCAATTAATTGGTCCCTTTAATTAATTAGTCCCATCTATGCTCAATACAATGTTGATTGAAGCCTTATAAAATTTAACAAAAAAAAAACTTTTGAAAAAAAATACAAACATGGTTTGGCTCATTCTTATGTCAATTTGACACCGTTAAAATTTTAGGTTAAAAATATTTTTAGTGTCTAAAATCCAATTCCTTTTTTTTATTTCTATTCTAAAAAAAAGAACAAAATTTTTCAAATAAAAATTTAAAATAACAGTTTCAAATGATTTATATAAATATCTGTCCAAAATAACAGAAATAAAAAACTTTTATTTTTTATAACTGCTATCAAAAACTCCTTCAGCCTTAAAAAACTTAGTTTTTAAAATAAAACTAAAATAAACGCATGCAAACAAATCCTATTGATAGCTAATACTCCAATCGTTGATTTAGGCCTCTGTTCTGTCTTTCACAACTTTTCAATTCACATGAAAATTTCCGAATCACATGAAATCAAGTTTAGTGTTTTGTTGATCAATTTTTCATTCAAAGCTAAAATCAAATAATTTAAATTTAAAAAATTATAAGGAAAAAATGCATTCGTTTTACTTTCACCAAATTTTGTTTATGTGAAACAAAACGAAAAAGAAATTCGGATGTGAAATCTAGAACACCAAAAAAATTCGGAAATTTTTATTTTCACATTTTTTCTGTGAATTACTTTTTTTGGAACAGCGGCCTTAAAGATACAAACATTGATTGATTTTTTTTTTTTCAAATAACTGCTATAACAGTTATTTACTCCAATAAATATTTTAAATTGTTTGAACAAAAAGTTTTTAATAACTGTTATTTTATACGTTTATGATAAAAATCAAAAAATAAAAGTTATTGCAAATTTTAACACGGGACATCACTGGAAGCCATTTCGTATATAAAACACTTAGTGTGCAATTACAATTCTGGCGTTGGCTTTGAGTTTTGCTTGTTTCAATACATTTTGTGTGTAGAGCAAAATTCAAAGCCAACGCTGGCGTTTTTGCTCTACATACCAAACGTATGGGAAAAAGCAAAATTCAAAGCCACGCCAGAATTGTAATTGCACACTTAGTTTGGACAACATTCGTGTTATGATTTTTATACCCTCCACTTAGTGATAGAGGGTATATATAAGTTTGTCATTCCGTTTGTAACTCATCGAAATATCGGTCTGGGACCCCATAAAGTATATATATTCATGATGCCCGATCGATTTTAAGACATTCTAGCGATGTCTGTCCGTCTGTCTGTCTGTCTGTCTGTGGAAAATGCTGTCGCGGACAAAATATTGCACAGAGATGACTGAAACTTAACATATATATTGGAAGTTCTCCCGAGAAGTTTGGTATTGCATTTGAGCGATATCGGTTCAGCGGTTCAAAAGTTATGAACGAAAATGTAAGCACACCTCAAAATTTTCAGTACATTCAACATAACCTAAAAATACAAAATGCTTTAATTCGGCTTCTGGTTGACATATGTGAACATAATTGAACACCAAACGGTATTTAAACAAGTACGAACAAATTTTTTGACAAAAGAAGAAAAAAATCGCGGATTTTTTTTTTTTACCAAATTTTTTTTTCGCGGAAATTTTTTTTTTCAAATTTTTTTTTTTTCGAAAGTAATTTCCTTTTAAATAAAGTTTTTTGCAATAATCTTTTTGAAATTGTGGAGGGTATCACTACATTCGGCAAGGCCGAATTTAACTTTTTTACTTGTTTTAAATCAAAAAGACACATATAACTTTTATATTTGATCTCTGCTTTTGTGTATTCAACAAAATAAAATGTTTAGAACGTTTTTTTTTTAATTTCGAAATTTTTAAAAATGTTAACTTTATTTTTGTAAAATAAACGAGACTTAGGCTAATTTTACGAAAGAATCTTAATAAGCTGTCTCCATTGAATTTTTGAAAAATTTTTTAAATTTTTTGAAACCGGATTTTTGGTGTTTTACATATTTGCTGTGTTTTTCAATACGTGGATTTATTTTTGAATTAATCTAATTTAGTTTAAAAAAAAAATTAACCAAGGTAAATTTATAAAAGGTATTATCCAATAACCTAACTTTTCCTTCGTAGTAAGTTTTTTGACAAATTTTAAAACAATAGGTCTATTCGATTACCCAAATTTCTTACTATTTTTTTACTACAACTGGAAAGTCTTGTCTACTTTTTGTATTGAAAATTTCCAGCTGTAGTTAAATGGGTAAAAAATAGTAGATTGTAGTAAGGTAATCGAATAGACCTAATAATATATATTTACGAATTTTCAAAACGAAATAAAAATATTTTTTCGGCATAAATAACTTGAGTTCACACTACACTATTTATGCTTAAAAATATTTGAATTTTTTTTTAATTTGTTATTTGAAAAATATAAGGGTTTCGTGTAGTTTCAATATTTTTTTATAATTTAGTTGTTTTCAACAATGTTAAAGGCTTAAAAAGCGTTTTAATTGGTTAATGTGTGCACTGATTATTTAAGTCGTTTGGCCGACGAAAATGATTTTGAAAGAAAATTGTTTTCATTTACGTCATTAAAATATTACCTTTATAAATCTACACACGGTGTCCTTGAACCAACTTTTAATGAAGGGTCTAAACATCATTTTTTTTTATTAATTTGGGTTATTTGCATTCTAAATAGTGTGTAAAAAAATTAGAGCCTATAACTTGTCGAGACGTTTTTGAAAAAAGCCATTTTGAAAAATATTACCTGTTTTCTATTAAAAGTTTCAATATTTAAATTTTTTAAATGCTTTAAATTGGTGAAATAAAAAAATATCATCAACAAGGAGGCTTACGCTAAAAATATGTTTCGTCCATTTGATAAGATATTGCCCATTCTATGAGATATATCCCATTCTTTAAGAAATTTCACATAATGCCTTAAAAATTGCATGAAAACTCCCTTACAGATAAATCGTTTTTGTCATGTATTTTGGCTTTAATCCTTTTTGCACTCAGAAAATTATTGCAGTTACTACATGACGGTTGTTTGTGTAGTAAGTAGTAGCTGTTGTTTTTAACTACAATTTCGGTCGTTTTTGTGTGAAAAAATCTCAAACAACTTTTTTTGTAGTAGTTTCAAAAAATAAATACAAAAAATATACTACACTGTAGTAATAGTTGATTTATGTAGTTGTTTTTAGTTTTTTTCTAAAAACTCGTTTTTTTTCTAGAAATTTTTATTGCAAATGAATGTGTCGAACGAGTTGGTCGTGCGGGATGCGGAAGGAATTATTTTTATACCAAATAAATAATATCTAAATAAATTAAATTACAATTTATTAAATTTAATTATAACAAAAAATATGTTTTTGGAAAAATATTCTTGAGCGAAAGAAAATAAGTGGATAAATGAGATAACAAGTGTGTATAATATAGCGCTCACATAAGCGTGTGTAAAAACCAATCGGAAAAAAACAAAATACAATGTATGCAGTGTCTTGTTTTCTTATGAGCGCGCCATCTTTCTTTTCTTTGTATACACAACAGAACAGGTACATACTTTTTTGAAACATTGGAAATTAATTCTTTTTTTTATAAATCAATTTTGCCAAAGCATTTCGTTTTTTTTTATTCCAGACAAATTTTGATCAGTAGCGGTGAAAATTTGAAATGAACTACATATTAAAAAAACAAAGGTAAATACAATGAATTTATTTCGTTTAACATTTTATTAATATAATTTTTTTCTTCTATAATTCCAGATAAATACACCAAAAAATTTTAATTCCATGTCGAAATTCTATACAACCAACTGAAATGTATTGCTATTTAAATAAATAAAAATCAATCACTTAAACGTTCAAAAAATTTTTTAAATAAAATTTCAGGCAAGTGTATAAAAACAACTGTATACCGTCTTTTGTAGTAGTTTTTACTACATTTTTGTAGTTGAAAATCAATAGTTAGTTAAAAACAACAACATATTCAGTTGTTTTTACCGTAATGTGTAGTGGACGCCTTTTCAACAACAAAATGTAGTCAAAACAACTGTCTTTTGTAGTAGATTTTACCGACATACTTTTTTGAGTGTGATTCTAAAAAGAAAATAAACTTTTAAAACATAAATATTTAAAGTATTAAAAATTCCAAATGAAATTTAGACATATTTTTAAAAATGAAAATCGGGCTTTACATTTGAAATTCAGAAAATTTCAAATGAAATTAAGATTTTTTATTTGAAATTAATAAAATTTTATATTAAATTGAGACTTTCCATTTATTTGAAACTCTCTCAATTTCAATATTTTTTTTTCAATTTCATATGTAAAATCTTAAATTCATACGAAATTTTTTTAATTCATTTAAAGTTTTCTTAATTTGTTTTAATTTTTTTTTTAATTTAATTTTAATTTTTTTAATTTGTTTCAATTTCATTTTAAAAATAAATTTTTTTTTGGTAAAAATACATTTTTTGATAAAAAATGCATGATTTTTAGGGAAACCCGTTTTAATACCGGTATCGTACCGATATTGAAGGAAAAGGTTTTTGGATACCGGTATTCGATACCAACACTGGTTTTCAATATTGCTACCGGAATTTAATTGAAAGGGTTTTGAAACGGATATCGGCATTGAAAAGGTATCGATTGCCAACATTGCTAAAAACTAAAAAACCCTTGCAAAATAATGTAAGAGACAAAAAAGTTGAAAGAAAGTATGAAGTGAGGTTGAGATTGCTAGAAATAGAATTGTAGTGTTGGAAACTGTCAAAATTTATTCTGTAGAAACTATAAATATTCACATATATAAAAAACAGTTTTCATTAACAAGACAAACCGACATTTAAAATCCTACTGAAGATGACACTAACTGGGGTGTTTGAAACCGGTATAGGAAATACCAGAAATGTCTATAATTTTTAGAAATTCAATTTTTCTTCTGCATTTTTTCAACTTGAACCCTTATAAAAAAAAAATAGTTGGCCCTTTCCAGCCTATTTTGGCACTTTCTATCCTACAATATACAATACACTGGTATGTAAAGAGAGAGAGAGCTTTTTTTACCCTACGCCACTCTGTAGCAGTGTTGCCAGATTAGGGGATTTGTCCCCAAAATGGGGAGGATTCCGAGTTTGGATTTGACAAGATTTCCTGGGGAGGGATTTGGGGATTTCACTCATTTTTGGGGATTTTTTCTATAATTTGGGGATTTCTTATTTCAAAAATTAAAAATTTAATTTA
The DNA here is from genome assembly GCA_963921195.1 of Pegoplata infirma. Classification (NCBI taxonomy): domain Eukaryota; kingdom Metazoa; phylum Arthropoda; class Insecta; order Diptera; family Anthomyiidae; genus Pegoplata; species Pegoplata infirma. The sequence goes on along the minus strand of OY992536.1, from coordinate 46,509,378 downwards.
AAAATTGTTAAGACTATTACCAATTAATGAGATTGACATTGGTACAGAATGCAGTCCAAAATTCCAACTGCATTCATTTGTTAACGTCAATGTAGTAATTATTTTTTGACGTTTTTTGAAAAACAAAAATATTGTTTTTAAATGCACTAAGATTGCAGTCTTTAGAAGATGGTAGACAACTGTTTTTTGATATTTTCACCGTAAAAATGTCCTTAATCCCATCATTTGGATTGGGCAAGATAAAATAATTTAGGTCGAAAGTAATTTAAGTAAATAATAAATGTTTTACGAGGGTCGAACGAAGTTAATTTTTTTCAAACTCAGAATAATTTATATTCAGTTTTCAAATAATTTTTCTAACGACATACAAAAATACTAAAAGTCAATCAATACAGCTAAAGAAACCATTATTTTTTGACCTCCAATACTTTGGACCACCAATTTATTTGGGAACAATAAAAAATATTTTGTTTATTTATTTTAGAACATCTACTTAAGTGCAAAGTAATGAGATATCAAAATATTTTTTTTTGTTTACAAAAAAATTGGTGGTCAACAGTATTGGAGGCCAAAAAATAGGTACTGGTGTCTCCAACTGTATTGATTGACTTTTAGTATTTTTGTGGGTCGTTTAAAAAGTTACTACCTCCGTCCCGAAATATTTTAAACATTTCTATGGATTTTTTTGTCCCAAAATAAACTTTACATTGTATTAAGAAGTGTTTTAGTTGAAATAATACAAGATAAAGTTAAAAAAACAATCTTATACTAATCTCGTGTACCAAAACTGTAACAAAATTAATTGCAAATATTTGCAAGATGTCCCTATTGCATCCATAATGCATTTATAAAAAACCGTTAAAAGGGCCTCTAGCGTAAAATTTCTTATTTCATCCCAGCAAAACTTTGGTAATGGGTAGTGATTATATAACACATTACCATGTAATGTATATAACTTATTTGTAGCATTATTTTATGATGTCTTACCAAACATTTGTTCCACAACGTATTATTTTCAAGTGAAAAATAATGCATTACTAATAATTTGCTACGTGATGAATGATTGTTGGAAAAAATGTATTTCATATTTATTATTTCTAAACATTAAATCATGGATGACTTATATTTGGTTACATTATGTATTATCTGAAAGTTTGAAATAATGCATTATTTATAATTGGATGCATAATGCATTACAATAACATAAAAAATAATTATTTTATAAAAAAATGCATAAGTTTAAACTAGAGATGGGCAAACGACAGGAAATTTCTAACGACACACACTCACGTGCATATTTTATCTACTTACACTCACTTACAATCACGTGAGTAAATTTAATACAAAATTACTTTTTCACTACTCGTAACACCTTATATATTATCTTCTGGTATGCTATATTATTTCATTTCTCGTAACCTATAAAATATCATATATTTTACACCTTACTCGTATTCTTCGTTATAAATTTATGACTTATTTTATACCTTACTGGTATTCTTTGTGATAATGTGGATGCATTACTTTGAGTCTCATCGCCTGTTAAAATCATCAATGCTGCAATGTATAAAATAAGAGATCCTATACCTTATTTTATACCTTATTTGGTAATCTAAGTTTTGCTGGGATACGCCGCATTTTGTAATAATTTTCATATTTTCGATCATAGTGGACACCATGCCTGTTTGAAACGTCGAAAACAAGTTGTCTCATTTATCTGGATGCAGTTTATTGCATCCATTTTGCACGTGAATTGAAAAATTGCAAAGCTATAAAGAATTTTTAAATTATTGATATGTCCCGATACGTATTAACAAAAAAAACAAAGCTTTTTTAAAAAATCCTCCATAATCCCAGCCAAAATATAGAAATGTTAAGATTATTTTGGGACGGAGGTAGTATTTGACAACCGAATAGAAACTTTTGGAGTATTACCTCCTAGCACGAATCAGTCATCAGAAAAGATGTATCAAATAGCCTTCTCGAGATAAAGGCATTTTAATTTTTTGTGGACCAAGCCTTCAAAACCAATAATTCTTTTAATATTGGAAAAGTGTATGGTAAAAGAATATATTTTTTTTATTCAAATTTCTTTTAAAAAATTCAAACATATCCAAGAAATCCGGGCTCGATAAGATCAGGGATACCATCAGGTAATGTCAAGAGAGTTGACAACGTTTTTTTTTTGCAATAAATATCCAAATTTTGCAAGAAATTTCCTGTTTAAACCAGATATGTAAAACGGACACTCCAGTAAAGAAAACCTGAGGATAAAATTTAAAATCCATTGATTATATCCAAAAATATTTGCAAAAAAATGTCGAAATTATGAACCAAATATGCATATTTTTAAAGATACGTTTTTTGTACCAATTTTAATATATTTTTGGTAATATTGAGAGAAAAAATGTAAAAGACATTTTCTTAAGTATTGCTGCCTCCTGAATACGAATCAGTCATCAGAAAAATTAAATTTTTTAAGATTGGAAAAGTGTGTGGTAAAGTTATATTTTTTCTTCCCAATAAAATGACCTATTTTTTGCAAGAAATCCAGTCTTGATACCATTAGGACAAGTAAGGAAGTTCAAAATGTTTTTTTTTTTTAGTTTTATCCTTAACTATTCGAATTGTGAAAAAAATCCTGTAGATAAAGAGAACGTGGTTAAAATCTAAATTTCGTTGAGTATATCCATAAATATTTGCAAAACCAAATATCTGATTTGAACCGTATTTTTTCTTTTTTTTCAAAATTCGAATAGTTATAAGCATAAAACCAAAAAAAATCATTTTTAACTTCCTTACAATGTTCTGATGGTATTCCTGATCTTATCGACGCCGGATTTTTTTTCAAAAGTTATGTAATTTTGTAGGGAAGAGGAATAAAAAGCCTACCCAGCAAAACTTAGATTACCAAATAAGGTATAAAATAAGGTATAGGATCTCTTATTTTATACATTGCAGCATTGATGATTTTAACAGGCGATGAGACTCAAAGTAATGCATCCACATTATCACAACCAGTAAGGTATAAAATAAGTCATAAATTTATAATGTAGAATACGAGTAAGGTGTAAAATATATGATATTTTATAGGTTACGAGAAATGAAATAATATAGCATACCAGAAGATTATATATAAGGTGTTACGAGTAGTGAAAAAGTAATTTTGTATTAAATTTACTCACGTGATTGTAAGTGAGTGTAAGTAGATAAAATATGCTCGTGAGTAAGTGTGTGCCATTAGAAAATTACGTGAGCCCATCTCTAGTTTAAACTTATGAATTTTTTATAAAACATTTATTTTTTATGTAATTGTAATGCATTATGCATCCAATTATAAATAATGCATTATTTCAAACTTTGAAATAATACATAATGTAACCAAATATAAGTCATCCATGATTTAATGTTTAGAAATAATAAATATGAAATACATTTTTTCCAATAATCATGCATTACGTAACAAATTATTAGTAAAGCATTATTTTTCACTTTAAAATAATGCGTTGTGGAACAAATGTTTGGTAAGACATCCTAAAATAATGCTACAAATAAGGTATATACATTACCTGGTAATGTGTTATATAATCACAACCCATTACCAAAGTTTTGCTGGGTACATTTATACTTTTTTAATATTAACAGAATTCTTGGATTTGGGGGCATAAAAAATTCAAATTCGCATATCTCGAAAAGGCGATTCCCAGCAAAACTTAGATTACCAAATAAGGTATAAAATAAGGTATAGGATCTCTTATTTTATACATTGCAGCATTGATGATTTTAACAGGCGATGAGACTCAAAGTAATGCATCCACATTATCACAAAGAATACCAGTAAGGTATAAAATAAGTCATAAATTTATAACGAAGAATACGAGTAAGGTGTAAAATATATGATATTTTATAGGTTACGAAAAATGAAATAATATAGCATACCAGAAGATAATATATAAGTTGTTACGAGTAGTGAAAAAGTAATTTTTTATTAAATTTACTCACGTGATTGTAAGTGAGTGTAAGTAGATAAAATATGCTCGTGAGTGTGTGTCGTTAGAAATTTCCTGTCGTGAGCCCATCTCTAGTTTAAACTTATGCATTTTTTTAGAAAATAATTATTTTTTATGTTATTGTAATGCATTATGCATGCAATTATAAATAATGCATTATTTAAAACATTCAAATAATACATAATGTAACCAAATATAAGTCATCCATGATTTAATGTTTAGAAATAATAAATATGAAATACATTTTTTCCAATAATCATGCATTACGTAGCAAATTATTAGTAATGCATTATTTTTCACTTTAAAATAATACGTTGTGGACCAAATGTTTGGTAAGACATCCTAAAATAATGCTACAAATAAGGTATATACATTACCTGGTAATGTGTTATATAATCACTATCCATTACCAAAGTTTTGCTGGGTTTAATACAACTTTTTTATTTAAAATTTAATATTTAAATATCATAAAAAGGTCTAAAAATATTGTTTAATAAAGACCATTTTTTTAATTAAAAGAGAGTTTTTATTTAATTATTAATTATTTTTTTTTGGGGATTTCATTTTTCAAATTGGGGACAAGACCCAAATATTTTCTGGCAACACTGAATACAATACTGACAAGAAATAGGTTAAAGAAATGAGAGAAGAGCTTTTAAATTTGAGAGCAAATGAGACTTCCTAAAGAGTAATCAATTTCACAATAAAATAATGAAATTCGTTTTTGTGTTATTTTGTTTTTTTATTTAAATACAATTTGAAATTTTTAACTAACGTTAGTATTTGTTTATAACCGAGAGTAAAAACTAAAAAAAAAAAAAAATATATAATGGGGAGCGAAAATTTTGAACAAATATCAAATATATTCAATGAAATCAATATAGAGGATAATACAGGTAGTGAAAAGAATGACATCTATGTGCATGAACCATACGTAGATAAACGTCAACCAATACCACCACGCATCTTTCCGAAACCAATTGATTTCGAGAAATATGTCCAGGAGAATTGTCATAATAAATTTAAAATATTAAATCGAACAACATTTCATCAGATTAAAAGTCCTATTATAATATTCTTCAATCATTTTCGTGAAAAATGTGCTTATCATACCAAATGGTTGGATAGAATCTATCAATTAGCCTTAAAATACGGTGATCAAATTGAATTTATAGCAGCTGATATGATTGATTTAGATGTTATACATCCGAAAAGGGATCCACTTAGCTTTTTCTGTAGAATGGTACGACCAGAAAATGAAAACCCTACAACGTATGCTATAGATGAAAATAAGAGGATTCACCAACATTTTGATGCTTATAAAACTATAGAAAGTTTATCAGAATTATGTGAAGATCTTTTAAAAGGAAATTTATATCCATCTCAACCGATACCAGAAAATAATGATACAAACCTAGTAAAAATTTGTGTTCACCATAATTATGAAGATTTGATATTAAAATCATCAAAGAATATATTTTTAATTGTTAATTACGAAAATTTTTCCGTAAACAATGAATATGAACCAAATTATGAAAATGTAGCTCTGCAACTCAAGGATTATAATTTAGATATCGTATATATGGAAGGAAAAAAGAATTATGTACCATTTGAATACTATGCTTATTCGATATTATTTATACCAACAATATTATTTATACCACATAATGATAAAAACAATTTTGTATATTATTGGGATTCCAGAACAGATGAAAGTGTTATAGCTTTTTTAAAAGAAATTATTGAGAAACCTGAAATTTTGCAACGTAAACAAGAGGAACAAAGTAATCAATTACAATCTAAACAAACACCGTTAATCCTATCCAATGATTTTGAATTGAATTTCAATGATTTGCCTCAATTTTTACGAGACAACTTTAATGAATGTATAAGTGTTTTAAATCGCAAAGAACTTGAACGAATAAAGTATTGTATATTGATTGTTTATATGAATTTTCAAGATAAATGTTTAGCACATCATGTACGTTGGTTGGAAATGATATATCGTGTTGCTAAACGGTGTTATGGCATACAAATTTTAATAGCCGATTTTAAGGACATAGACTTAATCAATTCAAAATGGAAACCTACCGATTTTGTTAAGAACACCACAAATCGAGAAGATGAACTTCCAAAATTATTTGGTTTTGATCGCTTAAAACATACATATGATTTGGGATATTTACAAACAGCTGCTTCTTTTTTTTATATTACAGATTGTTTAGCTAATAATAATCTTTATTACACTCAATGTTATAGAAAGGACAATAGTAAACAATTGGTAAAAACTTGGATAGCCGATTGTATTAATCAGGAAATTAAAGATTCCAAAAAACATATTTTTATAACATTTTATCAGTCTGATCATCACGAGACGGAAAAGCTCTTAAAGGCAATAGAGGATATTGCCAACGACGTTAAGGAATTAAATGTTGAAGTGGTTCAATATGATGCTAAAGAAAATTATGTGGACTTGGAGTATGCTCATCAAACGTATCCTGTTCATTATTTTATACCTTGTCATGATAAAAAACAAAACTTTCTTTACATAAAAAATAATCTAAATAAGCATGAAATGTTAAAATTTATTGAAATGAATGTTCAAAAACACTAAAAAGTTATGTATTTTTAAGTTTATCATATCGCTCATTTACTTGTATAGTGTCATAACTCAAAAAATGTGATTTTTGAGTTAATAATGCTGCATTTTTCGTTAACTCATGCTTTATATTGTGTTAAAAATTCGTATTTTTATCTTTAAAACTCATAATTTGAGAAGAAAATATGCGTTGGATGCGTGAGATGACGATGGATGCGTGAGTGACTTTCGACTCACTAACGCTAACGACAGGAAATTTCCAATCACGCACACTCACTCACAATCACGTGAAGAAATTTAAGACCACTCACACTCACGTTAACTCACACTAACAAAACTCTTATTTATAAAAAAAAATTTAAATTTCAAAAATCTAACAAAACTTTTACAAAACATAAAGTTTAGACAAATTTTAAGCAAACTCACTCAACAAAATTGACTCACGCACACTCACTTACGCAAAAATCTTACTCATGCACAAATCTTACCCACGCACGCTTACTTACGCATTTTTTCTACTCACACTCACTTACAATCTTCTCCTTTTCCGCTTTACTCCCTGTGCAGCATAATGCCTTTACAAAATTTCTCCAAGATATTCGTCATTCGCAAGTAATTTGATCTCGTTCCAGCTTTCTTCACCCACGCACGCTTACTCGCGCATTTTTCTACTCACACTCACTTACAATCTTCTTTTTTTCCTCTTTACTCCCTGTGGAACATAGGGCCTTTTTCAAAATTTCTCCAAGATATTCCGTCAATCGCAAGTAATTTGATCTCGTTCCAGCTTTTTTCACTGTGTTTAATATCTTTGAGCAAGCTTCTTTTCCAAGTGATCTTTGGCCGACCTCTTCTTCAACTGCCTTACTTACATACATTCACGTGAATAAAATTTAGTTTCAGGCACTCTCGATCGTGAATCACGTACTAATCTGCTCACGTGCCTATCTCTAGTAGGGACATAAGGTAAACAGTTTCTGGCAACACTGTACAGCACAGCGGGAATCAGGTTGGTTGGATACCATTTTATTTCCTTCATTTTATTTACCATTTTATAGAAAATGACAGATTAATTTTGGCGTCTGTCAAATACTCTTATTATCTTTTCTCTATGGTTCTATCTACGTGTTTTTTGTTTGAGATTCAGTTAACAAGGTTCTAACTGGCTGATAGAATCTTGTTTACCAAAAAAGCCCATATTGTTTTGCAGATAGAACCATGTGGACACTTTAATTGGAAACAGAACCATGTTGCACAGATTAAAAATTGCATATTGCACAAATACACTTAACAAAAAAACTTGTTAAATGATAAGAAAAGCTTGTAATTTTTTTCTACCTCCTATTTTACGAGAATTCCTATTAAAAATTACCAAAAAATTTTGTAATTTTCAAGCTTTTTACCAATAAAATTGTAAATTTACAGCTTTTTTGACGCGATAAAACTTAAAAGGAATTCTCGTGACTTAACTAGATTTTTTGCTACATCCTTTTTTACGAGAATTCCTTGTAAAAATTACGAGATTTATGTTTTTATTATAAAACTAGCTTACCATCCCGGTACTTCGTTACCGGTTGTATTGAATACCGGATAATAGAAGGATAAGAACTACTTTACCGATGTCAAGAAAATTCCCCTACGTAGTCTTTGTTTTATTATTTACTTGTGCTCGTTTAAGTCTTTCATAAAATAATATTTCAATGAATAATTTTAACAATAAAATTTGAATAATTTTCGAGCCCTTATATCGGGACTTTGGATTTTGAGTGAATAAATATTTCAGTCAATAACGAAATTGGAATAAAAATAAGTTTGAGTGAAAAAACATATAGAGAGAAAAAATATGGAGTAAAAAAGTTTAATACGAAAAATTTGAGTAAAAGGTATCATTCCATATTGTACCCTGCTCTATTCCACTTCGTTCCCCGTTCTAAAATTTAAAATTTTAAAATATGTCCTTTTCTTGGGTGTTGTTTTTGGGGCTTTTAGCTTAATAGTTAGATAGGTAAAAATTTGCCCCCTTTTCCCCTTAAAATTAAATTTTCCAAAAACTGTTTTTTTTTTGTGCTAGGTGATCTTTTATTTAAAATTTCAAGTTTCTGAACCATTATTCCAAGAAATATAAGAATAACCAAAACTTACACTTTTTCATTATGATAGGAACAAAAAAAAGTACCAAAAGTACACTTTCTTACCCCCGTTAGAAACGGAATTTCCAAAAATAACTACTTCTAGAATGTTTTCTTCTACGCCGAGGGATACTCTTTTGCATATTTCAATTTTCTAGTATCATTGTTTTAGCAAATATTAAAAGTACAAAAAGGATTTTACATTCCTAATTTTAAGTTTCTAGAACCATTACGTCAAAAAATATCAAAGGTACCGAAAATACACTTTTTATCCATTTTACCCCACTAAGAAGCGGAATTTTAAAAACGTATTTTTCCCTGAATATTTTTTTACCTTATTCTCATACATTACAAATTTTTAGATTCTAGGAAATATAAAAATTTCTATAAATATAATTTCAGGAAATAAAAAAGTACCAAAAAGTGTACTTCCGGTACTTTTTATAAAAGGTACTTTTTATAAAAGGTACTTTTTGCAAAAGGTACTTTTTACAAAAGGTACTTTTTATAAAAGGTACTTTTTATAAAAGGTACTTTTTATAAAAGGTACTTTTTATAAAAGGTTCTTTTTATAAAAGGTACTTTTTATAAAAGGTACTTTGTATAAAAGGTACTTTTTATAAAAGGTACTTTTTATAAAAGGTACTTTTTATAAAAGGTACTTTTTATAAAAGGTACTTTTTATAAAAGGTACTTTTTATAAAAGGTACTTTTTATAAAAGGTACTTTTTATAAAAGGTACTTTTTATAAAAGGTACTTTTTATAAAAGGTACTTTTTATAAAAGGTACTTTTTATAAAAGGTACTTTTTATAAAAGGTACTTTTTATAAAAGGTACTTTTTATAAAAGGTGCTTTTTATAAAAGGTACTTTTTATAAAAGGTACTTTTTATAAAAGGTACTTTTTATAAAAGGTACTTTTTATAAAAGGTACTTTTTATAAAAGGTACTTTTTATAAAAGGTACTTTTTATAAAAGGTACTTTTTATAAAAGGTACTTTTTATAAAAGGTACTTTTTATAAAAGGTACTTTTTATAAAAGGTACTTTTTATAAAAAGTACTTTTAATAAAAGGTACTTTTTATAAAAGGTACTTTTTATAAAAGGTACTTTTTATAAAAGGTACTTTTTATAAAACGTACTTTTTATAAAAGGTACTTTATTTAAAAGGTACTTTTTATAAAAGGTACTTTTTATAAAAGGTACTTTTTATAAAAGGTACTTTTTATAAAAGGTCCATTTTATAAAAGGTACTTTTTATAAAAGGTACTTTTTATAAAAGGTACTTTTTATAAAAGGTAGTTTTCATAAAAGGTACTTTTAATAAAAGGTACTTTATATAAAATGTACTTTTTATAAACTGTACAGAATTTTCGGAAAGTACTTGTTCCAGAATGTTTAATTTGACGAAAGGATCCTACACTCCAAATTTCAAGTTTGAATGACCAAAAAAAGTACCAAAAGTACACTTTTTTACACATTTTACCCCCGTAGAATCAACATTGAGAAAAACCCAGCCATAGTGAATATTTTTTTCCGGGAGGTGAACCGACATTGCAAATTTCAAGTTTCTAGAACCATTATTTAAGGAAATATAAAATGTACCAAAAGTACAGATTTTTACCCTTTTTACCCCCTTAGAATCATCACTGGCAAAAATCCAGCCTTAGGGGATCTATATTCCGGGAGGTAAACATACAGTCCAAATTTCAAATTTCTGTGACAATTTTTTAAGGAATTATAAAAGGTACCGAAAGTACAGATTTTTACCCTTTTTACCCCCTTATAATCAACATTGGAAAAAATCCAGCCTTGCTAGATCTATACTCCAGGATGTTAACATACAGTCCGAATTTCAAGTCTCTATGACCATTATTTCAAGAGATATAAAAAGTACCAAAAGTACAATATTTTACCCGTTTTACCCCCTTTGAATCAACATTGGCAAAAATCCAGGCTTACCGGATCTATATTCCAGGATGTGAACATACAGTCCAAATTTCATGTCTCTATGGACATTATTTCAGGAGATATAAAAAGTACCAAAAGTACAGTTTTTTACCCCTTTACCCCCTTAGAATCAACACTGACAAAAATCCAGCCTTAGTGGATCTATGTTCCAGGAGGTGAACATGCAGTCCAAATTTCAAGTCTTTGTGACCATTATTTCAGGAGATATAAAAAGTACCAAAAGTACAGTTTTTTACCCTTTTTACCCCCTTAGAATCAACATTGGCAAAAATCCAGCCTTAGTGGATCTATATTCCTGGAGGTGAACCTACAGTCCAAATTTCAAGTCTCTAGCTTCAGCGGTTTGGGCTGGGCGATGATGAATCAGTCAATAAGTCAGTCAGTCAGTCAGTCAGTCACGTTACTCTTTTATATATATAGATTACTAGAATTCCTTGTGAACAATAATTTTTTCTTGTAAATTTAAAATTATTTCGTAAATTTTGGGTGCGGATAACTAACGTTTTACCAATAAAAATGTAAATTTATAAAAAAATGTAAATTTCGATCACACAAAACACAAATTAACACAGGATAACGAGACTTCTTCTAGTAATTTAACATGTTTTTTTTTTTTTTAAATCTTGAAAAGTTACCAAAAAATTCTCGTAAAATGATTGTTTGCTACGAATACCTCCTATTTTAAGAGAGTTTCTAGTAAAAATTACAATTTTATTGGTAATAAGCTTGTAAAATTACAAACAATTTGCAAGGTTTTCACCAATAAAATTGTTAATTTACAACTTTTTGACGCGATAAAAATTACAAGGACTTCTCGTAACTTAACTAAGTTTTTCCACCTCCTAGTTTACGAGAATTGGTAGTAAAATTACGAGCTTTTTTGTAATTTTACAAGTTTTTTACCAACAAAATTGGAAATTTACAACTTTTTTAATGCGATAATGCTTACACGGAATTCTCGTGCCTTAACTAATTTTTTTTTTTGTAAAATTACCTTGGAAATTTGTACATTTACGAAAAAAATTGTAAAATTACAAAAAAAAATTTATATATCGCTAAAATTTTTTTTTTTAAAACAAGGAAAACTAAGATATTTGTAAAATGGGATTACGGGACTTTTTCTAGTAATTTGACAAGGTTTTTTTTTGAGTTTAGAACCAACTGTAAAGAGAAATATGTGTTTAAAGTCACATTAGCACAGTATTGCCTTGAAACTTATTGAAAATAAAGAGTTTCCTCCCTAGTGGTTTAGCTTGGAGCTTTTGCGACTCCCAAAAAAAAAAGTTTTAACACACTCGAGAAGAAAAATAATGTAACTGGGGTAGCTAAAAGATGCGATTAGGAATTAAAATCCGCAAAATGAATTCCTGAAGCAAGGTTTTTAAAGTAAAAACACATGAAATAAAAGGCTTTTGATTAAACTTCAGTTACTCCAACAGCAGCACTGGCGGAAGAAGTGTGAACAAGTACCACCAGAATCGCACCATGTTAACAGTTTTGTGATATTCTTGTCTTCGAATACTTTTTCGACAGTTTTTTTGGAAGGCTGATGCTATATCGTTCACACCAAGAACAATATATAGAAGAGGATATTCAAAGTCCAAATGCAAAAAACGTTTTTGCATTTTTGCATTTCTTGAATAGGCGGGGAAAAACGGGAGTTGGGTGTGTCCAACAGTTGCGCATCTCAAAAAATTAAGATTTTATAGCGAAAAATTTAGAATAAAACTTGAAAAAATTAAAAAAAAATATAAAAAAATTAAGAAAAAATTTTACCAATAAAAAAAAATTAAGAAAATTAAGAAAAAAAAAATTCCCAAAATATTTTATTTTCAATTTTCTAATTTTTTTTATGGATAAGTAATTTCTTAATTTGTTCTTAATTTTTTTTTTTTAATTTTTTTACGTTTTATTATAATTTTTTCCCTGTAAAATCTCAATTTTATGAGATGCGCAACTGTTGGACACACCCAACTCCCGTTTTTTCCCGCCTATTCAAGAAATGCAAAAATGCAAAAACGTTTTTTGCATTTGGACTTTGAATATCCTCTTCTATATATTGTTTTTTGATTACTAAAAAGCAAAAATTCCATTATGGCCCTAGCAATGGAGTATTTTATTAAAACTCATGCCGATGATGAAAGCATTACAACGAAATACTCATTACCAGGACTAAAAACTGATCGTTCTCTTCCCCTTATGTACCCCTCCCCCCCCCCCCCCCCCCCCTAATAACGTGTGACATTATTTTTCCTGCTCTACAAAATAAAAAAAAATATTATGAAGATCCCAGGTGGACACTACCTTGTAAGTCGGTTTATTTTTGATTAACAAATGTTGTATTATTATATTAAAATCCAAATAACACAAGGTTCTATCTGCAAAAAAATATTTCTTACGGAAACACAAGGTTCTATTTGGCAGTTAGAACCATGTTGTCCAAATTCATGTGCCTTATCGTTGAGCAACAGAGTTCTATATGCTTTTTGAGACTCAAATTGTGCAAAAACTAATATAGTAGCGCGAATTTTTTTAAATACATAATAAAATTTAAGGACTAATTTAAAATTATTCAAAAACCGTTTTTAAATTAAGTCAAAACTGACTTAGTAAAGCGATTAACAATATTCAACCTTAGTTTTCTCAATAGTAGTGTTGGTGCAAATAGAACCTTGTTGTTCCAAGGTCGCGAAGTAGGGAAATTAGTTAAGAGAGAATTTTAATAATGGAAATAATGGTAATCCTCTCAATATAGATAGGTAATCCTCTCAATAGTAGTGGTAAAATTTACTCATTTTCTAATTCTCTTTGATCTTTTTACAAAATTTTTAAATTTCTGCAATACATTAAGTTTACCAATTTTCATAAACTTGCAGACTGACTTTGGGTCCATTCAAACTCTCTTACTTTCCTTACTCTATGGTACAGCAGAAACCAGTGGGTGTCAGATTATATGGGGTCGAAAAAAATGCACTCTTTTTTTACAAAGGAAAACATGGTTCTCTTAATGTATGAAAATATCTGCAAATTTAAAAAAAAAATGCTCAAAATCAGGGGTAAAAGTAAGGAAAGTAGGAAAAATGCGCCAAAATCAGGGGTAAAAGTTGGGAAATTAGTTAAGAGAGAATTTTAATAATGGAAATAGTGGTAATCCTCTCAATATAGATAGGTAATCCTCTCAATAATAGTGGTAAAATTTACTCATTTTCTAATTCTCTTTGATCTTTTTACAAAATTTTTAAATTTCTGCAATACATTAAGTTTACCAATTTTCATAAACTTGCAGACTGACTTTGGGTCCATTCAAACTCTCTTACTTTCCTTACTCTATGGGTAATCCTCTCAATATAGATAGGTAATCCTCTCAATAGTAGTGGTAAAATTTACTCATTTTCTAATTCTCTTTGATCTTTTTACAAAATTTTTAAATTTCTGCAATACATTAAGTTTACCAATTTTCATAAACTTGCAGACTGACTTTGGGTCCATTCAAACTCTCTTACTTTCCTTACTCTATGGTACAGCAGAAACCAGTGGGTGTCAGATTATATGGGGTCGAAAAAAATGCACTCTTTTTTTACAAAGGAAAACATGGTTCTCTTAATGTACACTCCAAAGAAAAACTCTGTCAAAAAATCTGTAAAACGACTTTCAATTTGAATTAGCAATCTTTTAGCAGATTGTTCTGCTGAGAAGGATATTTTTACTAAAATCTCTGTCATTCAGTTTAAGAAAATAAGAGACATTTTACTATGTTTATACTGATTTTGTTTGCTGAATTTCATTATTTTTTCAAGAAATTTTTTTATGTAAAAAAAAACAGTACAGATTGTCAGCAGATTGCTCTGCTGAAATCAGCAGATTGTTCTGCTGAAATCAGCAGATTATTCTGCTGAAATCAGCAGATTGTTCTGCTAAAATCAGCAGATTTTTCTGCTAAAATCAGCAGATATTTCTGCTAAAATCAGATTTCTCTGCTGTCGAACAACACACATGTTTAATAACTAAAACGCCAGATAAAAGTATAAGCTTCCGTAGCGTAGTGGTTAAGAAGTGTACTTTCAAATCGGAAGGTAGCGAGTTCGATGCTGGCTGGCGGCGTATGTTTTTTTTTTCTTGTTATATTTATTCACCTCTTATGACAGATATTTAGCAAACCGTGTCTGCTAAAATCAGCAGATTTCTCATATGGCTCAAAATGGGTGTATTTTCAGCAGATTTTTCTGCTGATTGGACAGAGAATTTATTTTGAGTGTATGAAAATATCTGCAAATTTAAAAAAAAAAAATGCTATCAAAAAGAACTAAATTTTTTAGTCCCCCCGGTCCTAGAGCAGTACTCTGAACTTCTTTTTGCATAAATTTGTTTAATTTGTTTAACAAAAATATAAAAAAACACGTAAAAAATCGTGTTTTTCAGAGGTTGGTTTAGTTCCTCAAGAGGGAACTTTTTCCCCCTGGTCCGATTTTGCCCATTTACGAACTTAACCTGCCTAGGACCATAAGACATATTCGTGCCAAATTTTAGGAGGCTAGCTGTTTTATTTTGGACAGCATCGTGCCATCTACAGACAGACGGACGGACGAATAGACGGACATTCACAGAATGTCTTAGAATCGATCATGGATCAATAATATATATACTTTATGGGGTCCCCGACCGATATTTCGATGCGTTACAAACGGGATGACAAAGTGAGTATACCACCATACTGTGGTTGGAGGGTATAAAAAGCTTGTAGTAGATAATATTTTTAACATAAAAGCACTGTTCTGATTATTGAAATTAGTCATTTCTCTTTCAACGCCGGTTATTGTAGTAAAATTTTGAATAGATATTGAATTTTTTGATATCATGGAAGATTTTAATCTCTTTAGTGAAGTACTTTCGGATAGTGATTCGGAAAGTGATAATGATGATAAAATCCTACGCAGGAACCCATACCTTAAAAAACCACCGTCAGGTATTATTGTGGAACCAGTTGATTTTGAAAAATATATACAAGAAAATTGTGAGAATAAAGTTAAAATATTAGATCGTTCAATTTTTAAACAAATTTCACGACCCATAATAATAGTTTTTAATCATTTTCGTGAAAAATGTGCATATCACACCAAGTGGTTGGATCGAATGTATCAATTGTCACTAAACTATGGTGAGCAAATTGAATTTTTAGTTGGTGATATGTTTGACATTGATATTATGTATCCAAAGTGGACCAATTCTATTGATCACTTTTGTACAATAGTAATTCCTGAATTGGAGTCTCCCAATGTGTATGCAGTCGATGAAAGGAAAAGAATACACAAACATTTAAGTTTATCGAAAACTATTGAAAATTTAACTGAATTATGTGAAAATCTATTGAATGATAAATTGTTTCACTCCCAGCAAATACCAGAAAATAATGATGAAAATTTAGTTAAAATTTTTGTGTATAATAATTACGACGATTTGGTAATAAAGTCATCCAAAGATGTATTATTAATTGTGGGATCAGGTGATTGTCCAAAAAATGATGAATATGAACCAAACTATGAAAATGTTGCTGATAAACTTAAAGATCATAATGTGGACGTTATTTATATGAATGGTGATAAAAATTATGTACCTTTTGAACTGGGGGTTTTCGGATATCCCACTTTATTGTTTATATCCCATAAGGATAAAACAAATTTTCTAAATATCGTAAGAGGACCCAGAAATGAAGACAATATTGTTAATTGCATTAAAGATTATATAAAAGATCCTTCCATCTTTCATCTTAAGGAGCAACAAGAAAAATCTCACTACAGTTATACACCTCTAAATATAGCTGATGATTTTCAAATGGATTTTGCTGATTTGGAAAAATATTTGCAAGAAAATTGTAATAATAGTTTAAAAATATTTGATCGCAATAATTTTTTGACAAGCAAATTACCCGCTATTGTAATAACGTTCATGGATTTTAAAGACGGTAAATGTCTAGCGTATCACATGAAATGGTTGGAAAAAATGTATCGAATTGCCCAACGTTTACAATCTGTAACATATTTAATAGCCGATTTTAAAGATATTGATGTAATAAACTCTGACTGGCGACCTGAAGATTTTATAAACACCAAGATACCCTCCAATGATATACCACCAAAAGTATATGGATTAGATAGTCAGAAAAGGAAATTTATATTTAATAATTTTAACTCCGTAGCATCCTTATTTTATTTTGCATGTAGTCTAAGGCAAGGAGCTCTTTATTATTCACAACCTTGGCCAAAGAAAAATGATGGAATTTGGATGGATTTGGTAACAACATGCATAGCGGAAAATTTAAATTTGTGTATTTCTGCAATTAAAAAAGATCTATTGCTAACAATTTATGACTCGAATAATTCAAATTTTAAAGAACTCTTAAAGGGATTAGAAGAAATTGCTAAAGAGGTTAAACATTTGAAAGTAAAGATGATAAAATTGGATGCTAAACTAAATTATGTACCTTTGGAATTGGCTTGTGCTACATACCCAGTACTGTATTTTATACCTAGTTATGATAAGAATAATATAATACCTTTTCAAAATGATATTTTGAGTAAAGAGCAGATATCGAATTTCATAAAAAGTAATGTAAAATAAATTTTAATTAAAAAAATTTAAAAAAAAATTAAAAATAAAATATTTTGTTAAGAAAAAATAGTTATGACACCATAAATCTTTATTTTAAGTATTTTAAAACAAAAAAGGATTTATTTAAATAGTTGCACTAAAAACAAGTGAGTGCTAAATTCGGCATTCATTTTTTATACCCTTTTCAAAATGTAAAAATTTTGCCAGGTTCTTTTTGGAAAATCATTGATTTATTATGATTTTTCCACTTAATGTCATTTTTTGAGTCATTTTTTTATATCCACGGCCGCAAAAGGGGGCTGGTCGAAAAAAATATTTTTTTGACCCCTTGGATTGTGGGTGTCAAACTGGTTGGATGCCATTTATTTTGCTCTCTCAATAAGTTGGTTCTCTTAGTGTTGCCTTTGCTATTGCATGTAAAAACTCTCTTAAACATTAAGAGAACCAATTTATATAAAGTGACATATTGTGTTGGGGTCTATCAAAATCTCTGATCATTTTTACTCTATGGTTTTGGTTATTAGGATTATCCCGAAAGACCAAACTTTTCATAAGGTGGCAACCCTTTGTTCGTGTGGGATTGGACAGCTAAAAAACAGCCAACTCTTATGCAAGTTTCTTTCCCATATGCAAGTTTCAGGAAAATCGGTGGGTGCCCATTGAAAGTCCTCCCTTGTAAGTGAAGGGTATAAAAATAAAACAAGAGAATGGTTTTATTGGGGGGGGGGGGGGGGTAAGAGAGTGCGGCGGGTTATGTTGGGGGACGCCTTACCCGTCGCAATAAATGTAGTCAAATTTGTTTATTGTTTGTTACTTAAGTAAAACAATTTTATAATTATTTAAACCAATTTTAAATATCCACGCCCACAAAAGGGGACGGGCCGAAAAAAGTAATTTTGTAATTCACTGGAACCAGTGCAGGACTTCTTTTGGCATAAAAATGAAAATTGATTTCATGTGAGAGTTTATCCAACGCATTATCCACGTCAAGCCTATACCAATCTGAGGCTCCGTATTGTGAGGAATTGTATCGGAGCCAATGTTTGCCAAAAAAATCGGCAATCTCATTTCCCAGTATGTATTCACCTATGCCCCGGAACCCACAAGAGGCAGACCCTGTTCTCACATGAGACCTCATTGCACGGTGGGGTTTTGATGATTTAAAAAAAAATCGATTTCTTCCAATTTGAAAAGCAATTATGGTTCTAGGTGACGTAAGGAAGGGTTCATTCCCTTCCTTACGTCACCTAGAAATGGAATTGCTTTTCAAATTGGAAGAAAACGAAAATATTTTTTAAATCATGAAAACCCCACTGCCATTTTGCCCATGGCATGAGAGTATTGGTTTAGTCATCCAAATACCAACCAGATCCAGAACCAACTAAGGTACTTGAACCGTCCGTATAGAAGGTATCAGAGTAATTTCTGAGAAGTTTACCAGTCTTCCCTTCGCGGAAATTTAACACTGAACTGCCTACCAAACTCTATGCAAGGCGTCATACTGTCTAGGGCATAGCAAACATCGGACAAAGTTCCGAAAGCCCATTAAATAGTTGACTATGTCCTGCATTGTAGTCTCCATGCCATGATCCATTTTTACGGAGTCTGCACAGAGATTTCATGGCTACCCCATGGATATGTAGATCCAAGGGAAGCATGTCCAACATGGCGTTAAGAGTTGCACCTGGTGTAGTGCTCATAGCACCTGTAATCCCCAAGCAAGCTGCTCTTTGTAGACCGCCCGTGTAGACTTAACTACCGTTCTCGGCCACCAGACAACAGCCGCTTGCGTCACAAAAGGTCTAATGACCGCTAGGTACATCCAGTGCACCCCCGGAGGTCTTAGACTCAACGTTTTCCCAAAAGCTCTCCGACACTGCCAGAAATTGTTGAACTATACGAGCATTAAAAAAATGTCAAAATCGGTCCAGCCGTTCTTCGATTTTAGGTTTTATCGAAAAAGTTGACGTAGAAGCAAGCGTTGAGTTGAGTTGAGGGTGGGTTATACAAGCCTAAAAATAGGTAAATTTTTAGGCAAGTCCATGGCGCTCAGACTTAAAATAGTCCATTGTACCGTTAAGCGAGCGTAGTATTCTTTTTTTCTTAAAACCTAAGTTGGATTATGACGAACATATAAAATAAAAATTTAAAAATTGGTCCAGCCGGACTTGATGAGACTGGAACCGGACTTGATGAGACTGGAACGCGACCTTACAATCACAAATCTGGTCTTCAAACATATCCATCACATCAGGTTTTTGTGAAAATTGAGGTCAAAGTTCAAAAATTTCGCCGTTTAGGGCATTTTTGACAACTTTTAGCGGATGAGCTCAATGAAAAATTCGGATGACTGATTTGGAATTGCGAGGTCCGTTTTACATAAAATGAAGTTCTATTTTGTAAGAGCAACGAAATATTCAATATTCAAACACGAATATTTTAAAAACGGTACGTAGTAGAAAAATTTGGATGGTAGACTTTGAATCAGGAGATTCCTTAGAGGGCAAATTTTTCTGAATTTGTTCAACAGTGTAACTAAAATTCTTTTTATTAAAACAATAAATACATAAAAACTTAAATTCCACTTTTATTATATGCATTAACTAGGACTATAAATTATTTTTATTCTAAATTACTTTTAATAAATTTCAGCATTTCTTCTTCATTCAAGTCATTATATATATAACGTATATTTTCATTTTTAATATGACGTGGTATAAAATAATGTACCGGATACGTGTGATGGGCAAACTCCAAGTCGACATAGTTTTCTTTAGCGTCAAATTTTACTATTTCAACATTTAAATCCTTAGCATCATTAGCGAGACCGTCTAATATATTTAAAAGAGTTGCAGTATCTCGATGATCAGATTGATAAAATGTTATAAAAATATTTTTTTTAGTTTTTTTAATAAATATTTTTATACTATCTGCTATCCAAGTTTTAACCAATTGTCTATCATTGTCCACAGGGTAGCATTGACTATAATAAAAATCATTATTTACTAAACTATCTGATATATAAAAAAACGAAGCTGCAGTTTTGAAAGTTCCCAAATCGTAAGTATGCTTTAAGCGATCAATGCCAAATACTTTTGGTAATTCATCTTCAGGATTTGAAGTTTTTTTAATGAAATCTTTAGGATTCCATTTTGAGTTGATAACATCTATATCATTAAAGTCAGCTACAAAATATTCGATTGCATATTGAAATGATTTAGCAACTCTATAAATCTCCTCTAGACATCGAACCTGATGTGGCAGACATTTGCCTTGAAAATTCATATATACAATTACAGAGTATTGTTTACATTTTTCTAGAGCTGTGCGATCTAGAATTTTTATAGAATTTTGAAATGTATTTTGCAAATATTGCGACAATTCCTTGAAATCCAGTACAAAATCGTTGGGTAAAACTAAAGGTTCTGGAGATTGCCTTGATTGCTCCTTTTGTATATCATGAAGTATTTCAGGATTTCCAATAATTTCTTTTAAGAACCTTGTTACACTTTCCTCATCTCTTCTGTCCCAATAATATATAAAATTATTTTTATCATTATGTGGTATAAATAAAATTGTTGGATACGAACAAAAATTATACTCGAAGGGCACATAATTCTCTTCAGCATCCATAAAAACAATATCCACATTATAATTTTTCAATTCCAAGGCCGCATTTTCATAATTCGGTTCATAACCTTGATATCGACTCAGATTTATAATTAAAAGTATATCTTTGGTTGATTTTAATATAACATCTTCATAATTATTATGAACACAAATTTTAATTAAATTTTTTACATTATTTTCTGGTATGGGCTGTGATGGAAATAAATTTCCTTTTAACAGATTTTCACATAATTCCGATAAAGTTTCTATAGTTTTGTAAATATCAGTAAATTCATGTATTCTCTTCTTTGCATCTATAGCATACACAGGAACCGGTTCATGTTCTGCTCTAACCATTTCATTGCAAAATTCAAATGGATCCCATTTTGGATTGATAACATCTATATCCATTATATCAGCTGCTAAAATTTCTATTTGATCGGCATATTTCAAAGCCAATTGATAAATTATATCCAACCATTTAGTATGATAAGCACATTTTTCTTGAAAATGATTGAAAATTATAATAATAGGACGTTTAATTTCATAAAATTTAGTACGTTCTAATATTTTAAATTTACTATGGCAATTTTCCCGGACATATTTCTCAAACTCAATGGGTTTTGGAAAGTTCCGCTGTAATCGGGGTTGAGGTTTATATCTATAGTTATATGGTCTGTACTAAAATTTTTCATACGCCTCCATACCAGGATTGTCCTCTATATTGATTTGATTTAATAAATTAGAAATTTCTTCTAAATTTTCACTCTCCATTATGTTTGTTATGCTTTTTGCCGGTTATAAAGAAATACTAACTTATATTAAATATATTCACTATTGTATATAAACAAAATTTAAGCACAAAGTTACTTGTGAAATTCATTAACTTACACTGCAAAAGAATTTTAATAATTTAATGAAATATTTTGTGGAAGTTCTTTATATTCTCCAATCACAGTTTGGGGTATACTCACTTTGTCATTCCGTTTGTAATGCATCGAAATATCGGTCGTGGACCTTATAAAGTATATATCGTCACCTAAAATGCAAAACGTCCTAACTAACAAAAAAATCAAAATCGGTCCTTACAAAAAATTAGGGCCATATAATAAAAATTAGCGATTTAGGTACCTTTATTAAAAAACACAGCAACTCTCACATGTTAATAATACTTGGTTCTTTATGGATCCACGATACTGAATGTAATTACTTAACATTAAACAATAAATGGCAACTCTTTTAAACCATAAATACGCTATCTTCCGGCGGGCGCTTGTGTAGGGTATTATATTGCCGGTCTTAACCCACTACAATTTTCCAATTTCAATAGGCTTTGTCCCTCGGACATAATCAGCTTGAATTTCATCCAAATTTTCAGCCAAATTAATAACAGCACTATACATAGTTTTTGCACAGACTTTGATAATTCATTTTCTAAAATAGTTTAACCTCCTAAACATGAATCACCTTCGCGAGATATATAGGTCTTTTTATTTTTTGCGGACCAAGCCCTCAAAACCAATGAATGCTCACACCCCTCTTCAAGCAAGTTTAGGTTGTGTTAAAATGGTGACAAAATCGGCTAATGGCATTATACTCCTCTTTATTTTAAACTTTGAAAATCGTTAACACGAAAATCCAAGCTGATCCTGTTTTTGCGTTATTGCTACTTAATTGCACTGTTCGACAACAAAAACCTACCAGTGAAATGTCTAACTGATTCTTATAGATGAATCTCTCCTGAATCCAAATCTGCCATCCAATTTTTTCTAGCACGTACTGCTTTTAAAATATTCGCTGTTAAAAAGTAAAATATCCAATAATTTCGCACTTGTTACAGATTCTTTCGCAAATATTTGTTAGTTTATATAAAATGGACCTCCTGATTTCAAAACTGCAATCTAAATTTTTCTAGCATGTTTCGTTTTCGAGATTTTCCGCGGAAAAATTTAGTCGGGGATTCTGAAAAAAATTCTATAGGAAAAAAATCTCAGATTCTTCTTTTGCCTTCTTCTCAGCAGCTGTAGTTGCAGTAACTGGACTTCCAACAACATCAAAATCCAAAATGATTTTTTTTTTTCACTTAAACACTTTAAACAAAAAATTTAAAGAACAACACTTCACTTTTTTTATTTTTTTTTCGTCATTTTTTTAGCTTAAGTAGAACAAATGAGATTTGCGTAGTAGTCTACACAAGAAATTTCTTACATTTTCAGGTAAAATTTGTAAAAAATTAACAATTTTTTTCGAATTTTTAATTTTTTTCACATGTATTTAAAAAAAAAATAAAAAAAAAAACTTTTGGATATTGAAGATTAGATATCTAACTATGTGTTAAAATTTTAAAAAAATGATTTTTCAAAATTATCAGTATTTTATTAATAATTTAGGTGGCAAATTTTAAAAAATGTTCATATAAAATTAGCAAAAAATATGGTAAAATTAGCAAAAAATATGGTAAAAAATACTAAAAATTGTGTAGCCTATTTTTGAGCGCACATGCAGTTGATGGATGGCTACTTTGCTATGGTATTGGCAGCATCATCAATCTGCAATGATTTTTTTTCACACTAGACCACTTGAAACAATTTTTTTTTGAAACTAAGAAAAAAAAATAAAGATAAAAAGTATTACCATTTCTTTAAGGAAAATACTAATATTTTTGCTAAAATTATAGTAAAATAAAAAAAAAACTAGCAAGAAAATATAGTAAAAATACCAAAAAATTTTTGTATTTTACCAATAGTAAATTGCCAAACAAACTGTAAAAGTTAAATTTTTACAATTTTTTTTGTTAAAGTTTGGTTGAAGTAAATTACAACACCTTTTACTAATATTTTGACTAAGTTATTTTTTTGAGTGTACACAAAAAAATACACCCTTTATTTTTCCTGCTCTACAAAATAAAACAAATTCCATAAAGATCGGCGGGTGACACTAGGGAGACCTTCCTTGTTAGCCGAATCCATGAATATCGTCAGTGCCCTTTTAAAGTGATAGTTAGTTTTCTAACGTGAAAAAAAAAAAAATAACAATTTTGATTAGAAATATTTTATTTTGAGTAAAAAACTTTTTTTTAGTCATGTTTGACTAAAAATAAAAATAAAAATATCCAAAAAACTAAACTATACTAAGGGGTTCAGAAAGTATTGAGAGTCTAAATGATTTCAAAAAATTTTCGTGAAAATCAATAATTTCTTCCGCTCCCGCATAGCGGTTGCAGTATGACTTTTTTTAAATTTTTACTTAATCCACGATGTAGGTGCCCAAAGATTTTTTTGATTTTTATGAGACTTCGGGGAGGCATTTGGAGTACGATTTTTCATTAACAAAAATCAAAAAAATTACAAATTTTCTATTAATTTTTTTTTTTGTAAAAAAACATGGTTTTTTAGGAAAAACCGTTTCAATACCGGTACGTACCGGTACCGAAGGAAAAGGTTTTTGGATACCGGTATCCGATACCAAAACTGTGTTTCGGTATTGAAAAGGTATCGATTGCCAACATTGATTTAATATTATCTACCCGAATTTTCGACGTTAACACATAACCGTGAACTTTGTATGGCAGAACATTGATAAGTATGCCAACAATAAAGGCCTGTTATAATTCGAAATTATTAAAATAAAACTAAATATTTATAAATGCATATGTTTAGGCTGAGCGACAAAAACATGTTTTACATTAAAAACAAAAACAAATCATACGTTTATTACATGCCTAAAACTATGCTATAAAAAATACAAAAACACTGAAACATAAAATCGAATCGAAAAGTAACAAGTCCCATCAACCGCAAATTTCGAACTATCGATATTTAACTCGAAACAAAATAATTTCGATCACGACTGCGAGAATTAGCCCCCTGGTGTTTTTTGGTTTGGGTTGAGATACACCACAGGTCAACGATACATTCACCAAACATTTAATTTTCTAAAACAAAAAAATGTTTGGGTACGCTTCGAACCAGATAGGTGATATACATAACCCTAACAAGAAATGTTTAGGAACATTTTAAAAAGTTTCTTATACTTTGCCTAAAAAACTTAGAAAATTTTTGGTTAATTGTAAACATATATAGGTTTATATGGAACAGCATAAGCTATATATAATTTTATGTTAAATTATACAGAAAAAGAAATTTTGTATTGACCCTCATATAATTTTATATAATTATATCAACCGTACACCTTTTAATCCGAATCATGATTAAATTATATATAACTGCATATGATCGCATTTAAAAAAATTAGAAAATATCCCACGGGATATATAATTATATATGATATATTATGTTTGTATCAAATTATATATTGTTATATATGTTTATTTTTACTCGGGCTGGAAATGATAAACTTGATACAATTGTACTTTTTTCAGCACAATTTCGATTTTAATCTTAGTTCCAATATTGTGTCGATTTGGACCAAATCGAGATTTTAATTACATGCATCTTTTGATCACTTTGATTTATTTGAAATCTTACAAAATCCAACTTTATGGATTGAGTACATAAAGGGTTAACTCAACAAAAAACGTTGTTATGTCAACAAAAAATTTTGTTATGCCAACAAAAAATGTTGGTATATCAAGAAATTTCTTCAAAAGATAAATAACATAGACTTTTTAACCGATTATTTTTGTAAAAAAAAGTACAATTTTTAAACTATTTAGTGCCTTCTCAATATTTAGTATTTAGTACCTTTCATAAAAATACTCAGCATAGTTAATAATATATTTAAGTTAGTAGTTTGTAATCTATTAAAATGAATAGTGAAAATGTCAACAAAATATCGAAAAAATTAAATCTAATCAACATAGAGGATAATCCTGAACGTGAAAGTAATCCTATACCAGTTTATAAACCAAATATGGTTTCATTACGACCCCGACAAACTCTTCTGAAATTTGTGGATTTTGAGGAATATGTACAAATAAACTGCGACAATAGAATAACCATATTGGATCGTTCAAAATTTCAACAAATTACACGACCTATAATAATATTTTTTAATCATTTTCGAGAAAAATGTGCATATCATACTAAATGGTTGGAAAGACTTTATCAATTATCATTAAAATTTACCAATCAAATAGAATTTATAGTGGCTGATATGATGGAATTAGATGTTATAAATCCAAAATGGAATCCACTTAACTTTTTTTGCCAGGTTGTAAGTTCTGAAACTGAATTACCAAAAGTTTATGCCATAGATGAAAAGAAAAGAATATACGAACATTTTGATTTTGAGTTTTCTGTTGGGAATTTAACGGAATTATGCGAAAATCTTTTCACGGGAAAGTTATATCCATCTCAAGCCATACCAGAAAATAATGAGAGAAATCTAGTTAAAATTTGTGTTTATAATAATTTTTACGAATTGGTATTGAAATCCTCAAAACATATCTTACTAATAGTAGGTTTGGGAAAATATTCTACATATTAACCAAGAAAATGAACCGAATTATGATAATATAGCTTTGAATGTAAAAGATTACAATATAAATATTGTTTACATGGAGGCTGATAAAAACTATATTCCTTTTATATATGACATTAATTATTATCCGACTTTACTATTTTTACCCCATAACGATAAAGAAAATTTTATTCGTTTTGATGATCATTTAACCGAAAACAGCATTATAAATTTCCTTAAAGAAATTGTGGAAAATCCAGATATTCTTCGTTCGAAACAAGAAGATTTACAAACTAATTGGAAACGCAAAACTTTAAATATTTTTCCAGATTTTGAATTGAAATTAATTGATTTGCCTAAGTATCTACAAGATCATTTCAACAATTACATTAGGCTTTTGGATCGTAATTTAGCTAAAAATACTAGAAATTTTATTATAATTACTTATATGGACTTTAAAGATAAAGTTAAATCCCATCATATCCAGTGTTTAAATAAAATTTATGAAATTGCTAAACTATATCAACACTCAATAGAATATTTGATAGCCGATTTTAAAGATATAGATTTTATAAATTCGAAATGGCAAACTACAGATTTTAAAAATACAAATTTAAAAACATTTGCCATAGATCGTACTAAGCATACTTTTGAAATGGATAACTTTAAAACGGAGGCTTCATTACTTTATTTTTCGTATAATTTAATTTATGGTCACTTATATTATTCTCAAAAATGCCCTACAAATGATGGACAATTGGTGAAAACTTGTGTAGCCGATAAAATTAATACTTTAATTGAAAAATGTCCAAAAAATATATTTTTAACATTTTATGATCAAGATCAGGAAGATTCTGAAAAACTTTTAAATATTTTAGAGGAAATTGCTAAGGATGTTCGAGACTTGAATGTAATTCTATTCAAATTTAATACTGATGAAAACTATGTGGATCTGGAATTCGCTTATCACATTTATCCAGTTTATTATTTTATACCTGAAAAAAATAAAAGGACAAATGTATTTTATAGAAATAATAATTTAAATAAAGATGAAATGTTGAAATTTATTAAAAATTGTGTACAACAAAATTGAAAAAATTATATTTTTTAATTTTTTAATGGATCATTATCAAAATTTTTCGACACTACTTCTAACCTATTTGTAACCAACCCTGGTTACAATAGGACCAAAATACATGCAAATTCGTCGTAGACGAATGACGTTCGTGTTATAGAAACTGGGCGTTAAAGTTATAAGAACCGTTACCGATTTGAAACCATCTGTTTCGGTTTTGTAATGGAAAATTTCATGAACGTGGGTTCGATTCCAATCAGAGTTAAGTCTGTTGATGAAAAAACATATAGAAAAAACAGTCTTACAAAAATCAAACAATTTAAAATCTAATGTAATTTTCTCCACTGAAGACGTAGAGGTGGCTACAGAAACCATGCTCTGTAATAAATCCACATTAAAAATACAGCCTTACCATAGAAAAATAAAATATATTTAAAATCAGCTTTTAATTTTATTTTCATACAAATTGTTTTTGTTTTTAAAATTGACTTTCAAAAAATGTATTGAAAATTTGAAATTTAAAATAAAACTTTTGTTAAAATAGACTTTTTGTTTTCTTGTAGTAAGGGTAGAGTTTTTCGGGACGGGAATTCCCGTAAATTTTCGATCCCGAAATCCCGGGAAATAGAGCGGGAATTCCCGGGAATTTTAGTTTCTTTGAAATTGTTGATTTTTCGACTTCTATTGATTATTTTGCATGTGATTTTTTAGATATTTTATTAAAATTCTTGATAATTGATGACAGAAACGTACGCAGGGACCATGAGGTCCCAAAAAGAGAGACTTTCTTACTAAAAAATGTCATAAAATCTGAGACTTACGAAATGAAAAAGTCTCACAATATCTTAATCTTCGATAGGATCTGTGATACAAAATCGAAATTTACGAATCGGAATGGAATTTTACCAAAAGGACCCAGCAAAACTTAGATTACCAAATAAGGTATAAAATAAGGTATAGTATCTCTTATTTTATACATTGCAGCATTGATGATTTTAACAGGCGATGAGACTCAAAGTAATGCATCCACATTATCACAAAGAATACCAGTAAGGTATAAAATAAGTCATAAATTTATAACGAAGAATACGAGTAAGGTGTAAAATATATGATATTTTATAGGTTACGAGAATAGTATTACGAGTAGTGAAAAAGTAATTTTGTATTAAATTTACTCACGTGATTGTAAGTGAGTGTAAGTAGATAAAATATGCTCGTGAATGTGTGTCGTTAGAAATTTCCTGTCGTGAGCCCATCTCTAGTTTAAACTTATGAATTTTTTTAAAAATAATTATTTTTTATGTTATTGTAATGCATTATGCATCCAATTATAAATAATGCATTGTTTCAAACTTTCAAATAATACATAATGTAACCAAATATAAGTCATCCATGATTTAATGTTTAGAAATAATAAATATGAAATACATTTTTTCCAATAATCATGCATTACGTAGCAAATTATTAGTAATGCATTATTTTTCACTTGAAAATAATACGTTGTGGAACAAATGTTTGGTAAGACATCCTAAAATAATGCTACAAATAAGGTATATACACTACCTGGTAATGTGTTATATAATCACTACACATTACCAAAGTTTTGCTGGGAAAGTTTACATTTAACATAAGAAAGCCCTCAAGACGTTTTTTTAGTTCAGCGAAAGATTATATTTAAAGTTTTTGATTTTAAAGCTTTTCTGTACTAAACATGTCCTACATTAGGGTCCCCTGGTCTAAACATAAGCTCGAAATTACGTTAGCTACAACCGGTATGAATTTCGCTCCAATCGGTCCCGTACCTACTTACTGAATAGCCAAATTAATAAAAATAATCCACTGTTCACCGTTGCGTATGATTGTTATTAAAAGGCAATTACAAAATTAATCATACGCCTTATACAACTTTCAAGCAATTATTATTATAATTATAATAAAAGTTCACCAACTTCAAATGTGTCAAAAAGTTTTAAAAGGCAATTACAAAATTAATCATACGCCTTATACAATTTTCAAGCAATTATTATTATACAGAATTATAACAAAAGTTCACCAACTTCAAATGTGTCAAAAAGTGTCGATGGTTTTGTTATGCTTTCATTTGCTTTTTGTTTCATTCTATTCCGATTTTGGTTGTTGGGCTGTGTTATCAGAACCTAATACTTTTTTTTCAGAACCTAAGAAATTTTCTTGCTGAGACCAGCATTATAAAAATTTACAGTATGATTATTTGTTTCTATAGAAAATATGTATGTCTCTTTTTAAATCGATAAATTGATATAAAATCTGTGTAAGGAATGACTCTGAAAATAACAGTTTTTTTTTTTGAAACCAGAATTTTTAATTTTTTAAATAATTTTTTGGGGTAAATTTTCTTATAATTTCACTTCTCTGAAACAGTTACATTCAGTTTCAGAAACATAATTAAGAAATTCCTTTGAATCAGTCTCATTGTATTTTAGAGACAAAGCGTTGAAAACCAATTGTAAAAATGAACTGAGATGAATTAGAATAAATGATCAATTTTTATTATTAAAACAGATAAAGCGGTGTGAAACAACGTATTCCCTTAAAAATACTTTTAAATGATTTCGACATATTTAAACCGTTTTTTTTTTTTATAAAAACTGGGTAACAAAAATTGTTCTTTTTTCTCGAAACTTATTTTTTTTTTTCAGTTTTAAAGGTACTAAATATGATTTTTATGGTGTTAATAAACATTATAAATAGTGTAATCGCATTCATAAGGTTTTTATATTTTTTTTTTTACAAAAAATTTGGGTTTTTAGTTTTTGCGGGAATTCCCGGGATCCCGGGAAATTTAAAAATGAATCCCGCTTTCCCAGGAATTGAAAAAGTCCGGGAAAAGAAAAACTCTAAGTAAGGGCCATAATCTTTAGATATACAACGTTTTCTTCTTAAATCACAAACCCTTAATAACAAACAGAAATGGCATACGCCGATAAAAACACTAAAAGTATTGTGCTGATGTTTGTAATTTCCCGAAATATAGGTATTAGACCCAACTTTTAGCGTACCGATTAAACAGTCACGGGGGGAAAGGGGTATGTGGGGTTTTTATTTATTAAAAGTAAAGTAAATTTACAAACTAATAGTAGAGGGTTTAGGAACTGGCTACAGAGGCCTTCGTCCTTCTGTCTATAATAAATGCGTCTGAGAGTATGAGACTTTTTTGTTGGAAAAATGTTGCAGAATCTAAGATTTTTGCTATAGGAAAAATGTCTCAGTTTCTTAAAATTTAGCTATAAAAAAATTTCTTAGAAAATGAGTCTTTTTCTATAAGAAAAATGTCTTAGAATCTGAGACTTTTTCTATTGGAAAAATGTTTCAGAATCTGAGTCCTTTTGTAAAGAAAAATGTTTTAGAAAATCTGTGACTTTCTATAGGAAAAAAGTCTCAGAAAATAATACATGTTCTGTAGAAAAAAATGTCTTAGAATCTAGGAAATTGTAAAAAAAAATGTTTAAAAAATCTAGGACTTTCTATAGGAAAAAAGTAGTAGAAAATTATACCTTTTCTGTAGAACAAAATGTTGCAGAATCTAGAAATTGTCTCAAATAATGTTATTTGCTGTAGAAAAGCGTTTCAGAATTTGATGATTTTGGTCGCAGAATTTTTCTATAGAACAATTTTTCAGAATTCAAGTTTTCTTCTAAGGAAAAATGTTTTAGATTCTAAGATTTGTTTAAAAAAAAACTCTTAGAATCAGAAAAGTTTTAAATGCGAAAAATGCTTAGAATTTGAGAAGTTTTCTATATGGAAAATATTCAAGAATCTGACAATTTTTCTGGAGGATGATCCTTTTTGAGCACCAGTTTACCTAAATGATACAATCCAGGGAGTCTTGGATGAATGGTATTCCGAGTAGTGGAGCCTTAATAAATTTTTATTCAGATGTATCGAAGCTCCAAGAACAATTGCGCTTTGGAGTCTCTTCGGAAGAATTTGGTTTGAGCCAGGCTCGAAGATTGCAATGTCGTGTCTACAACCGCAGTCAACATCTGTTCTGACAGTCAAGCCGTGGTCAAGTCCTTGGAGTCAATGTTGTTGAAAACAAGATCAGCCCTAACTAATGCACGTCTGTAAATGAGATGGCCAAGCAGTTTTACATACGACTCACACTGGTAAATATCTTACAGGTTTCAACGGAATTGGAATGTGTTGGTATGCTTCCATAAACTTGCAAGCAACATCTATGGCTTTGTTCTGCGATGGAGACTTATTAGAGTTGGGCACATGGATGGACGTGTAAGACTAGACGACAGATTTAACCTTCTCTTAATCAGAAGCGCACAAGTGAGCTTATATTGCTTCCAAGAGGAGAGATTTTGACATTGGCTGCTGTAACTACCGGTCAGTGTTTATAAGGAAAGCACGCAGAGCGGTTAAATGTGCCGTCAAATAACTTTTGCCGGAGTTGCATGGATGAGGAGGAGTTGCAAACTATCGAACACTTTATCAGTCATTGCCCGGTCAGAGACTTCCTTCTCTGGTATCTAAGGAGCTGCACGAATTTCTGATTTTTCGGATGTCAAAATTCAATATCTTAGGAGTTTCTTTAGAAGCTCAAATTGGTTCAACGGCAGGGACTAGTGGAAGAACATATTACTTTCTCGTGGTATCACAACGGACCTCAGAGTCTATAATCAGACTTATACACTTACAACCTAACCTGACGTTTGGTACGAGTATTTCTCATGTTCATGGTCAAGTTAAGTTCGTATACGGGCAAAATCGGACCAGGGGAAAAAAGTTCCCCTTTTTTTTTTTTTACAAGTTATTTTTTTAACACAATTTCATGTCAGAAAAATTTCAAGGCCATGCACTTGGACTCAATGGATAAGAAAAAGTCGTTTTGTTTTGGTCCGTCCCATTTTGTGAGCGTGGATATTAAAAACTCCCCAAAAGACAACCGCTGACGACCCATTACACACATAAAAAATACCCTGCAATTTTTTTTGTAAAAAAAACATGTTCTTACTTGTTTAAATACCATTCGTTGTTCAATTCTGTTCACATATATCAACCAGTAGCCGAATTAAAGCATTTTGTATTTTTAGGTTATGTTGAATGTACCAAAATTTTCGAGGTGTCCTTACGTTTTCGTTCATAACTTTTAAACCACTTAAGTGCAAAAACATAATAACTGTCAAGATTTACCGCGAGGAAAAAAACTCCCCGAAAGACAACCGCTGACCCCCCCCCCCCACACACAAATAATACCTTGCAATTTTTATACCCTCCACTCTAGTGTTAGAGGGTATATATAAGTTTGTCATTCCGTTTGTAACACCTCGAAATATCATATATATTCATGATCCTCGATTAGAGATGGGCGCGTGAGTGGATTTTGACTCACGCACGCTCACGAAATAAAAATATTGCTCACGCACGTTCAAGCACGAAATTATTTTTTCTGCTCACGTTCACGCACGCTCACGTGAGTAACTAAAATTTTTCTTACGCTCACGAAACAATCACGCTCACGAAATTTAAATTTACAAATTTTTAGAAATTCAATTTTTCTTCTGCATTTTTTCAACTTGAACCCTTATAACAAATATAATTAGAGCCCGTGCTCGATCTGTACTTACAGAAAAAATCAAATAAAATTACTGACAAAATATGTCGCCATTAGGCACGTCTCCAAAACAGAAAAAGCAAATTCCTTCATTTGTGTCTGCAATTCCAGATCATGTTGGTAACCCTTGCAAAACAATGTAAGAGACAAAAAAGTTGAAAGAAAGTATGAAGTTAGGTTGAGATTGCTAGAAATAGAATTGTAGTGTTGAAAACTGTCAAAATTTATTCTGTAGAAACTATAAATATTCACATATATAAAAAACAGTTTTCATAAACAAGACAAACCGACATTTAAAATCCTACTGAAGATGACACTAACTGGGGTGTTTGAAACCGGTATAGGAAATACCAGAAATGTCTATAATTTTTAGAAATTCAATTTTTCTTCTGCATTTTTTCAACTTCAACCCTTATTACAAATTTTTGTTTACTTTTTTCGAATTCTTGCACAAAAAGTATTTAATTTCCTTAAAACAACAATTAACATTTATTTAAATCACAATTTTGTATTAATTACCCCCTAAATTCAATATAATTTTTTACTCGTTTTCTGTTTCAAACAGCACAAAACAATCTCGCGAACTCACGAAACAAAAATTGCTCACGCACGAAACTTTTTTTTATAATCACGCGCACTCACGATCACGTGAGTAAAAATAAATTTCACTCACGATCACGCGTGAATCACGTGAATCACGAAAAATTCGTGTCACGCGCGCATCTCTATCCTCGATCGATTTTAAGACGATCTAGCGATGTCCGTCCATCCGTCCATCCGTCTGTCTGTTGAAAACACGCTAACTTTTGAAAGACTTTACGGAGGCTCCTGAAGTTTGGCATACATGTTGGGCATTTACCTGGTCAGGTTGGTATTGCAATCCAGCGAAGTCAGTCCAGGATTTTAAAAGTTATGAGCAAAAGACTGAATTTCGGCAAGGGTTTTTCGTGAATTTACGAGATAAAAACACGCTAAGTTTTGAAAGCCAATTCTGCTTGGCATATATGTTTGTCGTTTCCATGGCCTGGTTCGTATTGAATTTCAGCCAAATAGGTCAAGTTGTTCAAAAGTTATTAGCAAAACCGCGAATTTCAGACTAGTTTCACCTTAAATTCACGTGTTGAAAACCCGTTAAACATGTTTCAAAAACATTGGTAAGTTACAAAAATATTTTGCAACGTGACAAAAAGTGACAAAAATCACTCAAAAATATTTTTACATTAAAAAAATACACTCAAAAAAAATTTTAAACTCAAAAAAAATTTTACACTCAAAAAAAATTTGGTACATTTTTTTTTTTTTCAAAAATTACTTTAAAAAAAGTTTTTTACACAAAATAAAATATTTCTAATCAAAAATGTTATTTTTTTACGTTAGGCATTGTGGAGGGTATTCTTAGATTCGGCCAAGTCGAATTTAACTTTTCTACTTGTTTTTTTACATTTTGGAGGGTATTAAAGATTCGGCACAGCCGAATTTAACACTCTCACTTGTTTTGTTTAAAATTCTCACTTTCCGTCGCTATTTCTCTTCTCATTATTTTTTTTTTTATAAAAAGCTTATTAGCGTTGTTAACATTAGTCAGTAATCATTTAATACCGGTTATTAAAACAACGAAAATTATGGAGACCGAAAATTCTAATAAAATAGATTCCGAAAGTGATAGTGCTGATATGATAACAAGGATTGACAATAAACCACCACCTCCACCAGGATGTGGCGGCTATAACAAAAAATTAAAATCACCGTCTCCACCACCTATCCAGCAATATAAAATCCATACTCCCATAAATTTTGAGAAATATGTTCAAAATACTTTTGGCAATAATATAAAAATTTTAAATCGTTCAACATTTCAGCAAATTACGCGTCCTATTATAATATATTTTAATCACTTTAATGAAAAATGTGCCTATTATAAAGAATACTTACATGAAATGTTTAAAAAATCTTTAATATATGGCGATCAAATAGAATTTATAGTCGCTGATACTATTGATATAGATGTTATGAATTCTAGATGGAATCCGATGATATTCTTTTCGAAATTAGTTAGACCAGAAGATTCTTGGGGTTACTATTTTGCTATAGATGAAATGAAAAGAATATATCAAATGTATGAATACGGCAAACCTGAAGATATTTTTTTAAAGTTATCTGAAAATTTATTGACAGGAGCGTTATTTCCAGCTCAACCTATACCAGAAGGCATAAGCGATAAATTGGTGAAAATTTGTGTTCGTGATAATTATGATGAATTGGTATTAAAATCCACAAGTCATGTATTCTTAATTTTAAATGTAACTGATTCCATATATAAACCAAATTATGAAGATATTGCTGTAAATGTAAAAGATTACAATGTAGATGTAGTTTATATGGATGCTGATAAAAATTATGTTCCTTTTGAACTAAGCATTTATGGTTATCCTACATTTTTATTTATGCCATGTCAAGATAAGTTAAACTTTATTAGATATGACAAAATTTCAGTTTTAGAGGATGACCTTACTGAGTTTATTAAAGAAAATATCGAACAGCCAATAGAAAAACCTCAACTAGAAAAAAAAAACGTTTAATGTTACTGAAGATTTTGTATTGGATTTTAAAGATTTGGAAAAATATTTGCAAGATAATTTAAACAGTCCTATTAAAATACTAGATCGAAGAAATCTACAAAGTTTAAAACAGGAAGTAATAATTATTTATATGAATTTTGCTGGAAAATGTTCAGCACAACATTTTAAGTGGTTAAACAAAATACATCCCGTTGCTGAATTATATCATCCTCTAGTTTCTTATTTAATAGCTGATTTTAAAGATATCGATGTAATCAATTCAAATTGGAATCATAAAGATTTTGTAAATGATGCTAACTCCAATCAAGAAATCATTAAAGTCTTTGCTATTGATCGAAAAAATCGAAAATTTGAATTTAAGGATTTTCATACGCCAGAGTCATTATTTTTCTTTTCATTTAAGCTGAATACCGGAGAAATTTATCAAACTCAGCCTTGGATTAACAATTACGGTAAATTGGTGAAATCTTTAGTAGCAGATAATTTTAATAGATTTTTAGACAGATGTGAAAATCATATATTGCTAACGATATACAAGGAATCTGATATACATGATACATTAGAGGAACTAGCTAAGGATGTTATGGATTTGCAGGTTGAAGTGGTTAAATTGAATGCCAATTTCAATTATGTGCACTTGGAATATATTCATCATACATATCCTGTGCATTATTTTATACCCCGCCATAACAGAAATGCAATTATACGTTATTTTAATAATGATTTATGTAAAGATGAAATTATGAAATTTATTCAACTTAATGTAGATAAAAGTGTATAATTTTTAAATAAAAATGTTTCCAAAAAACACACACTAGAATAATTCAAATTATAGAATCTAACAAGTAAATTCGATTAATTCGGCTTAAGAAATTTTTGAGTTTATTTTTGTTACCCCTACATAGATTTTGATCCAATAATTTTGTCCGTTTGGCTCTACCTAACTTAGTTTTTAAGAATTTGGGGGCCAATAGGGTCTTGAAAATCTTAAAAACTAGATAACTGTGGAGAGCTCGCGGGTATTTGGTGGTCATGGCTCAGCTATAAATTTTATAAAAAAATCTTAGCAAAAAATTAAAATTTGTCTCACTTATTTTTACTGTATCCTCAAGAGTGAACTTTGAATGCGCTATGTTATGCTATAAAAAGAAGCTGTGATGTCAAAATCTCGATTTATTTTTGCTTCGAGCAAATGTTAAGAGCTACAAAAATGGCAATTGGACTTTGTGTTACTTAGATACATATGTGAATTTTTAAATTTTCGAGAATTCCAAATTTTTGGATTTAAAATTAGAAACCAATTAGGTGAGCACAAGAGTAGATATTAAAAATTTTCTCCATTTTTCTTTATCTGGCTTAGTTTTTGAAATATGGCAATTTTTAATTTTTTGAATAATATTTGTCCTAAAAAATATTGATGAGCGCTTGTCATGATTACCGACTTTTTATATCCTACACCACTCTGTGGTACAGGGTATAATGACTTTATGCTGATGTTTGTAACTACCCGAAATATTGGTTCTCAAGTATACCGATAGACTCAGAATTACTTTTTGAGTTCATTTAGCGATGTCCCTCCATCTATCTGTCCGTTTGTCCATTTAAACGTTGTGCGCGCGATACAGGTAGCAATTTTTAATCGATTTGTCTGAAAATTGAAATTTGAGATCCTTTTGACTCAAGGACGAGTTCTATTGAAATCGGTCCATGTTTAGACCTAGCCCCCATACAAACGTCACCTCCAAAATTGATAAAAATTACTATAAAAACATATATACAGTATTTTTGTAGGTGTCCAATAGAAATTTAGAAGATAAATGTATTTTCTATTTATAAATGAACATTCTAAATTTGAAGAAAATCCCAACAAGTAGATCAACAAAAAATCGTTTCTTATACCCAATTCACACCTGAGGTGAAATCTCGTTCGAGCGAGATTTCGGTTATATGGTTGTGTATAAAATGATACAGGGACGCCTTTAAAAACATTTTTTTTTTGTTAATTTACTCGTTGGTTTTTCAATTATAATTGGAATCTTCGAATTACAAATGGAATCTTCGGATTACAATTGATCTTTGACGAATACCAATTGATCTTTTTCGAATTACAATTGGTCTTTTACGAATTACAATTGATCTTTTACGAATTGCAATTGATCTTTTACGAATTAAGTACAATTGATATTTTACGAATTACAATTGATCTTATACGAATTACAATTGATCTTTTACAAATTACAATTGGAATCTATGAATTACAATAGGAATCTTCGAATTACAATTGGAGTATTCGAATTACAAATAGAATCTTCGAATTACAATTAGAATTTCGAATTACAATTGATCTTTTACGAATTACATCTGTAAATGGTGTAGACTGCCGATATGCTCGAAAAAGTAATCAACAAAAGAAATTAAAATGCAGTAAAAAGAGCAATGAGGCAGCTTTTTTATTTATGTTTTATTCTAAAAGTAATCCAAAAAAAATTTAAAATTTATTTAATAAAAAAAATATTTTTAAAATTAAAGAAATTATTTTTTAACTGGACAAATAATATTTTAGTTGGAAACTGGACCAGACCCAAAATAACTGGATAATCCAGGCCATTTTAGGCCGTCTGTCAACCCTAACTTGGACCCAGGGGATTAGATTATGCAATTTTTTTCGGCCAACCCCCTTTTGTGGGCGTGGATATAAAGAATTAATTTAAATACTAATAAAATGGTTATTATTATTTAAATGTAAACATTTATCTTGAGGGGAAGGTAGCCCTCCAACCAAAAACGTCCCTGCAAAATTTTATTTTTTTATAAAATATTCGGCACAATCGAATTAAACTCTCTTACTTTTTTATTTAATTTTTAAAAAGATACTTGTATTTTGATCACCCTGTAAAATAAATATGCGTGACAACATTTTTTACAATTTCATTATAATTCCTTGCTATACCATAGCGTAAAGTGTTTGTGCAGATTTCATTAGTTCACTAAACATTTATTTCAAAATTTTTGTTAATATTTTTCCCAGTGCATTTGAATTTCATAACTTACAAAGCTTTTATGTGCTTTTCTATATGGGACAGCGATGGTAACTAAAAATGTATAATTTGTGTCAAGTTAATGGCTAAAATGGCCAAAACGGACTAAATTTGGCCAAAAATGTTTTTTTATTTGTGGTTGTTGACACTTTCGTTAGAACTTAGGGCGGATTTTACAGTCTAAACTAAGTGCTAACTTAAGTAAAATCTTAGTTAAGATTTATTTAAGTATTTTTTATTACTTAAGTTAAATTCGATTTTTCGGTTTGTACTTAAGTTAAAAAGAAAATATGCTAAAAATATGGTAACACAAGGTATTTATTTTGATTTGACAACTCAAAAAGAATACAAAAAAATAAAATAATAAAAATATACAAAACAAAAATTATGTAAATTAACGAAAAATCCCACAAATGCTCTTATTTTCCCTTAAAATCTTTCACCGTGGGTATTGTTAGAACCATAACATTTAAGAATCATTAAAAAATACTCCACCCGCTTTACTTTGGATTTGCACACCAACAAACGCCTCCATGAAAATGTTGCTGTTATTTCCACCAAAACTTTTTTCGATTACGATTATGTTACCTATTTGATAGGAAATCTCCGCCACTCTTAAATAAAAGGTATTTCCATAAAATTGAGTGATATTACCATAAAAAAAAATAATGTTTAAGAAATGTTAAAGCTTTGGATAGGGTCCATCAAGTGGGTAACATAACCGGTAATCTTAATTCTTGTTGGAAATAACAGCAACCTTTTCACGGACACATTTTCAACGATACATGGACAATCAGACGGACGAACAGTAGATCAGTATTCTAAAATGTGGGTCTGGGACAAATAATTTGAGTAATTACAATCTTCATCACATACTCATCACATCACTCAATTGCTCTTCTATTCCAATACAATCATCTGCCTTGGGTCTTGTTAGAACCAAAACGACCAAGGCGCTAGGGTCATCATTGAAAAATTATCTATCCGATTGACTTCGGATTTCTACACCAACAAACGTTTTTATTATTTTCAACAAAATCTTGAGGAAAAAGATTGGATGTTATCCATTTGATGGGTGATTTCCGCCAATCTCAAATTCCTTACAGATTTTTATTTATTTAATTATTTTTTTCGATATGATGGAAATATCTTGAAATTTGATGGTAATTTGAGAGTTTCGGATGGAGATTTTAAAGGAAAAGAAGAGCAATTGTTGGATTTTTTTTTTGTATGTTTTTATTATTAATTGAATTTTGTTTTGTATTTTTTTTTTAAATTGTCAAATCAAAATAAATTACTTAAGTAAAACTTAAGTTATGATAATAGATGACTTAAGTTTTACTTAAGTAGATTTTATAAAATAGTTTTTTGGATTTAAGAAATTTCTTAGCTTAAGTCACCACTTAGTGCTGACTGTAAAATCCGCCCTTAATATAATGGTCATCAAAAGAAAAATATTAACATTCAGCAAAAGTTTACCCGCCGTCTACACCTGGGAGAAATACTGAGATATTTATATTAAGAAACGTCAAAATCAATCGCAGATATTTTTCTCAGGTGTGGACTAAATATTAATCTCAGTATTTGATCTCATCAGATAGTTGTTATGAGATATCTCATAACAACAATATGATGAGATTGGATCAGATCATGTGTTCACTTATATTTGTATGTTTACAATTGTTTTTTTGGAGCAAATGGCGTCGAAAAAAGGAAAAATAAAATAAATCATTAAAAAATATTGTATAAACAAATGTATGTGCCTAAATAATAGATTGAACATATATTTATGATGAATAACATACAGACCTTTGAAGAATTAATTCACTTTTTGATTTGATTCGCAAAAAGATTAATTCATATTAATAAATCAAGGAATTAATTCTTGATGATTTGATTCAAAAGAATTAATTTCAACTTTTTGTTGAAAGAATTAACTAATTTTTTGTTTAATTCCTTGTTTAAATAAAGATTCAAATCAACTTGATTCAAATCAACAAAGAATTAATTCACTTGATTCAAATCAATTGATTCAAATCAATTGATTCAAATCAATTTGATTCAAATCAATTGATTCAAATCAATTTGATTCAAATCAATTGATTCAAATCAATTTGATTCAAATCAATTGATTCAAATCAAAAATGTTTTGATTCAGTTGATTTAAACATTTTTTTCTTAAATCAAAGTATTTACTTTACACACGCACACACATACTATAACATATATTCTTGTGCGGTAGTAGCAAGCAAAAAGTCAAAGCAACAGAATTTTATAGTGTACATTTTATTGGCAGCATTTTTTAGCCTATGCATGCATAGGAATCACAAAAATGCAAGACATTGCTTTAATATAACATTTATTAATTTGCACATATACATTAACGGTGGGATAATGCACGACTTTTCGATATAATGGAAATGTATGTGTATAATAAAAATGTAAATAATTCATTGTTTTTGTGTTAAAAGTTATTTTTATGCTGAAGAGCCAAATTCGTTATTGACTAAAGTAAAGATAGGCGCGTGAGTGGATTTTGACTCACACTCACTAACGCAAAAAATAATCGGATCACTCACTAATCCCTCACGCAATATTTTTTTACTCACGCTCACTCACTATTCACGTGAGTAATAAAAAACTTACTCACACTCACGCGTGACTCACGCCAGATTCAATCACGCTCACGCGTGAGTCACGCAAAATCTACTCACGCAATAAAATTTTCTTACCAAAAAAAAAAAAAAATTGAAAAAAATTTTTTTTAGAAAAATTTTAAAAAAATTGGGCAAATCAAAAAATTGTGCAAATCAAAAAATCTAATCACGCAGACTCACGCAAAAAATAAATGACTAACTCACTAATCACTCGCTCAGGTTTTTTTCAAATCACGCTCACTCACAATCACGTGATTGAAATGGAAATCACTCACACTCACGCGTGATTCACGTGAATCACGCAAATCACGTGACCATCGCCCATCTCTAGACTAAAGGTACACATTTAATAATACTGTACAATTTGGAGTGTTGTTAATTGATGGCGTGGTGTGTTTAAAATTGACGATATTCCAATGTTTTTAACGCAATCAGACCTGATAAGATTTTTATAATGTGCATTTTTAGTGTTTGATTTAAGTGAAAAAAGTTTAAATCAAGTTGATTCAAACCAAAAGTGATTTGAATCAGTTGATTTGAATCAAAAGTGATTTGAATCAGTTGATTTGAATCAAAAGTGATTTGAATCAGTTGATTCAAATCAAGTGATTTGAATCAGTTGATTCAAATCAAAATGTATTAATTCAATTGATTCAAATCAACGAATTAATTCTTTGCAATGAAATTAAGTGATTTAAATAATGAATTAATTCTTTTCGATTTATAGAAACAGGGAATTAATTCAATTATCTTAAATCAGATTTAATAAATTGAATTAGGGAATTAAATCTTCAAAGGTCTGATAACATATATAGTTATTCCACGGCTGATTGTAAATTATGAAATTTCACAAGAGCAATTGCAGCTCGTTTTCCACACCACTTGATATTGAGATAAATGCTGAAATTTCCCTACTGTTTCTCTGCCGACGTTATCTCTGCTTTCATGAAAAAATTCACCCACGTGTAGATGGCGCGTTAGAATTTAGAAAAGTTTGTAAATAAAATACCATTTTTGTATAAAAATCAGTGTTGCCACCGGTCAACTAAAAAATTATCCAGTAGTTTCTCCGAAATTATCCAAAATCCCAAAAATTATCCAAAAATTTTTTTTCAAAAACGATTTTTTAGCGAATCAAAAGTTTTTTTTTTAATTTAATTTAAAGAATACATAAAATAAGTAGTAGTTTGTCCAAAATCCCAAAATATAAAAATAGTATTACACTGTAGAAAAAATTCAGGTTAGCAAAAGTTAGGTCGATTCTGAGAGTAGGGGTGAAAATAGAGGCTAAATTAGAAGACCCGTATCGCGGCGTTTGTTTATATTAGTTCGAATTTTTTTTTAATCGACCTTTGAACTTTGCAGTCAAATACCGATTTTCAACTTTTCAAATTGTACAATAATATCGCTTGTGTGTATGTAATATTTACGGTTATGCAATATATTGGAGAATATCAAAACAATTTTGATATTTATTGTACAAACAAGAATACTGCAATATATTTTATCAGTGTGTTGTCTATATTGTACAACTTTTATTATGTTTATGTTTATATCTTGTACAATATATTGGGTTTAAGTATTGATCAATTTTATTTGCTGTGTAGGGTAAAACGACAATAATATTGTAAAATATTTTTTTTTTAAGTTGAGCAATTTTATTGCAAGTGAATGGGCAGCTTTATTCTTTTGTGGGCTCAAAATTTGTACCCCCATTCCTTTCAATGCCTTCTTTTGTAAAAAGAATTGAAGCAACAGTATTTGAAGATAATTTATTTCGTAAATCGATTTTTGTTTTCTTTAAAAAATATATATATTTTGTCCATGTAAAACTTTAAATTGTAAATGATAAAATTATCCATAAATTATCCAAAAATGTAATTATCCAAAGAGTATCCAAAAAATTTTAAATTATCC
Organism: Pegoplata infirma; assembly: GCA_963921195.1. Lineage (NCBI taxonomy): Eukaryota > Metazoa > Arthropoda > Insecta > Diptera > Anthomyiidae > Pegoplata > Pegoplata infirma. The sequence goes on along the minus strand of OY992536.1, from coordinate 46,466,165 downwards.
ATTTTTTGGATAATTATCCAAGAAGTGGCAACACTGATAAAAATGGTAAAATTTTTATTGTGGTACCATGACAATAAAAAAGTGCCAAAAAGTGTTCTTTAGTGGCACATCTGCCGACACTGATATAAGCTTTCAATTAATAAAAAGAATTTCGTGTCGAAAAGCTTTTATTACACTCAATTAAAAAAAAAAAAAATCTCTCAGCCATAGAGTAATTAAACTAGCAGAGGTACTATCCTGCTTAATTATATATTTGTACCACAGACTATAAACAGACTCGACAGTAGAGTTTTATTAGAAAAAATGGGTGATTTTAGGATAAAACAGAGCGGTTTTTAGTCCGTTTTACGCTAACATGGCAACACTTTCTACGACTTAGGAGTGAGTGAAACAACAAAAACCGATCTGGCATCCATTTTTCTTATGGCGCGTTATATCAGTTTTCTCTTTCTAACCTAATTCGTAGAATAATTTGAAAATAATAACCATATGGTTCAGAACTACTTTTTTGACACCTGTCACTTATGTCGAGTCTGTATTAGTCTGTGTTTGTACTCTCACAAATTTACTTAATGTTACAATTTTCCCAAATTTGTTTTTTTAGGTTTTTTTGAATGTTAAAATTTTAACAAATCTGTATTTTGTGTTAAAGCATAGTACTCCGTTCGATTTCACGGGAAAAAATCTGTCAAACTCCATAAAAAAAAAAAATTGGCAACGAGAGGAATTGTAGGGAAATTGTTAAAAAAATGTTTTCACGAATTTTTATTATACAAGACAATTTAAATTAAATTGCCGTGAAAAAGTGACATTTCAGTTTTGTTATGATCGTTTCTTTCTTATAATTGTCAAAAGTTTTTAACTTTTAAATGTTTTATTGCGATTTGGGGCATTTAAAGTTTAAGTGAAATTTTCACCGTAAAAAACAGAGTACTAGCACAGACTATATACAGACTCGACAGTAGAGTTTAATAAAAAAAAATGCGGGGAAAAATGGCGATTTTAGGAGAAAAGAGAGCGGTTTTTAGTCCGTTTTACGCTAACATGGCAACACTTTCTACGACTTAGGAGTGAGTGAAACAACAAAAACCGATCTGGCATCTATTTTTCTTATGGCGCGTTATATCAGTTTTCTCTTTCTAACCTAATTCGTAGAATAATTTGAAAATATTAACCATATGGTTATAGAATACTTTTTTGACACCTGTCATTTTTGTCGAGTCTGTATTAGTCTGTGGTACTAGGATTAAGCATAGTACCACAGACTAATACAGACTCGACATAAGTGACAGGTGTCAAAAAAGTATTCTTTAACCATATGGTTAATATTTTCAAATTATTCTACGAATAAGGTTAGAAAGAGAAAACTGATATTACGCGCCATAAGAAAAATGGATGCCAGATCGGTTTTTGTTGTTTCACTCACTCCTAAGTCGTAGAAAGTGTTGCCATGTTAGCGTAAAACGGACTAAAAACCGCTGTGTTTTCTCCTAAAATCGCTTAGTTTTTCCCCTTTTTTTCGTATAAAACTCTACTGTCGAGTCTGTATTTAGTCTGTGATAGTACTCTGTTCGATTTCACGGGAAAAATCTGTCAAACTCAATATAAAAAAAAAAATTGGCAACGCGAGGAATTATAGGGAAATTGTTAAAAAAGATTTCGCTCATTTTTATTATACAAGACAATTTAAATTGCCGTGAAAAAGTGACATTTCAGTTTTGTTATGATCGTTTCTTTCTTATAATTGTCAAAAGTTGTTGATTTTTAAATTTGAGGCGTTTAAAGTTTAAAAGCAAATTTTCACCATAAAAAACAGAGTACTTAGCTTTAGGGCGGATTGATTGTTGTTAATTTAACGGAGCCTTATAAAATTTAAAATTTTTTTTTTTTAAATTTTAACAAAAATTTTTTAAAACCATATTGAAATGTCCTTTTTTCCTGGCAAGAACACCATGGCCTTCGAAAACCAAAATTGTTTGTTAAAGTTTTGAATGTCCCTTTAACTAGAGTTTGCAAAACGATTAAAATCATAATCGTAATCGCGATTAATCGCATTAATTAATCGTAATCGTAATCGGCAAAAAAATCATGTGATTACGATTAATCATTTTCTATGAAATTTATTGTTTTGATAATTAATTTAATACAAAATATGGAAACTTTCCTCCAAAAAAATTTGTTTTTCGAGATATCGCTATTTAAAACATGTCAAAAAATTAGCAAATGTGACATTCAAAAAATAAAAAAAAAAAATCATTGATCCTTTTATAAAACTTGAAAAAATTTGTTATTTAAACTTGATTTAAGCCAAATCGGATTATTTAAAACCGTGCAGCTTTTCGATCGAATTTTGCAAGTTTTCGAAAGTTTTCCAAAAATGTAAAATTTTTATCGAAAGACGCCACACACAGGTTCAAATGATCGGATTCGACTCAAATTAAAATTAAAGTTCGTCTTAAGCTTAAGGGAAAAAATGTTGAGATTGAGAAACCGAAATTTTTTGCCTATTTCGAATTATATCTCGAAACCCGCTTTACCAAATTAATTCACATTTTTTTCTTGTAATCATAGCAAGACGTATTTTTTTAATTTTCAAAAATCTATGACTTTGATCGCAGCTACGGGTTAACTTAATTCGATTGGCCTTAAATTTGTACCACATACATAAATATATTGTGCTCGGTTCGAGAGCACTCTTTCACCATTCACCTAATTTTTGAAAATTTGATATCCATTCGAATTTTAAGATTTTTAAATTTTTATCGTGTAATTACTGAAAATATTAAAATTCGAAAGAATAAATAATTTTTAAAAATTAGGTGAATGGTGAAAAGTACTCCCGAATCAAGCACTTTATATGTTAAAAATATTAATTTTTAAATTTTCATACGTTTGGAAATTTCAATTTTAAAACATATTTTTTTTATAAATCTATTGCAATTCAATTTATTTAAAAATTCGATTAATCGATAATCGCGATTAACGGCGATTTTCTTAATCGTAATCGCGATTATGAGATACCTCGATTACTTGCAAACTCTACCTTTAACCCTGTTAAATTCTTGTTATTTTACAACACTAAGAAAATTATGTCATTAACTGTTTGTAGGTTATTTTGAAAAGTAATCAGTAGTGGTATTCATTTAACCGTATAAACACCTCGTATACCGTGTATATATGGTTAGTTTACACAATTATTGTCAAAAATATTTTACGAGGCCTGATATATTTGTACACATATTTTGGTGCGTAAACTTGTATCGTATAATTATACAGGTTTAGGATTGCCAATGTTCAAATAATTTTGATATTTTTTTGCTATTTTTTGTTTTTTACAATTTGGCAATCTTGTTAAAAATGACAAATATTAAAAAAATAAAATAAAAAAATATTTTTGCTTGCAGTAAATTTATTAATTTATTTAAAATTTATTAATTGTTTGAAATTTTGTTTTATTTGTGGCATTGTAAATTTTCCAAATACAAAAATTAGTTTTTTTGTTTTGACAATTGTGTAAGTAATACCAGGTAATCAAAAAGGGGCATTCATAAAAACCACCTCGTATAATTATACAAATACGAGCCGCGTATAAATATACGGTTAAATGAATACCACTAGTAAATTCGTTTTAAAAGAAAAATCACTTATTTTATAAAGGATTTAATTTTTTTACTGTTTCTGTAGTTTAAAAAAAATAATTTACTGTCCCAGCAAGCAAGCAGACTCATTTATGACTCCAAAACAGGCTCCAAAAATATAACCAAAATTTCAATTTTTCGTATGAAAGTGGTTCATCCAAAAGTGCCCTCTTTTTGGACTCTGAAATGACTCTTTAAAAAAGAGTGTAGAAGGGGTAATTTCCCTTAATTTTATAGACAATTTGGAGTCTTTTTTGAGCACAAAAGGAGTGTCCGTATTGTGCCTTTTTCAGATGATTTTTTTACTTCAAAATTAATGAAAACGAAAATAGTAATTTGATGTGTATCTGCGGATGGTATTTTTCCATTGACAGATAATTTATTCAACACATTAATAATAAATAGAACAAAAATATACACTAATATTAAAAACATTGCAAAAAAAATATAACTTAAACATTCTTTATCCTGCAAAATTTTCACAAGTTACAAAAAAATTGTTGTGCTCCTAATTTGCTTCATTCCGAATATTCAGCATCTTACGGCTTATTCATCACGATAAATTTCTTTCTTCCCCCTGATTGGGCCTTATAGATATACATATCTTACGTCTTTTTCATCTCCACAAATTTCCTTTCTGCTACAAGATTGGTCTTTTCAAATTGTATGATTTCCATATTTAATTCTATGTATATTGCGAAAATCTTACGAATTAACGGAATAAACAATTTATTCGATTTATGAAAAGTTTTGACAAATTAATATTTTGAAAACTGAAAAAAAAATCGAATGCTCCAAAAACAATAATTTTTTGAATTACTCCAAAAACACTTTAATTTCCCAATTTTTTGGAGTCAGTTTATACTCTACTTTTTTATATAACAATTTCCCTTACATTTTGGAGTCTTTTTGGACTCATTTCAGATGGCTCCTTTTTCAATCCAAAAAAAGAGGAATTTATGACAAAACGAAATTTAAGCTTAAAAAATAGTTTCATATTTTAATCATTTTTGACTCCAAAATTTGTGCGCTCCAAAAACTATCGTTTTTGGGAGTTGTTTTTGAGTCATATATTTGGAGGGCTCTACATTTTGTTAACTGGGGTATTAAAAACGAATTTTCTGTTACATTTAATTTCGGCAGTAAAAAATTTCTTCTATAGTTTTACTGTTTTTCAATACAAAATAACTGAATATTCACTAGTTTTTTAATGTTTTGGTTAGTCATTAAATTAACATTTAAAATTGACTGTGATGTGTTTTTATTTTAAAAGAAAAAACAGTGGAATGGTTTTTAAATAAAATTTCATTTGTTTTAAGTGAATATTCACTGGAATTTACCTACATAATTCTTTGAGTGAAGCTTTTTATCAATAATTTTGTAATTTTACAAGCTTTTTACCTAAAAAATTTTAAATTAACAATTATTTTGACGCGATAAAACTTACAAGGAGGTTTCTCAATTTTACTAGATTTTTTGCAACCTCCTATTTTAAGAGAATTCCTTGATTACGAACTTTTTTGCAATTTTACAAGATTTTTAGCAATAAAATTGTAAATTTATAACTTATTGGACTAAATAAAACTTACTATTCTCGTAAATTTACTACATTTTTTTGTAAAAAATCTTGGAAATTTGTAAAATTACAAGAAAACTGTAAAATTAAAAAAAATGTAAATTTCGATAGAAAATTATTTGTTAAAAAACAAGGAAAACTGTTAAATATTGGTAAAATGGGACTACGAGACTTTTTCTAGTAATTTAACAAGGTTTTTTTTTGAGTGTAGCTATTATTTGCTTAACAGTGTGTTTAGATTAGCAATCATCACTTCTTTCATACGTCACAATCGATTGTAATGGCTGTCATTGCTAATCTGGACAGTTTATACAATGATGGTTTGCAATTGATGGTAGAGCTCCTGCTCTACTACACAGAAAAAAAACGTCGAGGTAATGTTATCTATGCTGGCTTAGGTGAATTTTTTTTTGTATGAAACTTAAAAGCCACGACTTATTACCTATGCCACCAGTATAATTTTACTTTACAATTTCAACAATAAACCATAGTGGTATTCAGAGTCTTACTTGCCAGCCCTGGCACTGGTGGTAAAAGAGCACTTTTTAAAATTACTTTTCAAAATACATGTATTTTTTGATAGAAGTACTCTTTTGCTACATTGCCAGGCCTGGCAGTAGGACTCTGAATACCTCTCATGTAAGATTTACAAAGGAAAATAGATAAAATTTCGAAATTAGTTTTATTTTGTTTTTTTTCAGTCATTGTAAATTTTTGTTTTTGAAAAAGGTAAGTCAAAAAATAAAATTACAAAAATAAATATTTATTAATAAAATTTATGTACATACATACGTATTTATTAAAATTTCAGAAATTGAATATCGAAAAGTCAATTTCTAAGGAGATGAAGAGAAGAACAAGGATTTATATGCCATAAAAAGTAATTTGTAGTGTATGTGGTGGGGCCAACATCTTAAAAATCGTCTCGCTTGACAATAGTGTTGATGCATTAAAACCCGATTCGCCATCTAAATAAATTATGTATATTGCCCCGAAACCGGTATGTATTCTTAAAATCAAGATAACTATGTGCCCATATTTTTAAGAATTCGATTTTTTAGACCATTCCGTCGGAACAAGATGACACTACACCTGCTGCGCCGCGTTTGAATATACTTTGAGTGTGTCATCAGCAAATTAACCAGACGATTCAATATTGATAAAACAAACCACGTCTCAAGATGCATTACTATCCAGGAAAAATAAGATTTTTTACACATTGATTCCGATTTTTACAGTTTGCCTGTGGATATAGTAAGGGACGAAGTGGAAAATATCAAAAATAACCATATAAACAATACATCGGATTTTTCTACAAAAAAAAATATCAGATTCCGACATATTTTTCTGTAGAAAAATTCTAAAATTCTGAGACATTTTTTCTATAGAAAAATTCTCAGATTCTGAGACATTTTTTCTATAGAAAAATTCTCAGATTCTGAGACATTTTTTCTATAGAAAAATTCTCAGATTCTGAGACATTTTTTCTATAGAAAAATTCTCAGATTCTGAGACATTTTTTCTATAGAAAAATTCTCAGATTCTGAGACATTTTTTCTATAGAAAAATTCTCAGATTCTGAGACATTTTTTCTATACAAAATTTCTCAAATTCTGAGACATTTTTCTGTACAAAAATTGTCAGATTCTGAGACATTTTTTTATACAAAAATTCTTAGATTCTGAGACATTTTTCTATAGAAAAATTCTCAGATTCTGAGACATTTTTTCTATAGAAAAATTCTCAGATTCTGAGACATTTTTTCTATAGAAAAATTCTCAGATTCTGAGACATTTTTTCTATAGAAAAATTCTCAGATTCTGAGACATTTTTTCTATACAAAATTTCTCAAATTCTGAGACATTTTTCTGTACAAAAATTGTCAGATTCTGAGACATTTTTTTATACAAAAATTCTTAGATTCTGAGACATTTTTCTATACAAAAATTCTCAGATTCTGAGACATTTTTTCTATAGAAAAATTCTCAGATTCTGAGACATTTTTTCTATAGAAAAATTCTCAGATTCTGAGACATTTTTTCTATAGAAAAATTCTCAGATTCTGAGACATTTTTTCTATAGAAAAATTCTCAGATTCTGAGACATTTTTTCTATAGAAAAATTCTCAGATTCTGAGACATTTTTTCTATAGAAAAATTCTCAGATTCTGAGACATTTTTTCTATAGAAAAATTCTCAGATTCTGAAACATTTTTTCTATAGAAAAATTCCCAGATTCTGAGACATTTTTTCTATAGAAAAATTCCCAGATTCTGAAACATAATTTCTATAGAAAAAATCGTAGATTCTGAGACATTTTTTCTATAAAAAAGATAACAGATTCTGATTTTTTCTGAAATTTTTTCTATAGAAAAATTCTCAGATTCTAAGACATTTTTATAGAAAATATATTTCTATTTTTGTATAGAAAAAATATCTCAGAATCTGAGAATTTTTCTATAGAAAAAAGTCTCAGAATCTAAGAATTTTTCTAAAGAAAAAATGTCTCAGAATCTTAGAATTTTTCTATAAAAAAAAACTGTCTTAGAATCAGAATTTTTCTATAAAAAAAACTGTTTCAGAATCTGAGAATTTTTCTATAGAAAAAATATTTCAGAATCTAAGAATTTTTGTACAGAAAAAATATATCAGAATCTTATAATTTTTCTACAGAAAAAATATTTCAGAATCACAAAATTTTTCTACAGAAAAATGTTTCAGAATCTGAGGATTTTTTTATATATAAAAATTTATCAAAATCTGAGAATTTTTCTACAAAAAAAAATATTTTTTCTATAGAAAAATGTCTCAGAATCTGATAATTTTTCTAAAGAAAAATGTCTCAGAATCTGTTATTTTTTTATATAAAAAGTGTATCAGAATCTGATAATTTATTTTATAGAAAAAATGTCTCAGAATCGGCGAATTTTTCTGTTAAAAAATTGTCTCAGAAACTGAGAATTTTTCTATAGAAAAAATGTCTCAGAATCTGAGAATTTTTCTATAAAAAACTGTCTAAGAATCTGGGAATTTTTCTATAGAAAAAATGTCTCAGAATCTGAGATTTTTTTTTAGAAAAAATATCTCAGAATTTTTCTATAACAACAATTGTATTTCATGATTAAATTTTTTTTTATAAAAACATAATAAAATCAATTAATTTTTGAATTAATTAATTTAGTAAAGTGTGTAATTATTTATGGCTAGCATATTAACAAAATAATTTAGATAAATTACCAAAATTTATGTATAAATTTTTACTCTGCTCAACTTTGTAAAGTTTACAAAATTTACTAGAAATGTTTCCTAAAAGCATAGTTAATTTTTCGAACATATCATTTTTTTAAAATCACCTTGGCATTTTAGTAATATTGTCTAAAAACTTTGTAGGCTCTATGTTATCTTGGTACTTAGATAAAGTTATACTATGAATTTGGGTAATATTACCTCGATTTTTTTTTGTGTGTATAGATTGCTAGCAATCAAGTGTCTATATGAAATTGCTAACCATTGCTTACTATCGAGTTTGGTGTTTGTAAACGTCAAATGTAACACCCTTCATTATGGAATTGGTGGTTGCTAATCTAGACCGGGTGTAAAGCCTGCAATTACAAATCGATAGACATTTTTATGCCTTAAGAGTAGTTGAGTCCCTCTAATTTAATACTCTTCTTATAATTTCGTTGAGTATTTTAAACTAATGCTAACTTTGTTAACTTTCATCAGTTTTTATTTAACACTAGTTCCATTTACACCCTTAAAAATGGAATCTGAAAGTTTTAACAAAGTTGTAAACAATTTTTGTGATATTGTTATTGACAGAGATTCGGATAGCGAACGTGAAGATTTTTATGAAAGTATATTTGGAAAAGAACTTCCATCACCACCACGTATGATCATTATGCCTATTGATTTTGAGAAATATGTTAAAGAAAATTGCCATAGTAAAATAAAAATATTGGACCGTTTAACATTTCATCAGATTACAAGACCTATTCTAATATTTTTCAATCACTTTCGCGAAAAATGTGTTTATCACACGAAGTGGTTAGATAGAATATACCAACTGACATTAAAATATGGAGATCAAATTGAGTTTATTGTTGCCGATATGTTGGATATAGATATTCTGAATTCAAAATGGAATCCATTGGATTTTTTCTGTAGATTAGTAAGTCCACATCTGGAATCACCACGAATTTATGCTATAGATGAAAAGAAAAGAATCCACGAGCACTTTGATGCGTATAAAACTTTAAACAACTTATACGAGTTATGTGAAAGTCTATTAAAAGAGCAATTATTTCCTAGCCAGCCTATACCTGAAATTAATGATGAAAATCTAGTTCAAATATGTGTTCATGCTAATTATGAAGATTTGGTATTAAAATCTTCCAAAAATATTTTATTGATTGTGGGCTTAGGCGATTGTCCAAAAGAAGACAAATATGAACCAAACTATGAAAATGTAGCTGAGGCGTTAAAAGATTACAATGTAGTTATTTGTTACCTGGATGCTGATAAAAATTATGTACCATTTCAATATGATATTTCAGGTTATCCTACACTATTACTTATACCTTATGAGGATAAATGGAATTTCATAAATTTTCTAGAAGGTCCTAGAACTGAGGAAAATATTATCGATTGTCTCAAAAACTATTTTAAAAATCCATATCCTTTTCATGTTAAACAACAGGATAAGATATATCACTACAACTATAGACCTTTAAAGATTCAAAATAATTTTAAAATGGATTTGATTGATTTGGAAAAGTATTTGCAAGACAATTGCAAAAATTATATTAAAATTTTTAAACGTTCTAACTTTAACAATACTAAACATAAAATGTTAATAACTTTCTTGGATTTCGGAGGAACATGTTTAGCTCATCATATAAAATGGTTGGATATAGTCTTTCAAAATGCAGTATTGTTTCGTTATCAAATTGATTATTTTGTAGCCGACTTAAAAGATATAGATGTTATAAATCCTAGTTGGAGCTCGAAAGATATTTTCACTGAAACGACAGCAGAAACTGATTTTCCTAAAACATTTGCCTTAGATCGCAAGAAAAATGTATTTGAATTTAAGAATTTCAAATCAGTAGGCTCATTATTTTACTTCTTATATAGCTTTGGCAAAGGTGAACTTTACTATACTCAATTAGTATCCAAAAACAATGATAAGAAAATCGTAACAACTTGTGTAGCAGATAATTTGAAACTTTTTATTAAAGGTTGCCGAAGGAATGTATTTTTAACAATTTATTGGCCAACTTACAAAGATTCTGGAAAAGTACTTAACGTCTTGGAAGAAATCGCCCGCAAAGTTAAACGATTCGGTGTAAAAATAATAAAATTGGATGCTAGAGTAAAATATGTACCTATAGAATACTCGTATCATAGATATCCAGTCCATTATTTTATACCAAGTCATAATAAAAGTAAAAGTATACGCTTTGAAAGTAAATGTAAAGAAGATATTATTGAATTTATTAAAGTAAATTCTGAAATCAATAAAAAATAGTGTATTTGAAAATTGAAGTTGCAAAAATGTGTACCTAAATATTTTATATATTACTTTGAATAAAAAAAATATCAATTCACCGTTGTTGGACAAGAAAAAACAGGAACTTTTTTTTGCAAAAAAAGTGATGGGAGAGCTATAAAATCCTAAAATTTTGTAGTTTTTGCCGAACAACTGAAGCCGATTTTTTAATTGAAAAATCAAAAAATTTCTTAACGAAAAATTTCTCAAAATCTGAGACTCTTCCTATCGAAAAAGTCTAAGACTCTTTTCCTATCGAAAAAGTCTAAGACTCCCACCAAAAACTACTGCTTCGCCGTAAGCAGGTTTGTAAGGGAATGTTGAGTTGGCATTCCCTTACAAACCTGCTTACGTATGGCATGATATTTGGTCGCAATGTCCCACTTTAGAGCAATTCATTCGAGCCCTTATTTCAGCGCAATAAAAATGTAATGAAATCATACCTTCTTAGAAGCTTACTAGGTGCATTTTTGTAAGCATATTGGATGCTCAGAAATCATTGCTCCAATAAAGCACAAAAGTCATGTAAGGGGTGGTCCAATAACTGGTATCTTTTTAAAACATGCAATGAAATGAACAATACTCAATAGTTTTGAAACCTTATGGCTTTATTTGAAAGAGCAAACATTCCCGTTTTTTATGGCAAACGACTTCATTGATGCGTCTTCGGCTTGCTCCGCTGTATCGCGTTGTAGCGCAGTACTGCGCTGCCAAACTGCACGTTTTTCGAAAAAAAGTTTTTAACCGAAATAAGGCACTCAAATGAGGTTATGTTAACAAACAAATTGGTACATCTTGGGATCGTAAAACTCGCAAGGTATTGTAAAGAATCCAAATATCGTTCAAGCCATTCGTGAGATAGAACCAGAAACATTAGAAAAATGGGTGCATAGAATGAGCTACTGCGGAGCTAACCCAGGCAACCGCATGAATGAAGTCGTTTGCCATAAATAATGGGAATATTTGCTCTTTCAAATAAAGCCATAAGGTTTCAAAACTATTGAGTATTGTTCATTTCATTGCATGTTTTAAAAAGATACCAGTTATTGGACCACCCTGTATTACTGTCACTAAAGTCTTCATGGCTGAAAAGTTTGTATGAAGGAAGTGCTCCTCGTAAGCAGACATATAATACTACAACAGTTTTAATGTCTGAATAGTGTGTAGTCGAAACATTTGTTTTCACTTTTGCACATGCGTACACGTCCGTTCACAAAAAAACAGAATATCAACTGAATTAAAAATATATTTTTTTTATTGCGTCATCCAAATTTTCGTTTTGCTGTTTGATGCTTGTAAGTCGTCGTATAAATTATACTTTTTTCTCTCTGCCTTACGGTAGTGCATACTAGATGCACTACTGTAAGCGAATGTATTTAAAAATGTCTGTTTACATTCGTAATTTATCGAAAATTTTATATTTCTATCTCTGCCTTACAGTATGCATTACTATAAGGCAGAAATATCTATGTGCTGAAGACGAAGCGCTTGTGTATGCCAGAAAAATTATGAACTGTTTCCACAATCTCGATTATTTTTTGCTGGGCTCTGACAAGGAAGGTCTTTCACAGGACACCCACCGATTGTCCTGAAACTTGCATATAGGAAAGACGGGATCACAATAAAAGTTACCTGTTTTTTTAGCTGCCCAATCTCACATTTAGCCGGTAAAGGGGAGGGGGAAAAACTGGATTTTTGGATTGTTTTTTGAGGATTTTTCCCATTTCTTCAAAAGAAACTATATGAACATTTAATACAGATCGAACGGTTTTTGAAGGCCTATCCAATGCCGTATCGTTCGTGTTCAAATTCGGCTTCCTTAAGTTCGTTCTTGTCAAAAATCTTTAAGCGTTGGGGTAGTTTATATGGAGATGTATATACGTACGACCCCCAAAATCATATATAATAATCTATATTAAAATTAAGCTGACCCGTATTTTTTGCGTTTGGCGAAATTCCTGCTAGTTCGGCTTTTATTCGGATTATCCCGAGAGCCCATATTTTTTTATAAGGTGGCAACCCATTTATAATTGGTCAGATTGTGAGATATTTTTCCTATAGCAAAAAGTCTCAGATTCTGAGACATTTCCCCTATAGAAAAAGTCTCTGATTCTCAGGCATTTTACTTTATCTACAGGTAAAAATCTCAGATTCTGAGACATTTTTCTTTTAGAAAAGTGGCTGTTCTTATTTTTCTATAAAAAAAGTCTCAAATTCTGATACATTTTTCTTATAGGAAAAGTCTAAGTCATTTTTGTTTACTAAAGCTATCACGATCACAACAATTTTTCCCAAAGAAAATTTATTTTCATAATAAGAACGTCCAGATTGACAGGCATTTTTTGCACAAAAAATTTTCAGAACTAGCCACATTTTTCCTTTAAACATTTTTTAATTTTTTTTTAGATTTCTCCTCTGTTCAGATTTTTTTCGATGAAAAATTTTTTAATTTCAAATTTCTTTCCTTTGGAGAAAATTTTATTCTTTCTTCTTTTCTCTTTCTTTTTCTTTTTTTTAATATTTAAAATTTGGGGGGGGGGGTGGGTGAATTTCCCCCCCCCCTGTCCCGCGTATGTGATTTATGAATACAAAAAACGATTGCCATCCAAACTTGAAATACGGTTTTAAATAAAAATATTTGTCTTTATAAAAAAATAAACAATTTTCAAATAAATCTGTTCCATTGTCGCACTCATCACGCCCACAAAATATTTTTTTTTAAATACCTCGTTTGTAAATGATATTTGATAGCCTTGATTTGAATAAATATAACTGTAAATACTTGAAGGCAGTTCATAATTTTGCCAGTAAATTTCAGAATTGTTTTAAAATACAACAGTCCAGAAAAACGTACAAAAATTATAGTTTTTCTACAAAAACGTCCGTAAATATTTGCTGAAAGACCTTAGCATAAAAATAATCAACAAAAAGAAATAATAACAAAATCACAAAGTTTTTATAAAAAGCACCAAAAGCGTCACGAAAAAATAAAAAAGCACCATGAATACCCGTTTTTTTAAAAAAGGGTATTCGTAAAAAACTCCGGGTAAAAAGACAAAAAAAGCACCAGAAAATACCCGAAAAGCGTCAAAATGGCAACACTGCTCTTAAACCTAGAATATGCTCTTAAGGCTAAAATACACTCAAAAAATTATGTAGGTAAATTCCAGTGACTATTCACTTAAAACAAATGCAATTTTATTTAAAAACCATTCCACTGTTTTTTCATTTAAAATAAAAACACATTACAGTCAATTTTAAATGTTAATTTAATGACTAACCAAAACATTAAAAAACTACTGCATATTCACTTATTTTGTATTGAAAAACAGTAAAAATATAGAAGAAATTTTTTACTGCCGAAAATAAATGTAACAGAAAATTCGTTTTTAAGACAGTAAATTATATTTTTTAAACTACAGAAATAGTAAAAAAATTAAATCCTTGATAAAATAAGTGATTTTTCTTTTAAAATAACTTTACTGAATACTTTTTAAAATAACCTACAAACAGTTAATGACATAATTTTCTTAGTGTATGCATCTAGCGATGTCCGTCCATCCGTCTGTCTGTCTGTTGAAAACACGCTAACTTTTGAAAGACTTTACGGAGGCTCCTGAAGTTTGGCATATATGTTGGTCATTTACCTGGTCAGGTTGGTATTGCAATCCAGCGAAATCAGTCCAGGATTTTAAAAGTTATGAGCAAAAGACTGAATTTCGACAAGTTTTGAAAGCCAATTCTGCTTGGCATATATGAGGCATTCCACACCAAATGTCCCGCTATAGAAAAACATGTGTCCCGTAAATTTCTGAATAGGTTGTTTGGATAGCCCTATATGTAACTAAGAAAATTGCGTTTTTGGTTTTTCAAATTTTCGAAAACTGGGCTTAGGAGGCGTGGTCAAATATTGGAAAAATGGTCAAATTTGTGGCGAGTTGCCTTGATTAAATATTTATCACATTAAAACGGAATGCACCACAATGTCAAAAATTTACGTTCTTATATAGTTTTGTATGGGCTATCGATTAAAAATTTTTTTTTTGGAAAATTTTCAGAACCCGTTCAGAAATTTTCCATTTTTTAAAAAAGTCAATTTATCAAAAATCCGGCCACTTTTTTTTCTTTTTTATTTATTTTTTTAAAAGTTTAGATGTTTGTCCATCCACACAAAAAAAAATCAGAAACACGTTCATCTTTTTTTTCGAGAAAATCGCATTTGAACTTTAAATTTCATAACAATTTTGTTATTTGCTTGTATTTCTTTGTTTTAAAGTTGCGAATGAGTAATATTAATTGCATAAATATTCGTCATACGCTCTGTTGACACAAGAAAATACAAGCAAATTACTAAATTGTTATGAAATTTAAAGTTCAAATGCGATTTTCTCGAAAAAAAAAGATGAACGTGTTTCTGATTTTTTTTGTGTGGATGGACAAACATCTAAACTTTAAAAAAAATAAATAAAAAAGAAAAAAAAAAAGTGGCCGGATTTTTGATAAATTGACTTTTTTAAAAAATGGAAAATTTCAGAACGGGTTCTGAAAATTTTCCAAAAAAAAAAAAATTTAATCGATAGCCCATACAAAATTATATAAGAACGTAAATTTTTGACATTGTGGTGCATTCCGTTTTAATGTGATAAATATTTAATCAAGGCAACTCGCCACAAATTTGACCATTTTTCCAATATTTGACCACGCCTCCTAAGCCCAGTTTTTGAAAAATTGAAAAACCAAAAACGCAATTTTCTAAGTTCCATATAGGGCTATCCATATCACCTATTCAGAAGTTTACGGTACACTTGTTTTTTTTCGCTGGACATTTGGTGTGGAATGCCTCATATGTTTGTCGTTTCCATGGCCTGGTTCGTATTGAATTTCAGCCAAATCGGTAAAGTTGTTCAAAAGTTATTAGCAAAACCGCGAATTTCAGACTAGTTTCATCTTAAATTCACGTGTTGCAAACCCGTTAAACATGTTTTAAAAACATTAGTAATTCACAAAAATATTTTGCAACGTATTTTTGTCACTCAAAAATATTTTTACATTAAAAAAATACACTCAAAAAAAATTTTACACTCAAAAAAAAATTTTGTAAATTTTTTTTTTTCAAAAATTACTTTAAAAAAAGTTTTTTACACAAAATAAAATATTTCTAATCAAAAATGTTATTTTTTTCACGTTAGAAAATTTAGTATCACTTAAAAAGGGCATTGTGGAGCACGGTTGGGAAATGTGGCACAATAGTGCCATTTTTGGCACTATTGAATGGTCAGTGGCACCACAAATAACAGTTTTGGCCCTTTTTCATTCTATCCAAATATTGTCAAAATTTATTTAAAATAAAAATATTCGTACAAAAATGTAATTATGTATTACAAACACGAAAAAATTATCAGTTGTTCCCCCTTACAACAATGTAAGTTTCTGTTTCCTTTAAATTAATATTTTGAAGTCTTTAATCCCTGAGGGAAATTGATTGGTCTTACAGGAAAAATTGATCATAAAAACCTCTCCCATGACTTATTCCACGCATACTGGTCATAGAATACTAGTTCTAAGACCAGTAAAAATGTGTCCGGAGATCTGAAAGATCAGTTCGACACAAGTACTGGAACATATAACAAGGTGTTAATTATTGACAGGTCCTTTTTGTACAAAAAAACACTATGCCCGGTCCTCGACTGGTCACTTTTCCCGCATAGATGATTTTACTTTCAAAAGTTATAAGTTGTGTGTAAAAAATACTAAAAAATAAAAAATATTTAAAAACATTTTTGTTGGCCCTTTTCACCCTATTTTGGCCCTTTTTAGCCTTCAACTTGGCACTAATTGAAAATTCTCAAATACCAACACTGTTGTGGAGGGTATTCTTAGATTCGGCCAAGTCGAATTAAATTTTCTACTTGTTTTTTTTACATTTTGAAGGGTATTAAAGATTCAGCACAGCCGAATTTAACACTCTCACTTGTTTTGTTTAAAATTCTCACTTTCCGTCGCTATTTCTCTTCTCATTATTTTTTTATAAAAAGCTTATTAGCGTTGTTAACATTAGTCAGTAATCATTTAATACCGGTTATTAAAACAACGAAAATTATGGAGACCGAAAATTCTAATAAAATAGATTCCGAAAGTGATAGTGCTGATATGATAACAAGGATTGACAATAAACCACCACCTCCACCAGGATGTTGCGGATATAACAAAAAATTAAAATCACCGTCTCCACCACCTATTCAGCAATATAAAATCCATACTCCCATAAATTTTGAGAAATATGTTCAAGATACTTTTGGCAATAATATAAAAGTTTTAAATCGTTTAACATTTCAGCAAATTACGCGTCCTATTATAATATATTTTAATCACTTTAATGAAAAATGTGCCTATTATAAAGAATACTTACATGAAATGTTTAAAAAATCTTTAATATATGGCAATCAAATAGAATTTATGGTGGCAGATACTTTTGATATAGATGTAATGAATTCTAGATGGAATCCAATGATATTCTTTTCGAAATTAGTGAGACCAGAAGATTCTTGGGGTTACTATTTTGCTATAGATGAAATGAAAAGAATATATCAAACGTATGAATATGGCAAACCTGAAGATATTTTTTTAAAGTTATCTGAAAATTTATTGACAGGCGCGTTATTTCCAGCTCAACCTATACCAGAAGCCAAAAGTGATAAATTGGTGAAAATTTGTGATCGTGATAATTATGATGAATTGGTATTAAAATCCACAAGTCATGTATTCTTAATTTTAAATGTAACTGATTCCATATATAAACCAAATTATGAAGATATTGCTGTAAATGTAAAAGATTACAATGTAGATGTAGTTTATATGGATGCTGACAAAAATTATGTTCCTTTTGAACTAAGCATTTATGGTTATCCTACATTTTTATTTATGCCATGTCAAGATAAGTTAAACTTTATTAGATATGACAAAATTTCAGTTTTAGAGGATGACCTTACTGAGTTTATTAAAGAAAATATCGAACAGCCAATAGAAAAACCTCAACTAGAACAAAAAACGTTAAATGTTACTGAAGATTTTGTATTGGATTTTAAAGATTTGGAAAAATATTTGCAAGATAATTTAAACAGTCCTATTAAAATACTAGATCGAAGAAATCTACAAAGTTTTAAACAGGAAGTAATAATTATTTATATGAATTTTGCTGGAAAATGTTCAGCACAACATTTTAAGTGGTTAAACAAAATACATCCCGTTGCTGAATTATATCATCCTCTAGTTCCTTATTTAATAGCTGATTTTAAAGATATCGATGTAATCAATTCAAATTGGAGTTCTAAAGATTTTGTAAATAATGCTGACTCCAATCGAGAAATCATTAAAGTCTTTGCTATTGATCGAAAAAATCGAAAATTTGAGTTTAAGGATTTTCATACGTCAGAGTCATTATTTTTCTTTTCATTTAAGCTGAATACCGGAGAAATTTATCAAACTCAACCTTGGATTAACAATTACGGTAAATTGGTGAAATCTTTAGTAGCAGATAATTTTAATAGATTTTTAGACAGATGTGAAAATCATATATTTCTAACGATATACAAGGAATCTGATATACATGATACATTAGAGGAACTCGCTAAGGATGTTATGGATTTACAGGTTGAAGTGGTTAAATTGAATGCCAATTTTAATTATGTGCACTTGGAATATATTCATCATACATATCCTGTGCATTATTTTATACCCCGTCATAACAGGAATGCAATTATACGTTATTTTAACAATGATTTATGTAAAAATGAAATTATGAAATTTATTCAAATTAATGTAGATAAAATTGTATAATTTTTGAATAAAAATTTTTCCAAAAAACATACACTAAAATAATTAAAATTATAGAATCTAACAAGTAAATTCGATAAATTCGGCTTAAGAAATTTTTGGGTGGAAATTTTTTTTATTGTAAATTTATTTGTGTTACCCCTAAAAGATCGTCATAGATTTTGATCCAACAATGTTGTCCGTTTTGGCTCTACCTTACTTTGTTCTTGAGATACGAGAATTTGGGGGCCAATAGAGTCTTGAAAATGTTAAAAACTAGATAACATTAAACCAATTAGTGGAGAGCTCGCGGGTATTTGGCGGTCATCAATTTAAAGCTGAGCCATAAATTTTATAAAAAAAAATCTTAACAAAAAATTTTTCTCACTATAGTGAGGATATAGTATACTATACTATAGTGAGGATATAGTATACTATACTATAGTGAGGATATAGTATATAGTATACTATAGTATACTATACTATAGTGCGCTATGTTATGCTATAATGAATGCGCTATGTTATGCTTTACAAATGTTAAGAGCTACAAAAATGACAATTAGATACTAAAATATGAGCAAGATACTAAAAATGTTCTACATTTTTCTTTATCTGGCTTAGTTTTCGAAATATGGCCATTTTTAGTTTTTTGAAAAATATTTGTCCTAAAAAATATTGATGAGCGCTAGTCATGATTACCGACTTTTTATATCCTACACCACTCTGTGGTATAGGGTATAATGACTTTATGCTGATGTTTGTAACTACCCGAAATATTGGTTCTCAAGTATACCAATCGACTCAGAATCACTTTTTGAGTTGATTTAGCTATGTCCCTCCATCTATCTGTCCGTTCGTCCATTTAAACGTTGTGCGCACGATACAGGTAGCAATTTTTAATCGATTTGTCCGAAAATTGAAATTTAAGATCCTTTTGACTCAAGGACGAGCACCTCCAAAATTGATAAAAAATTACTATAAAAACATATATACCGTATTTTTATAGGTGTCCTATCGAAATTTAGAAGAAAAATGTATTTTCTATTTATAAATGACCATTCTAAATTTGAAGAATATCCCAACAAGAAGATCAATTAAAAATCGTTTCTTACGCCTTTAAAAACATTTTTTTGTTGATTTACTCGTTGGTTTTCCAATTACAATTGGAATCTTCGAATTAAAAAATGGAATCTTCGAACTACAATTGATCTTTGACAAATTACAATTGATCTTTTTCGAATTACAATTGGTCTCTTACGAATTACAATTGATCTTTTACGAATTACAATTGATATTTTACGAATTACAATTGATCTTATACGAATTACAATTGATCTTTTACGAACTACAATTGGAATCTATGAATTACAATAGGAATCTTCGAATTACAATTAGAGTATTCGAATTACAAATGGAATCTTCGAATTACAAATGGAATCTTCGAATTACAATTAGAATTTCGAATTACAATTGATCTTTTACGAATTACATCTGTAAATGGTGTAGACTGCCTATATGCTCGAAAAAGTAATCAACAAAAGAAATTAATATGCAGTAAAAAGAGCAAATGAGGCAGGTTTTTTATTTATGTTTTATTCTAAAAGTAATATCTTGAGGGGGAAGGTAGCCCTCCAACCAAAAACTTCCCTGCAAAAATTTTTTTTTATAAAAGATTCGGCACAATCGAATTAAAATCTCTTACTTTTTTATTTAATTTTTAAAAAGATACTTGTATTTGGATCACCCTGTAAAATAAATATACGTGACAACATTTTTTACAATTTCATTATAATTCCTTGCTATACCATAGCGTAAAGTGTTTGTGCAGATTTCATTAGTTCACTAAACATTTATTTCAAAATTTTTGTTAATATTTTTCCCAGTGCATTTGAATTTCATAACTTACAAACATAGAAAAGATTAGAAGGTACGCAGTGTTGTATTTGATGTATTTTCCAATATGGTGGCAAAATGCTTGTTCTTCCTCATCTCACACGTATTTAATATCAAATCAGATTCTTTGTTTATAAAAAATGGAATTTGTCTTTTATTTAATTAAATTTATTATTTATTTTGCTTTATTAAACGTTTTTTTTAAAGATAATACGCACTATTGATAGTTTAAAAACTATTTTTTTTCTCTTTTGTTGTTTGCTTTGTTGTTGTTCTCCTTTATGTTGCATTGTTTTTATTAAACGTCAAAAGTTACATAATGTGCTGTCACTAATACTTAATCAAGCGAAATACGACTCTGTTACACTTCTATTTTTTTTCTATGCTTACAAAGCTTTTGTGTGCTTTTCTATATGGGACAGCGATGGTAACTAAAAATGTATAATGTGTGCCAAGTTAATGGCTAAAAGGGCCAAAACAGACTAAATTTGGCCAAACATTTTTTTTTTGTTATTTGTGGTTGTTGACACTTTCGTTAGAACTTAATATAATGGTCATCAAAAGAGATTAACATTTAGCAAAAGTTTAGAATTTAGAAAAGTTTATAAATAAAATACCATTTTTGTATAAAAAAGGTAAAATTTTTATTGTGGTACCATTACAATAAAAAAAAAAGTGCCAAAAAGTGTTCTTTTGTGGTACATCTGCCGACACTGATAAAAACTTTCAATTAATAAAAAGAATTTCGTGTAGAAAAGCTTTTATTACACTCAATTTACAAAAAAAAAATAATTAGGCTCTCTCAGCCATAGAGTAATTAAACTAGTAGTGGTACTATTCTGCTTATTTAAATATTTCTACTTTCACAAATTAACTTAATGTGACAATTTTCCCAAATTTGTTTTTTTAGGGTTTTTTCCATAGAGAAACATAGAAGCGAAGGTGAAAGAAAAAACAATATTGCTTTCTTTTTCTAATATTTCACACGTACGTTGTCGATGTGAATTCACCACACAATACATATTTACAAGTCGTACTTTGTCAACAAATACATTTAAACAAGTTGTACTTTGACAACTCAATTTTTGACGCCTTCGCCTCTATGTTTCTCTATGGTTTTTTCTTTAATGTAAAATTTTACCAAATCTGTATTTTGTGTTAAAGCCACAGTCCCATAGAAAAGATTAGAAAGTACGCAGTGTTGTATTTGATGTATTTTCCAATATGGAGGCAAAATGCTTGTTCTTCCGTCCGTCCGTCCGTCCGTCCGTCTGTAGTTAACACGATGCAGTCCAAAATAAAAAAGCTAGACCCCCTCAATTTTGATATTAATATATCTTATGCTCCTAGGCAGGTTAAGTTCGGAAATGGACCAAATCGGACCAGGAGGAAAAAAGTTCCCCCTGAACCAACCTCTTAAAAATGCTATTTTTTACGTTTTTTTTGTATTTTTGTGAACCAAATGAGACTTTTTTATGTTCGTAGAAGTTTATAGTCCTGCGCTTGGACCCAGAGGATTAAAAAATGTCGCTTTTGTTTTTTTGTCCCGCCCCTTTTTTATGGGCGTGGATAAAAAAATAATTTAAATAATTATAAAACTATAATACTTTAGTGCAGAGCTTCTCACTAACTTTTGCTTTGCGACCCCTTTAAAAATTAAAAATTTTTCGCGACCCCCCACAAAAAAAAAATTAACGTGAACTTTGCCCTCAGTTTTTTCAAAAACCTAAAGTAATGGAAAAATTTGGGAACCAAATTCAGTAGCAGCATTGAAAGATTAATCGAAGCCGTGTGGTCAGACCCTAGACCAAAAATTTCACGTAACAAACCTGTAAAAAAATAAAAATAACGCAATTTTTTTGAACTATGACCTCAATTTCCTCAAAAATTTGGAAACCAGGTCCCGAACTACGTCATTTTATATAGAAACTTACAATCGTCATCCATTTTTCATTTCCGAAATAATAGAAAAATTCCAGTTTAACCTGATCAGAAATGGAGAAATGTTACTTACACACAAAAAATTATTGGCTTAAAAATTTCAATTAAATCTATTGATCAACAAAATTGAAATGAGTCAATTATTGTTTTGATCAACATTTTTGTTATTTCCCTTAACTATCAAATTACAAATTTTCAACATACCAGATTTTTTTTTTCGCTTCAAATATGAATTTCTTAATAATTTTTCCATAAGCTCGAAATTCATTTGTTAAATCAATCATTGTTTTAATTGACTTTAAATAAAAAATTGATTAAACTTTTGATCAAATCGAAATAGTGATTAATTGAAAAAAAAAAATCAATTAATCACCTACAATTTGATAATTGATATAACAATTTTTAGGAGGAGTTTCAATTAAAAAGTTAATTGAATCCGTGTTTTTGTTGATTGACTTTCGTTTTCAATTCTTTCTGTGTAGAAAGCATTTAAAGTCCAATTTTGAATAATGATTGTTCTTTTTTTTCAAAATTATGTACCAATGTTTGGCATTGGTCGAAAGTTTTTTCGATCCCTTATCTAGATGCGTTATTCGGATCCAGATTTGGAATCAGCACTAAAAAGAAATTCTAAAAAAGTGGTCAGATCCCAGACGCATCCAAAAATATCACAAAAAGCTCTTAAAAATGCACAAAAATACGTTTTTGTGAACTTTGTCCTTAATTTTCTTAAAAACCTAACGTACTAGAAAAATTTGAAACCCAGATTCAGAATCAGCATCGAAAATTTAATCGAAAACGAACTGTCAGATCCCAGACTCAGCCAAAAAACTTCACAAATCACAGTGATTACGGGGGACCATAAGTAATGGAAATGATTTATTTTTTTAAACAAAAGTATTTGAATAGTTTTATATCACAACAAAAAAAATGTGTTTTAAATTTACCAAAATTTAAGTTTTAACAAAATTGTTCGCGACCCCCGAAACTCTTCCGCGACCCCCTAGTGGGTCGCGACCCACTATTTGAGAACCATTGCTTTAGTGCACAAAGCAGACAAAAATTAATTTGTAAACATATACCGTGAGGGCCAAGGAGTCACCCCAGCTCACCGACCCCTCCCCCTTCCTTGCCCCCCCCCCTTAAAAAAACGCCCTTGTCAACATTTTTTTTTAATTTTTTTTACATGTTGGAGGGTATAATAGATTCGGCACAGCCGAATTTAACACTCTCACTTGTTAAATTTTAATTTATGTATAAATCTGTGCCAAAAAGGAAAAACTGCATAAGGGTTTTTTAATAATTTTTTTCGAGAGCACTTTTGAGATACATATATATTTTAATACAAGATCACTGTTGATTGACATTGTCAAAAAAAATTAATTACGTGATTGTGTGTTAGTGCGTGTTGAAAAAATATGCTCGTGAGTGAATGTGCGTGATTGGAAAATTACTGTCGTGAGCATGAATGAGTGTGAGTTAAAAGTCACTCACGCGCCCATCTCTACCCTGTTCCACAGAGCGGTTTAGGGCATAGAGAAAAGATAATAAGAGTATTTGATAGACTGGTTTAGGGTATAATTAAAACAACATGAAATTTCCACAGTGTCTTTTAATTTCACAAAAAAAGCTTTATTAAAATTATAACCTTTTAAACTTATTCCCTCAATTAAGAGCTTTTAGTAAATAAAAACTATGTTAGCGTTGTCAACATTAGTCATTGCTCATTTAACACCGGTTACTTAAAAAACTTTTCAATTATGAATAGTAAAAATTTTCAACTCTTCAGTGAAGTCTTTTTAGACAGTGATACTGAAAGTGATAGTGATGATTTTTTAACACAGGCAGACCTCAAATCTACACAACCATCACGTGTTATTATAGAGCCGGTGGATTTTGAAAACTATGTCTACAAAAATTGTTGTAATAAAATAAAAATACTAAATCGTTCTACATTTCATCAAATTACAAGACCTATTCTAATATTTTTTAATCACTTTCGGGAAAAATGTGCTTATCACACAAAATGGTTGGACAGAATGTACCAACTGGCACTAAAATATGGTGACAGAATGGAATTTATTGTAGCCGATATGTGGGATTTAGATGTTATAAATCCAAAATGGAATTCACTGCATTCCTTTTGTATGTTCGTAAGTCCAGACAGAGAATCACCAAGAACTTTTGCTATTGATGCGAAGAAAAGGATACATGAACATTTTGATGCATACAAAACAGTGGAAAACTTATCAGAACTATGTGAATGTCTATTAAATCATGAATTATTTGTCTCCGAGCCTTTACCAGAAAATAATACGAATTTAGTAAAAATTTGTGTTTTTGATAACTATGATGATTTGGTTATAAAATCCAACAGTGATATATTATTAATTGTGGAATTAGGAGAATATCCATTAGATAATACTGCTTATTTACCAAATTATAAAAATGTTGCCGAGAAACTTAAAGATTATAACATCGAAGTTATTTATATGAATGCCAACGCAAATTATATTCCATTTGAATTGGGTGTTCGCCAATATCCAACATTATTACTTATACCCAAAAATGATAAAACAAATTTCATAGATTTTCTAGAAGGACCTAGAACTGAGGAAAATATTGTAGATATTCTCAAAACCTATATTATAAACCCAGAACCTTTTCAGCAGAAGCAGCAAGAGAAATCAAATAGTATTTATAACTATAAACCGTTAAAAATTCCTACTAATTTTAAAATGGATTTAATTAATTTGGAGAAATTTTTACAAGACAATTGCAAAAACTATATAAAAGTCTTTGACCGTAATTATCTAAATAACATAAAAGAAAATACTGTAGTTACATTTATGGACTTTCAAGGAACTTGCTTAAATCATCAAATGAAATGGTTGGATACAATTTATCTATTTGCAATATTATTTAAATTTTATACAAAATTTTTGGTAGCCGATTTAAAAGATATCGATGTTATAAATTGGAATTCGAAAGATTTTATCAACCTCCCAAAAACACAAAGTGACATACCTAAAATAATTGCCATAGATTGTAAAAAAAATATATTTGAATTTAAGGATTTCAAAACCCTAGGTTCGTTATTTTACTTTTTATATAGTTTTACCCGAGGGGAACTATATTATACTCAACCGATACCCAAAAAAAGTGTTGGAAAATTGGTAATAACTTGTGTAGCAGATGATTTAAAATTATTTATTAATAAACGCAAAAAGGATATATTTCTTACATTGTACTGGGCCAATTGTAAAGATTCGGTGAATTTTCTTAATGATTTAGAAGAAATTGCCAGTGAAGTTAAACAATTGGATGTACTTGTTATTAAAATGGATGCAAGAGAAAATTACGTACCATTGGAATTTTCATATCATACATATCCAGTACATTATTTTATACCAAATTATAATAAGAAAAATAGTATACGTTTTGTTGGTAAATGTAAAAATGAAATTATTGATTTCATTAGAATGAATGTTAAAAGTAATAAAGAACATTAATTTGTTATAGAAATATACAAATTTTCGGTGTATAAATTTCAGAGTGCATAGGTTAATGGATAAACATATGATGCGATGACGCGAAATTTTAAAGAATTAATTTTCCAGTTACACAAGTACTTTGGAAATATGTCAAACTTAAAGGGCTTTTCACACCTAAGGTGTAATCTCGATCGAACGGGATATCGATCATATGGTCTGTACACTGAGGGAAAAAAACATATTTAAATCAAATATGTTCATGTTTATTTTAAGTATGCTACATATTTTTGGAAAAAATTTAAATTTTAATATTGTTTTTGATTGATTTTAACATAACATGTTTGTTTTAAAATTGCATACAATTTTGATTTAAAATTGATCCCTTTAAATTTAATATGCTGTCATTAAAAGTCGTTAAAAATTTTAAAAATATCTTGTTCAAATATTTGTATTAAAAATAATATTTTTCATGGTTATTTTAAAGTTGAACAATTTTGTTTTTTGACATTTAAATTTTTTTTAAATGTCAAAATATAATAAAGTTGGGCAATTTTATTTTAAGTAGAAACAATGTTAAAATATTGTTTCATTGAGAAAAGACGCCCATTTTTCACTTCTCTAGATGTGAAATTAATTTAAGTGAAATTAATTAAAATAACTAATATAAAATTAAAAATTAAAAAAAAAAAAAAAAACTATAGTGATAAAGAAAATTATTAACAAGAAAAACAATTATAAAACTGAAAAAGTTAAAAGCAAAGTGAAAAAATATAAAAAAGGAAGTGCTAGAGAACCAGAAGGGGATGTAATTGGCAGAAAAGGAAGACTTCTAACTTTAGTTTTTCATTTCTGGTATATTAATATTAATCTAAATGTGTTTATTTTTTATTTTTGGTATTTAATTACATTTGTTGTAATTAGATGCAGTGCTATAATAAGGGAAGAAGTACATCCAAGGCTTTGGCTTTGATTTTTTATGTATAGCAAAAACCAAAGCCAACAAGCAATATTTGAATCCAAAGCCTTGAATGTAATTCTACCCTTAGATGTACAATTAGAGTAGGGTTAATTTTTTTTTGTGTGTTATTAAAAAATATTGTAAAAATAATTTGAAAATAAAAAAAAAACCTTTAACAAAAATATGTATTGTTTTATTTTAAATTTCATGGTTTATAAGTAAAAAGCTGCAAAAGAAAAGCAATTTCCCATATTTAAATTAATATTGGTCAACTTTAAAATAAAATTTGTTGCATATTTAAATTTAGCATGGCCAATTTTAAAACAATATTGTTACATATTAATTTTAAAATGTTGTCTACAAATCGTGGCATGTTAAAAACAACTAGAAACATATTTAAATTAAATAAAAACAAACTTTGTTCTATTTCGTCACTGTTTTATATTTAATTTAAAGTTGTTTCTGTTTGATTTTAAATTTTTTTTTTTCTTAGTGTATTATCATACACAACCATATGGTCGAAATCTCGTTCGAAAGAGATTTCACCTCAGGTGTGAATTGGGTATAAGGTCTATTTGCACTTTAGTTTATGTTTACCGGCCTGGCCAAAGTACTAACATCCTTAACGTTACACACGCAGTGAAGATATATGATTATAGCAAACATAATTTACGAGCGTCATATTATCATTGAAAATTAACTTAACTGAAATACCATTTTATGGTAAAATTTTTAATCATAATATGGCTCTCTTAAAATATGGTTGCCACAATCATATCTCTTCTCTAACAATAAGTGCAGTTTATAATAAAACCCGCTTGTCAGTCTCATTTCGACCTGAAGGAATATTAAGGTACACTCTAAAAAATGCATGTAAACTTACTACTATAAATTGGGTAAATTTAGGTTGAATAGCACGCATTATGTGTTAATATAAACACTAAATGCGTAAAATAAGTTCAAACAAATTAAACACAGCAAATTATTAATATTATCCGTTAATTCAAATATTTTACACACAAATGTGTAAATAAAATTGTCAAACAACTACAAAAAGAAAATAAACATAATACAATTCATATCTTCGATCAATTCAACAAGTACTATAGCCTAGTTAAAGTGTGCCAGGTTTGCGTGCAGCGGGTCCTTGGTTCGTCTCCGCTGGCAATCAACTTTTTTTTATTTTTTTTTAATTTTTTTTATTATTACTTTTTTTTTAACAGTTCCAAGGGAAGCATGTCCTACATAACATTCAGATCTGTTCTGAACAACATATTTAAATTTCATGAAGATCGGAGGGTGGCGCTAGGTAGAATTCCCTTGTAAGTCCCAAAATAGTCTAACAATAATGAGATTACTCAATGTAACCATGGACGTATACAGGGGGTAGGCACAGGTGGCACGTGCCCCCCCTTTTCGATTTGAAAAAGTTTAAAATTTAAAAAAAATTTAAAAAAAATCATTTCAATCGAAATATCATGTATCAGGATCATGAAAAAAAATTTCTATAAAAAATTTTAAAACTACAAGATTCTAAGACACTTTTTCTATATTAAAATCTGAGATATTATTTTTATAGGAAATTCTCAGATTCTGAAAAGTTTTTTCTATAGAAACATTTTTAGATTCTACATTTTTTCATATGGCTCTCACTTATAACTCTTACGTGAAACATTTTTTTTTAAATCTTCAAACTTGAATGTTTCAAAAATGGAACGCGCTAACTTACGAATACATAGCAGTAGATCTAAAAAAAATGCGCGTTCGATATATCGAATATCGGGAAAAATGCTATACGCTTGAAAAGTTTGGTAAGATGATTTGGAATAAGAAGTGCCACTCCATTTAGTTCATATATTTTCATTTTGGGAACATTTTTTCTTATTTTTTGCAATTCAATGGATTTTTTCTAAAAGTGGTTAATCGAAGATTTTGATATTTATCTCCCACTCACGCAAAAATCTTACTTTATTAGCACACTCACGCAATTTTTTTATCCACTCACTCACACTCACTCACAATCAGGTGAGTAAAATTGAATTCAGCCACACTCACGCATGAATCATGCTCTAATCTGCTCATGTGCCCATCTTTAGTTACAAACATCAGCACAAATTCATTATACCCTGTACCACAGAGTGATGTAGGGTATAATAATTGCTTTTTGCGTATTTATTTGAAGCAGACTTTAATTGTGGCGGGTATGAAAATAACTTTAGTACTGTTAATTCCATCCCAGCTAGAGTTGTCAATTATTCGACTTTCAACTTTGTTCGAATAATTCAAATAATTGTTTTTCCTCGTTCGATCAAACGATTAAAGATCAAAATTTATTCGATTAATCGAAGAGAATAACGAATAAAAAAAATTATTTTAAAAAATATTTTTATTAACAAAAAAAAATAAACAATTCATATAAAAAAACTTAAAATAAGAAAGTTAAAATTTTTATTAACGAAAAAATGCATAAAAACTTAAAAATAAAATAGTTAAAAGTTAAAAAAACTTAAAAATTGAATAACTGAGATCACTTTTAATTAATGGATGTCGATTTTAATACTTGTTGAGAAATAATTCAAATACAAATTATTATTTGAAATATTCAGACAAAATATATCATAAATGATTTTAATTTTTGTCAAATAAAACAATTTAAGTTGTTCTTAAGAAATAATAAAAATATAAGTTGACTCAATTTTTTTGCTATCAAACGATTTTTGTTTTTTGTTTTTATTAAATTAGATTTTTGAAAACCCTCCTTCGCTAATTGTTGAAGTAGGTGATATAGTAAGAAGAGCATACAAAAGTTTATCTAATTTTTCTGTTCTTTTTTCAGATTTTCCCAAATATACCATATCGTCTGATATATCGCTGAAGTCCTTTTTATTTTCTGAATTTTTAATACTTTGAATTGAATTATTTAACTCGCATAAAAGATTATTATTTTCATTACTAATAACTTCCTATATTTCAATACTTTTATCTGAATTATTGTGATTACTTTCAACATAAAAAAATCTGGAGTATAATTCATTTGCATGTTCTTTTGTTTCGCTTTTTGGAGAATATTTTAAGAAACTTTCATTCCAGTATTTAGAAAAATTATTAACGTATTTAACACTTTTATACGTCTCTCATTAATTCTTATTTTAATACGTTATAGTAAGTCTGATGCAAAAGAATTATAAATTTTTTCTAAATTATTTAATAAAAACTTGATAACTCCCTCTAATTCTATAATGGATGTGCTAACCAGGGCTATGGCTACAATATATTTTAACTTTCCTACATTTTGTATAAAATCTTTCAAATTTATGAGAATAAATCAAATTCTAAGGCTCTTATTCATAATACTTATAACAGACTTATTGTAGGTTTATTTGACAATTGTTCCTGCAATATCTGTCAAATAAACCTACTTTAAATATATTTTAGGTTTTATGAATAACCACATAAGCATTTATTTAATTTTTTAATTAAAAAAATTGTTCGATTAATCGACATTAATTAATCGATTTATTCGTTATTCGAAAATCGTCATTTTTGAATTATTCGAACAAGAGTTGGGTTTTGTTTGATCGATTAATCGATTTATTCTTAATCGACTGACAACTCTAATCCCAGCTATAGTAGCAGCAACTTTTATATTTGCTGTAGTGCCCCCTATTTCCCGGTTCTCGGTATTTCTGGGAATACCGGTATTCCCGGTTCTGGTACCGGTTTCCCGGTTCTAGAGATATTTCCGGGAATACCGGTATTCCCGGTTCTGATGCTGGTTCCGGTTCTCAAAAAACCAAAAACCAGTATTTCAGAAATATTTAGTTATGTTTGCAAAATTATTTAAAAATCATGTAACAATTTTTTTTCATAAATTCATAAAAAATGTGGAAATGGTGTTTTTCACATGTTTTGTATTTTTTTGGTAAAAGCGAAGACAAATTTTTAATTGAACAAAATTTTACAAAATATACATACCGGTAGTACCGGGAATACCGTCAGAACCGGAACCGGGAATACCGGTATTCCCGGGAATAATTCAAGAACCGGGAAACCGGTACCATTTCCCCGTAATACCGAGAACCGGGAATACCGGTATTCCCGGTACTACGGTACTGACCGTAGGCACTAATTTGCTGATTAGAATTTCACAAAAAAAGTTTTTAATACCAAGAGAAAAAGCTTTTCGTAGTTGAAGTTTTTAACTTAAAAACACTGCTCTGGTTGTAGAAATTAGTCATTTCTCTTTTAACGCCGGTTATTGTAGTGCTACTTATATCGTAAAATTTTGAATAGCAAAGATATTAAACTTTTTGATATCATGACATCTAGTGGTAGTAAAGATTTCGATCTCTTTAGTGAAGTACTTTTGGATAGTGATTCGGAAAGTGATAATGATGATTATTTCCTACGCACAAACCCACACTTTAGAAAACCACCATCACGTATTATTGTAGAACCAGTGGATTTTGAAAATTACGTGCAAAAAAATTGCCAGAATAAAGTTAAAATATTAGATCGTTTAACTTTTCAACAAATTTCTCGACCGATAATAATATTTTTTAATCATTTTCGTGAAAAATGTGCACATCATACCAAGTGGTTGGATATAATGTATCAATTATCACTAAAATATGGTGACAAAATTAAATTTTTAGTTGGTGATATGTTTGATATTGATATTTTGAATCCAAAGTGGACGAATTCTATTGATCACTTTTGTACATTAGTAAGTCCTGAATTAGAGTCTCCCAAAGTGTATGCTATTGATGAAAGAAAAAGAATACACCAACATTTTAGTGCTACAAAATCTGTTGAAAATGTATCCGAATTATGTGAAAATCTATTAAATGATAAATTGTTTCCCTCCCAGCAAATTCCAGAAAATAATGATACAAATTTTGTTAAAATTTGCGTGCATAATAATTATGACGATTTGGTATTAAAGACATCCAAACATGTATTATTAATTGTGGACTTGGGTGATTATCCAGAAAATAATGAATATGAACCAAACTATGAAAATGTGGCCGAAAAACTTAAAGATCATAATGTGGACGTTGTTTATATGAATGCTGATAAAAATTATGTACCTTTTGAATTGCAGGTTTTCGGATATCCCACTTTATTGTTTATATCCCATAAGGATAAAACTAATTTTATTAATTTCCTAAGAGGACCTCGAAATGAAGACAATATTGTAAATTGTATTAAAGATTACATAAAAGATCCTTCCATATTTCATTTTAAAGACAAACAAGAAAAATCTAAATACTGTTATACCCCACTGCACATAACTGATGATTTTCAAATGGATTTTGCACATTTGCCAAAATATTTACAAGAGAATTGTAATAATGTAGTAAAAATATTCGATCGCAATACATTTTTTAAAATAAAAACACCCATTATAATAGCTTTTATGGATTTTAAAGACGATATATGTCTAGCTTATCACATGAAATGGTTGGATAAAATTTATCGAATTGCTCAGCATTTATCATGTCTAACAGAATATTTAATAGCTGATTTTAAAGATATTGATGTAATAAATTCCGACTGGAGACCCGAAGATTTTATAAACAACTCAATAACCTCTGATGATATACCACCAAAAGTATATGGATTAGATCGACAGAAAAGAAAATTTATATTTAATGATTACAAATCCGTAGCATCCCTATTTTACTTTGCCTATAGTCTAAGACGAGGAGATCTTTATTATTCACAACCCTGGCCAAAGAAATATGATGGAAATTTTGTAACAACATGTGTAGCGGAAAATTTAAATTTGTGTATTTCTTCAATTAAAAAAGATTTATTGCTAACAATTTATGATTCGAGCAATTCAAATTTTGAAGAATTTTTAATTAGATTAGAAGAAATTGCTAAAGAGGTTAAACATTTGAAAGTAAAGATGATAAAATTGGATGCTAACCTAAACTATGTGCCTTTGGAATTGGCTAGTACCATATACCCAGTATTGTATTTTATACCTCGTTATGATAAAAATAATATAATACGTTTTAATAATGATATTTTGACCAAAGAACAGATATCGGATTTCATAAAAAGTAATGTTAAAGAAATTTTAAATAAAAAAGACTATGAAAAATAAAACATTTTGGGTCAATTTTAATAAATTTTTTAAAAAAATAAAAATTGTTTTATTTGGTCTTTAAAATATTATATATTGAGTAGGTTTATTCTAGCTCGAGGTCATATTTCCTTTAGTAATTAAAACTATGATATTCTCATAGAATAACACTACTCTACAAAAATCAACTTTTTTTGCACAGACTTCTAGAGTACATTTTCTAAAGTACCCAGCAAAACTCAGATTACCAAATAAGGTATAAAATAAGGTATAGGATCTCTTATTTTATACATTGCAGCATTGATGATTTTAACAGGCGATGAGACTCAAAATAATGCATCCACATTATCACAAAGAATACCAGTTAGGTATAAAATAAGTCATAAATTTATAACGAAGAATACGAGTAAGGTGTAAAATATATGATATTTTATAGGTTACGAGTAAGGTATATAATATAGCATACCAGAACGAAATATATTAGGTGTTACGAGTAGTGAAAAAGTAATTTTGTATTAAATTTACTCACGTGATTGTAAGTGAGTGTAAGTAGATAAAATATGCTCGTGAGTGTGTGTGTTAGAAATTTTCTGTCGTGAGCCCATCTCTAGTTTAAACTTATGCATTTTTTTATAAAATAATTATTTTTCATGTTATTATAATGCATTATGCATCCAATTATAAATAATGCATTATTTCAAACTTTCAAATAATACATAATGTAACCAAATATAAGTCATCCATGATTTAATGTTTAGAAATTATAACTATGAAATACATTTTTTCCAATAATCATGCATTACGTAGCAAATTATTAGTAATGCATTATTTTTCACTTGAAAATAATACGTTGTGGAACAAATGTTTGGTAAGACATCCTAAAATAATGCTACAAATAAGGTATATACATTACCTGGTAATGTGTTATATAATCACCACCCATTACCAAAGTTTTGCTGGGTATTTTTGCCTCCTAAACACAAATATGTCATCAGAAAAGTTGTATCAAAAAGTGGACCAAGCCCTCAAAACTGAAATTTTTTTTAATATGGCTTAAATTTAAACATTAAGAAAACTAAATTTATGATAATCAGTAGATCGAAACATCCATACCCAAATTCCACTTTGCAAGTCAACGACATGCAAATAGAGAGAGTGCAAAGATTTCTGTATCTAGGATGTATGTTAAACGAAGATTGGGATTCCGATGCGGAAATAAAAAGAAGAATCGAAATGGCTAGGTCAGCATACACTAAATACAAAAAGATCCTAGCGAGTCGCGAAGTCTCTATTAGCCTTCGTCTGAGATTCATAAAATGTTACGTATGGTCTGTGCTTATGTATGGTGTAGAAGCTTGGACTTTGAAAATCAATACCATGAACAGAATTGAGGCTTTTGAAATGTGGTGTTACCGTAGACTGCTTAGAATATCATGGGTAGATCATGTGCCTAACACTGAAGTCTTAAGAAGAATAGGCAGTGAACGTGAATTACTTCCCACAATTAAAAAAAGGAAAATTGCTTATTTTGGTCACATTATTCGGGGCGAAAAATACGAGTTTCTACAGCTTATTTT
Organism: Pegoplata infirma; assembly: GCA_963921195.1. Lineage (NCBI taxonomy): Eukaryota > Metazoa > Arthropoda > Insecta > Diptera > Anthomyiidae > Pegoplata > Pegoplata infirma. Next base: position 46,431,632 of record OY992536.1, on the reverse strand, counting down.
AGAAGGAAGAATTGAAGGTAGAAGAGGAATAGGCCGTAAGCAAATATCGTGGCTACGTAACATAAGAAACTGGACGGGACTTAATACAATTGGTGAATTAGTTCACACCGCCTGAAGTCGTGAAGAATTTCGTGAAATCATTAATAATTTAAGATAAAATTTATAAAAAAAAAATATGATCCTATTTCTTTAAAATGTATTTAACTTTATATATATTGTAAAATCAGGTGATCACTTATATCCAGTAATGGATTTGTAATAAAAGAAGAAGAAGTTAAACTTGTTGATATTTTTTTTATTCGAATTCATAATAAAATTACCTAACTTTTGCCAATAATCCGGACTCGATAAGATCAAGAAGGAAGTTCAAAATGTCCTTTTTTTTTGGTTTTTAAGTATCCGAAATTTGCAAGAAATTTCCTGTTCAAAGCAGATATGTAAAGTAGACACTCGAATAATTCTGATGACAGATTTGTGTTTAGGAGGGAAAAATACTTTAGAAAATGTATTCAAAATGTCTGTGCAAAAACCGTGTAGATTAGTGTAATTTTCTGTTTTAATTTTATTTATGTTGGCTATTTTTGCAAGACTTAGACGACACGTGTAGCTGATTTGGAGCTAGAATAAACCTTCTTAAAACGTAATATTTTAATATTATATTAATATTTCCGATGCAATTGTAGGGCAAATGGCTTCTGATAGGAGCAAAGGTGGCACAAAAATTCCCCTCGGACTGACATCCCAAAATTGTGTCTGAAGAGACTTACTCCCTTTATCCACTCTTTAAGGGGGCTTCCATACAAAATGACATTTTTATGAAATTATCTTCCATCGCTTCAACTGTTCCAAGAATGCCCATAGTGGAGTCAAATGTATGACCGACCCCCAATATTTTTTTAACACCAAATTTTGTTTATATCTTATAAACTTATTTTATTAAATCAGCTGAAATGGATATTTTAAGTAAATTATACGTCATTCAGTTTTAGAAAATAACAGAATTTTTTCTGCAATTTTACTGATGCTGTTTGCTAAATTTCAAAATATTTTTGTGCAAATTTTGAGCAAATTATTTTGTTATTTTAAAGAAATTATTTGTTTACATTTTTTTTTAATTTTCTAAGTTTTTTTTCAGATGTATTTTTTTTTAGATTTGTGTAAAGGCCTATTCACACCTGAGGTGAAATCTCGTTCGAACGAGATTTCTATCATATGGACTGTATCATTTTATACACAACCATATGATCGAAATCTCGTTCGAACGAGATTTCACTTCAGGTGTGAATTGGGTATAACATTTAAAATCCTAAAACTTCAATTTATTGAAATTAAAAATAAACATCAGATTTGTTTTGTTAATTTTAAAAAATATTTTTCTTCCCTCATAAAAAAAATAGTTTGTTACGGCTTTTTGAATTTTAGGTGACGATATTCGCTTTGCCACAAGAAAAAAAGTATACTTTTTTATTTTACTACTTTGGTGCACTAAAGTACTAAACCTACCATCCCTGTCAAAAAACATATGTTTTGCTTAAATTAAAAAAAAAAAATATTCCGAAAAAATATGGAAAAGATAACAATAGACAATAAATTATGTTTATATTTAAATCATCAAAAATTAGTGGAAAATTCTTACAAAAAATATGAAATTTTTAATAACAAAATTTTTCAATTAAAACCCGAACTTTTTAATTTTAAATCCAAAGTAATCGGTTTGCCAGAGAATACTCAATTTCCAGACAAAATGGAAAACCCTAATAGAAAACGGAAATCGGAAACGGAAAATGAAAATACACAAAAAGAAAACAACGCTGTGCTGCCATTTTTAAATGTAATACAACAAAAATTAAAAGGACTTTCGGAAATCAAAGAAAATATACCACGCACGTGGGAGGATGAATTAGAATTTCCACAATTTAGAGGAGCCAATAATACAAGAGAATTTCAAAATACCAACTTTTCAAAAGAACAATTTATAATACCACCGAATTGTAAATTCTTTAATTATAATATTGAAGATTTTCCTAAACTCTTGCCAGAGTTGGAAAGATATGATGTTATTATTATGGATATGCCCTGGCAAAATAAATATATTAAACGTTTAAAGAAAGTCAAACAATCCTTGTCCTATCAAATGTTAGAAAATGAAAAACTTAAAAAGATGCCTATACAAGAATTAATCCACTCCAAATCATTGGTAGTGCTATGGTGTACCAATGCTTTGCAACATCGACAGGCAATAGAAAAAGAGTTTCTACCTTCATGGAATTTAAAATTGGTGCATTGTTTAAAATGGTTTAAAATTAATACCTCTGGCGAATTGATAAGTCCTATAAAACCAGAGAGTTACAAACAACCATATGAATTGCTGTATATAGCCTGCCATATAGAACGAGAGTTAAATGATCTGAAAAGCTTGACAGAAGTGGATTTTCTTATTAGCATACCCAGTATTATACATTCACACAAACCGCCTTTAATTGAATGGTTAAAGGTTTGCTTACAGGATACTCAAGATTTTAAAGGATTGGAAATTTTTGCCCGTTACTTGCAACCACAATTTACATCTATTGGTTTGGAAGTTATGAAATTAATGGATCAACGTTTGTATACAACAAGATTAATTAACACTTCACTTTAATTTTAATAAACAAATTAGTATATTTAGAAAAGTTTAAAAAATTCATTCTTTACAACATTTTTGAAAAAAATCGAAAGGAAGAATCCTTTCGTTAAATGAACGAAATTTTACAAAACGAAATAATCATGTTAAGGGGCATGTCACAGACTCAACTCCGGTCGGATTTGGAAAAAGTGATTTATTCGCAAAACGCAAAGCGAATATTTTTTTTTTCAGAATGAAACCACTTTTATGCAATTCAATTCCACTTTGTTTTTTGAAAGTGATTTCATTCCGAAAATAATAATGTTCGTTCTGCGTTTTACGAGTAAACCACTTTTTTTAAAATCCAAACGGAATCGAGTCTGTGACATACCCCTACAATTGATCTTTTTCAAATTACAATTGATCTTTATCGAATTACAATTGATGTTTTATGAATTACAATTGAAATCTTTGTTTTTTTCGATTACGATTGATCTTTTTCGAATTAAAATTGATATTTTTTGAATTATTCGATTTTCATTGATTTTTCGATTTTCAATTGATCCAACCACAGTTTGGGGTTACCCATAAAGTATACATATTGATCTATGATCGATTCTAAAACATTTCTAGAATGTCCATCCGTCCGTCTGTATAAAAAACGATGCAGTCCAAAATACAACAGCTAGACTCCTAAGGTTTGCCACGAATATGTGTTATGGTCGGACCAGGGGAAAAAATTCTCCCTTTAAGAACTTAACGAACTTCTGAAAACGCAATTTTTCACACGTTTTTGTTGAGCAAATAAAACAATTTGATGTCAGAAAAAGTTCTATGTCATGCACTCGGACCCAGTAAATAAAAAAAATCATTTTTTTGCTCGTCCCCTTTTGTGGGCGTGGATATTAAAAATGTATTTAAATAATGATAAAATTGTGTTACTTAAGCTCAAAAAGCATAATAAATGAAATTTTAAAAATTTGCCGCGAGGGTTTATGTGTCCAACAATGAGCCCTAACGACCCCTCTCCTCCACAAAAAAGGCTTCTGCCTATTTTTTTTTGTATGTTGGAGGCATTAAAAATTCGGCACAGCCGAATTTAACACTCTCACTTGTTAGAATTACAAATTGATATTTTTATACCCTCCAACCATAGTATAGGGGTATACTCACTTTGTCATTCCGTTTGTAACGCATCGAAATATCGGTCGGAGACCCCATAAAGTATATATATTATTGATCCATGATCGATTCTAAGACATTCTGTGAATGTCCGTCCGTCCGTCTGTAGATGGCACGATACAGTCCAAAATAAAAGAGCTAGCCTCCTGCAATTTGGCATGAATATGTCTTATGGTCCTAGGCAAGATAAGTTCGTAAATGGGCAAAATCGGCTCAGGGGGAAAAAAGTTCTCCCTTGAAGAACTGAACCAACCTCTGAAAATATACACTTTTTTTACATGTTTTTTTGTATTTTTGTTCAATAAATGAAACATTTGTTATATTTAACTCAGAATGGGTGCTCTCAACGTCCCCCACTGAAAACGTGAACAACAAAACAATAAACTCGATTTCATGACATTCGGAAAATTTCATGTGAATTGAAAAGTTGTGAAAGACAGAACAGAGGCCTTAGTTATATTAAGCAAAAGCACTTGGTGAGATGTATTTTTACCAAAAATTTGGTAAATAAGTGTAATTGTTTCTTGCGTGTAGAATATTCGGATAATAATTGTTTACATCGACTTTTATCTACGACATTTGGCATTTATTTTCCATGTAAAATCACGCTCTGAATCTGGTTTTTGGACGAATTGAAATTGACCCTAATTTTTATTTTAGTTTCAAAACTTCGTAAAAAAATATCTTTCTTTCATAAGAAACGCGAAACTTTCGTGTATTTAATAAATTGCTAGGAAAGTTTTGTTTTATAAAATTCTGCATGGATTTTTATACCCTCCACTCTAGTGATAGAGGGTATATATAAGTTTGTCATTCCGTTTGTAACTCATCGAAATATCGGTCTGGGACCCCATAAAGTATATATATTCATGATGCTCGATCGATTTTAAGACATTCTAGCGATGTCCGTCTGTCCGTCTGTCCGTCTGTCCGTCTGTCCGTCTGTCCGTCTGTCTGTCTGTTGAAAATGCTCTCGCGGACAAAATATTGCACAGAGATGACTGAAACTTAACATATATATTGGAAGTTCTCCCAAGAAGTTTGGTATTGCATTTGAGCGATATCGGTTCAGCGGTTCAAAAGTTATGAACGAAAATGTAAGCACACCTCAAAAATTTCAGTACATTCAACATAACCTAAAAATACAAAATGCTTTAATTCGGCTTCTGGTTGACATATGTTAACACAATTGAACACCAAATGGTATTAAAACAAGTACGAACATATTTTTTGACACAAAACGAAAAAAATCGCGGATTTTTTTTTTTAACAAAATTTTTTTTCGCGGAAATTTTTTTTCAAATTTTTTTTTTTTTTTTTCAAAAGTAATTTCCTTTTAAATAAAGTTGTTTGCAATAATCTTTTTGAAATTGTGGAGGGTATCACTACATTCGGCAAGGCCGAATTAACCTTTTTAACTTGTTTTAATCTGTAACAGTATTGAAAGATTATCGGCTGTAATCACCCCGTTTGTCAAACACCAAAATAAAAAAAAAAAACAATGCATAATAAAATTTTGTTTATGAAAAAACTAAAGTTTTTGTTTTATTTTCTTGTAATGTTTTTTGTATTTTTTTTTTTTTATTATAAATGTTAATGAGAAAGCTTAAGCTGAGCAAAAATTAAAGTAATTTTAACAAAAAAAAAAGGTAGTGTGGAAAGTGATTTTAAAGCCTAAAATTTAATTTAAGACTCCTAAACAATAAAGGGTTAAGAAACACAGTTTCCTTCCTTACTTTTGCTTCTTTTTTTCAATAAATGCTTAGTGAATTTGATCCATTTTTTGTGAAGGTAGTGTAATTTAAAGAAAATAATGGTTAAACATAAAATATTAATATAAATTATAGCAAAAAAATGATTTAATACATAATTAAAGACAATTTTTAATAGATTACTGTTCACCCATAGCGGCTGCAGCACCAGGATTTTGAATACCATCACCCCGCTTTTTGGATCCCGAAACGATATCATCGATACGCAACAAAAGAATAGCAGTTTCAACGGCAGTTTTATAGGTTTGCATTTTAACAGCTAAAGGTTCCCAGATACCCTTAACATTCATGTCAACAATTTCGCCTGACTCACCATCAATACCCCAAGCACAAACGCCCTCGCCTGAATACGAAGCATGTTTAGCTCTCAAAGCAGTTAAAGTACGTATGGTATTGGCACCACAATTTTGTGCCAATGTACGGGGTATAATTTCTAAAGCTTCAGCAACAGCGGTATATGGACCTTTCAATTGTTTACGTGTCAATAACTGAGATAATGCCATTTCAATGGCACCACCACCAGCAACCAAACGTGGTTCTATTACCAAATTTCTGGCTACATGTAAAGCATCTTGTAAATTACGTTCAGTTTCATTAAGAATATCCTTTGAGGCACCTCTCAACAAAATGGTACAAGCTTTAGGATCTTTACATTCTGTAATGAAGGTAAAGTATTCATCACCAATTTTCTTAACTTCAAAAAGACCAGCACCAGTGCCAACATCTTTTTCAGTCAATTCCTCAGTACGATTTACAATGGTGGCACCGCAAGCACGAGCAACACGCAAATTATCAGTTTTACGTAAACGACGTACCGCAGTGATACCAGCCTTTAACAAATAATGTTGAGCTAAATCGGAGACACCCTTTTCGGTGAAGACAACATCAGGTTTAACAGCAATGATATCAGCGCAAATACGTTGTACAAATTCTTCTTCAATTTGCAACATACGTGTAAAATCTTGATCTCCAATAATCTCAACATTAGTCTGACTTTCACCCTTTTTGTATTCCAAGGAGCAATCGAGAAGAACAATGCGGGGATTTTCAATGTAACGACGCATTTTGGGGTGAGTAACATCCTTATTAATCATAACACCCTTTAACACACAAGATTCTTCAATGGAACCACCAGGAATTTTTTCAACTTTAGCGTAACTAAAACGAAATTAAAAGAAAAAATAATGATTTTTTAAAAAGTTTTAAAATAGTTAGCAAAATACTTTATGAACCTAGAAATTTTCATAAAATTTGTATTAGAATCTAACGGTCATATTCCAAATTAAACTTTAGACACTGTATTATCAATACTGCGAAATACAAAAAAAAAAACATTTATTGAAATTCGAAAAAGTTTTTGTAATTTTAGTAAAATATCAATTGAAATACAAAAAAATAATTGTAATTCCCAAAGATCAATCGAAAAAGACCAATTGTAATTTGTTAAAGGTGAATTGTTACTCGTTAAAGATGGATTTCAATTGAAATTCTGGTATTCTAAATTAAAAAAAAATATAATTGATCTGTAATGAATTACAATTCATCTATTAAGAATTTCCAGTGCCGTGACAGCCCCCACAGACATTATCCCAATTTTCGTTATGGGGATTCAGTCCGAAAAAAAATTCGATCGTAATCCCCATAACGGTGGTGGGGACTATGATCGAAAAAAAAATTTGAAAAAAAAAAAAATTTTATCTTAAAAGCTTTTCTGCGTAGCCGGTCTTCGGCACGGCATAGGGATTACAAACTACATGCCTTAAACCCAACCTCTTCGCAAAATAAGCTTTTTTGGGTAGCAGACCTTTTCTGACAATGCCATTGTAGAGCCGGAGTTATTAATTGTGCAATATTTTTTTTTTGTGTTAAAAGATTTTCTACGTTGCCGGCCTTAGGGATTACAAACTCTGTGCCTTTCACCCACCCTCTCCGCAAAATTAAGCTTTTTGAGTAGCAGAAATTTCGCTACCTCAAAATACGAATGTCGTATGTAATTTTTTTCGACAAAAATATTCGGAGTCAAAAACGCTAATAACGCCTTTTTGATTATAATTACAGTAAATTTGACATAGGAGGATGAAAATAGAATACACAGACTATATTCAATCTAAAACTGTAGAGAATCCATAGGGCCATTTCGAAGATATTTGATGTTTAAAACCGTCTCCTCAAAATTTCTGTTTTGCTACATACGACATTCGTATTTTGAGGTAGCGATTTACTGACAATGGCTTCATAGAAATGGTGGAGTTATTAACTCTGTAATTTTGATTTTGTCTTAAAAAATGCATTGCGTAGCCTGCCTTCGGCCGGGCTCAGGAATTACAAATTCCATGCATGAAACCCACATTCTCCACAAAATAAAGTTCTTTTAGATAGCGTTCAATTTTTTAAGCGTAATCTCAATATTAATCGGGTTTATGACCTATCCTATTTCGGTAATAAACTCTATAGCAAACGGACATAATTCCCATTGGTATTATGACCGTTTTAAAAGCGGTCATAGTCCCCATAACAAATATGTTTGTTCACAATCCCTATTTCCGTTATGGGGCAATGTCCTTAAAGGCTATGTCCGGGCACTGGAATTTCCCATTTAACCCTCTCACTCCCCTTGAACACTACAGTGTACACATCTTTCAAAAATTGTTAAAAATTAACCGTACAATATTTTTGTGATTTGTTTGGACAAAATTGATCATTGAAGGGCAAAATGGAAATTTTTCATATAATGTAAAAAAATTTCCAATCAAAACAAACGTTAAAAAATTCTCCAAAATCGAATAATATTCGTACAAGCTTTTTTAAAAGCGGATTTTGTAGAACTTTTCGATACAAAAAATACAAAATTAGAATTTTGGAAAAATGTTCACTCGTTCGGGAGATATTGCATGTGAAGGCTTTAAGTTTGATTAGATATATCTCCGCTAGAGGTCGCAGTAGACCAACGAAATCGACAAAAAGTTTTTACTGAGCAAGGATCTACATTTTCAAAAGTTTTGGTCAAGAAATTCCTAGCCAAAAAAAAGGGTTAATTTTTAATTAGCGCGTCGAACCTGAATCAAATTACGTCGTTATAATATTAAAATGTGAGGTACCTAAATCAAACGGACGTAAAAATTTCAAATTTGATGTGTTTGATTTTAATACGCCTTGCGCGATTCTGATTCGACCCACAAGTAAAATCTTGAAATTTCTGAAATTACAATTTAATTTGTTTTCGTATCTGTTACTTAAAATCTGTAATATGTTATTAAAATCTAAGAAGTTTTATATACGAAAAAATAGCTTAGATTCGTAAAATGTTTCTATTCTGACAATTCTGTGGCAAAAAGGAATAAGTGCATAAGTGTTTTTATACTACTTTTCAGGAGAGCATTTTTAAGTTTTAATTTCAAATACTAAATCTGGGTTTACAAATTTGGACATTTTGGGCATGTAAATATCTCAAGCATTATTATCGACACAATCTTCGCTACTTTAAAAGTTGATATATAGAAATACTATGGAGATATCGGGTGAAAACCATTGATGTTGTTATTGCGTTTTTCAAAATTACATTTTAATCTAAGCATATGTCGAGATATGCAGTTATGTATCCCTGTAAAATACATTTTAGCATCTTCAACGATTGCTGATTTTAAAATAAGGAATAAAAACATAACTCAGATATGCTGTTACGATTTTTATTTTTCCTTTAAGAAAAAATGAGTTGTGGAGTTCTGAAATCAATATCTCAGAAAGTTTTAGTCCGATTTTCATAAAAATTTGATACAATACGAAAATGTATAAGGAGATTCCAAAAATGCAAAAACACGTTTTGGACATAACTCGACTTATGTTGTTATGGGTTTTTGCCACAGAATTTTTCTAATTGGAAAATTAAAATCTGATAATACAGAAAAGTTATTTTGAAAATGGTTTATATTCAGGGTATTCACTTCAGAATTTTTTGACCCTTGCAACAGTGCAATATTGCAACATTTTTTAAAAAAAAAAAATTTAATAAAATTTTTATTTTTCTACTACCTTTTTTATGATGCGTAGTTGCAAGAAAAGATCTGCAATTTATTTTAATATAAATACAATTGCTTTTATTCACAAAGAAACAAGCAAAAAAAGTCGCAATTTTGACATTGCGCAATTTTGCAAGACTAAAATTTCTGACGTGAATTCCATTATTGTAAATTATTTCAATTAAAAAAATATATAAAGGAAAATTCAAATGAAAATTTCCAAATTACATGAAATCAATCAAGTTTAGTGTTTTGTTGATTACGTTTTCATTCGAAGTTGAAATCAAATAATTAAAATTTAAAAAATTATAAGGAAAAAAGTACATTTGTTTTACTTTCACTAAATTTTATTTTTGTGAAACAAAACGAAAAAAAAAAATCGGATGTGAAATCTAGAACACAAAAAAAATCGGAAATTTTCATTTTCACATATTTTATGTGAATTACTTTTTTTGGAACAGCGGCCTTAGATTCTGAGAAAAAATATCTCAGATCCTTAGAGTTCTCTTTTTGGAAAAATATTATATTCCGAGTATTTTTTAGCACGGAAAGATATTTCAGATTTTCCCTATACAGAAAAATTGAAAAAGTTTTCTATACAAAAAATTTATTCAGAACCTAAGACCTTTTCTCAACAAAAAACTTTCAGAGTCTAGTTTTATAATCAAAAAAATTCACACAATCTAATTTTTTATACACAAAAATTGTCTCAAAATCTTGTAATTTCTTTATATAAGATACTATTTCGGCACCTTCGCTTTTGCGATAAATCTTAAAAAATCTGTTATAAATTTTGCTCCTCCGTAATAAAAGTTACGTCCGCCCAGAAAATTTTTTTTCGCATAACCGACCTTTTTGCCGATCTTAGGGATTACAAACTCCATGCATTGAACCCGTCCTCTCCGCCTTATAAGTTTTTGTTTGTCCAATGTATTTTCAGTGCCAAATTTGGAACGTTAAAGTTCCCCCCACTCTCTTGGGAGTTTGCCCGCAAAAAGTGGTACCGCTGAACAAGATGAGGTCCTTAGTCAAGTGAAAAATTTCATCAGGTGTTTTGGGGGATGACGTAAACTTGACTTTTGCCTACAACTTTATCATTATTTAAAGTAATATTTAAAAAAAAATACGTATTTCACAGGTTGGTTTAGTTCTCTATGGCGGACTTTTTCCCAAGTTCCGCTAGAATGTCTTGGAATCGATAAATGAGCAATAAAACACGGAATTATCCCATTCCGTTTATAGGGTATACAAACGGGAAATTTTGCATGTTTAAAAAAGGTCCATGATATAATTCTAAGCATTATCAACTCACCGTTTAATATCAACTTCCAAACGTCCATTTTCATTCAATGTTACAGTCTGTACAGCATCTAAGGCAATCTTAACTGCCAAATCAGACCATTTACCAATGAATTTGGTACCGACACAGGCTTTCACCACCTCAGCCATTTTATCTCTATTATTACAATCCAATGGAACACTCAAATCGTTTTGTAAATGATTAATAATATCCTCTAAAGCTTCACGATAAGCTCTAATGATAACAGTAGGATGAATTTGTTGTGACAAAAATGGTTCAGCTGCACCCAACATTTCACCAGCCAATACAATAACCGAGGTAGTGCCATCACCAACTTCTTCATCTTGAGTGCGAGCAATTTCAATCATACTCTTGGCAGCGGGATGTTGTACGGTGATTTCACGCAATATAGCGTTACCATCATTAGTCATGACAATGCCACCCATGGGGTCCATCAACATTTTCAACATGGCCTGGGGACCCAAGCAGGTACGGATAACATCAGCAATAGCCTAGGGATAAGGAAACATATTCAAAATTAATGAAAATTTTAACAGATGGTCATAGTTTGGCTTCTTTTTCATGAGTCACTTTTGTGTAAAGCAAACCCACACACACACTCAACACACAACATACCTTTCCGGCATTTATATTATCCAGCTGCACTTTACGGCCAGACTCTCTTTTTGTATTTTGGCCTAAGTGGAAAAGAAAATCATGAAAATCTTTACATTTTTAAAGAAAATTCGTAGAAACTTACTTAAAACCAATATGGGTTGTTGACCACCAAACATTTTTATTTTAAATTTATTTAAAAAATTCTTTTAAAACAATAGGAAAACTCGTGCTTGCTTTGTATGATCTGCTTGCGGCACCCCTCTTTTTCGAAAAAAAACTTAAAATGACGTGAGTATTTTAGGTTATGTTTACAACCCACTGAACAGTAATTTTTAATTTTGACATTCCAGAAGGTTCAAATTGTCGTTGTCAATTGAGCTTTTTTTCTAAATCGGTACTTTTTTTGGTACAACAAAATATATTTTTTAGCGTTTTTTAGATATTTTCAAAACTAAAAGGGATTTAGTGTGCAATTACAATTCTGGCGTTGGCCTTGAATTTTGCTTGTTCCCATACATTTTGTATGTAGAACAAAATTCAAAACCAACGCTAGCGTTTCAAAGCCAGAATAGAATCAATTCTATTTTCTACACGCAAAAAAAAACTTGTGTCGGAGTGAGCAAAAATCTGTCATAATTTTACCAAAAATATGCTAAAACTACAACCGACGAAGTAGTTTTCGTAATTTAGCCAAAACACTTATGTAAAAAATTTTGAAGAAAATGCTAATGCTATTTAAGTAAAAACTTGGTAAAATATACCAAAAGAGATATGGTGAAATATTCCAAAATTATTAGAAAAGATGACTAAAAATAATGCTAAAAATTACCACATTTATGCTAAAATAAATTTTCAATAAATTTTTGTAAAAATTTGTATATTTGTTGAATTTAAAATTTTCACAGAATAAATCCATATTAATGTAATAAATGTTGTGTAGGATTTAATTTACCACCGACCAACTGACCCTTTTTGTACAATTTTCTCGAGTGACTGCTGCCTACGCTTCTTCTTGAAGTAAAGGATCCGCTATAGCTTCACGAATTTATTTAAAAGCATCCTGTAAAAATAGAAAATTATTACAAAACATAAATTTTTAATTTAAAAAATTGGTAAACCCCATTGTTCTCTTGGTAAGGAGGAACACTTACTTTGTCATTCCATTTGTAACTCAAAACAGGTATGGACTCCCTTGGCTTTGGGTTTTTAGGTTTTAATTTTATACCTAAAGGCAGGATTGGTGTCCACGCTCTTTATTGTAGTGAAGGATTCGCCATAGCTTCAAAAATTTATTTAGCAGTACCCTGTAAAAATAGAAAATTATTACCAAACACTAATTTTTAACTAAAAATCTATTAAACTTTATTGGTGTCTTCGGAATGCGGGTATACTCACTTTATCATTCCATTTGTTATTCATCGAAACATACGTCTGGAACTCCATTGGTTTTTCTTATTGAATGGTGTTTTAAGTGATGAAAGCAAAATTAACTTTAACATTCTTTTATCTTACATTTATTTATCTTTTAGAAAACTAATTATTTATTTTTATTTATTAATTTATTTTTATTTTATTTATCAATTTCCTTTTTACGTTTTTATAACACAAAAAATAAACAAACAACGCACACAAAAAAATGAAAATGGCGGTCTGTATTTGTTTTTTTGTTGTTTTCTTTCGATAAATTTTTGTGCAGGTAATTTGCTTTATTGTGCAAGCTACTTGGTTATTTTACATAAAAAATGAATTATGTTACTTTAACATCGACAAGCATAATATTAGCAAAAATTTGGTAAAAATTTTTTTTTGGTATGAAAAAAGTTTTACCAAGTAGGATTGCTCAATCTTACACAGATTTTTTTTTTGCGTGTAGGCTTTGCTCTCTCGTGAGTATTTTTTTTTGCTATGGCATTGCCAGTCTTTAATAAAAAAAGGGTTGATTTTGTTTATGAATCACATCTTGTTTATGAAACACATCTGTGTATCGGAAAATTATAAGAAAATTACATATAAAAGAAAGTGGAAATATAATTTACCGCCAAGTATTATAAAAAATACAAACAAGTATCAAAAAAATATCAATAAAAAAACCAAAGGAATTTTATGTTTCACCGAAAAAAATAATTTTCAGGATAAATTTATTTTTCTTCCACCAAATAATTATATTTCTGTTCTTCTTTGTGTGTGTGTATACAAACAAACGCCAGAACAAAATTCAAAGCCAAAGCCTTTGTTTAAATCAAACGCCCTCTCTTTACACAAAATTCAAAGCCAACGCCAGAATTGTAATTGCACATTAAATGTATTCATAATACTTATGGTGGCTTCAGACCATAATATTTGTAATAATATCTGTCAAAATTTTGTGTAAAACCTATAAAATAGTATACACAAATCGGTATAAAACCAAGAGAAATACGGATTGAAAAATGACAAGCGGATACGTATTCTCATTTTTAGAAATTTCTCTAAAAATGAGAAAACGCATACGCTTTTCATAATATCAGGGTTGTATTTGTTTTGATAATATTTAAGATGTGATGGTGTAAATACGCAAAGGATTTTTGAAAAGATTTTTTGACAAGCGGAGAAAATTTCGTATTATTTTAGATACGTATTTTCTTACGACTCAGTATTATAGTCTGAAGTGGGCTTTAAGGGTAGTTTAGACCAGTAAGATGACCTTTCAAAAATTTCTGAATAAACCCGATAAACCATATTGAAATGCAAGTGCAATTTAAGTATAAATTAACTGTAAATCAAGCCCTAATTTCCAGCCCCTGCTTGATTTATGCTTGAATTACACTTTAATTCAATAGCATACTCCAGCAAAACGGATACCTGAAATCAAGTCCTGTTTTAACAGCCTTATCACTGGTTTTACAATGTAAAAACAGCGCTTGAATTCAAGTATCCGTTTTGCTGAAGAATGCTATTGAATTCAAGTATAATTCGAGCATAGACTAGAAATTTGGGCTTGATTTACACTTGACTTATACTTGAATTCCACGAATTTTTCAAGTGGTTTATTAAAACAATTACTGCAAGAAGAAGAGGAAATTTCAATATTTTTTTTGCTTAAAATATTAGTTAATATTTGAATGCTACTGAAAAAGTGTTTTTTTGGTGTGTTTTTTTTTTGTAAAATAATAATTTTTAATCATTTAATAAAACTAACCAAGTGTTTTGCGTAATTTGTACCTAATTCACACCTGAGGTGAATCTCGTTCGAACGAGATTTCGGTTGTGTATAGAATAATACAGAACCATATGATTTAAATCACGTTCGAACGAGATTTTACCTTAGGTGTGAATAGGCCTTTAGCCAATTTTTTAGAACAACTAGGTCTAGTTACGCAAAAGGCTTGGTAAGTTGTATTTTTACCAAAAACTTGGCTAATACGTGTAGGTGTTTTTTGCGTAAACAATCTATCGCTTTTTTTTTCAAAGAAAGATGACATCACTTATCCAAATACACTGAAAAAGTTCAATCAAATAAATTAATGTGGCATCCCTTTAACAACAAATGTCAAAAACAGATGTAGTTTTTGTTTATAAACGTTTTTAGTAATTTTTTTATTGAAAATAATTTTAATTTGTGTTTTTATTAAAAAAATATGGAAAATAACTCAATGGAGCCCAAAAAAATATCATTTGGTTTTAGTAAAATTAACAAAAAGCTTAATATATTTGCAAATAAAGAAAGTGTAAAGAGTGAAACAAAAGTGGAATTAATAAAGTGCTTGGAGGGGCAAGAGATAAAATTAGTGGAGTAAGTTTTCCTAGTTATAAAGCTTTTATAAAACATATCAATATGGTTAAAAATATATTTTAATTTTACAGGGAAAAGCCAGAAGAACAACCTTTAATTATACCTCTAAAAGAATCACAAAAAACGTCTGCCGCCCTAGCCAGTTTAATAAAACGTCGAGCAGTTTTGTTAGGAGAAGAGGAATTAGATCAATCTAGTGTTCCGCAAAACAATGCAACAGTCGAAGAACCATTGTCTAATACCAATGAACCTGAAGATATTGAGAAACGCGCAGCCCGAGAACTTTTAGCAGATCTTCAAACCAATGGTTCATCCGATCCATCAACCAATTTAATTTTGCCCGTTGTCAAGGCGGATGACTTACCCTTAGAAGGAGCTAAAGAATCCTCTTTAGATGATTATGAGTCTATACCCATACAAGATTATGGTAAGGCTATGTTACGTGGCATGGGTTGGACGGAACCAGCTAAGATTGCTACCAAAGGTGGTCCTCCCATAGATGAAACACCCATGGTGAGACCTAAAGGCATGGGTCTTGGTGCCGATAAAGCCCTTAAAACCAAACCCCTTTTAGTAGCTCCAGAATCAAACGAAGTTTTGGAAATTAAACGCAATGCATATGTGCGAATTCTAGGCGGTAAACATAAAGATCTGTATGGTCAAATAGAGGGATTTGATGATCATGCTGGTCGTGTAATTGTTAAAATGGCAATTGGTGGAGCTAAAGAGGCATTTAATGAATTTCTATGCCAACCTATATCGCGCAAGGAATTTGCACAATATGGAAAATGTATTAGTAAGTAAAATATATATATAAATATTACAGAATATAACAATTTTTCCATGATAAAAATTTCTTAGAATATGTGCGAATTTTTCTATAGAAAAATGTCTCAAAATCTAAGAATTGTTCTACAGGCAAAATGTTTCAGAATCTAAGAATTTTTCTATAGAACAAATGTCTCAGAGCAAGAGAATTTTTCTATGGAAAATTTTTTTCAGAATCTGAGAATTTTTGTATAGGGAATCTCAGAATTTTTCTATGAGAAAAATGTTTCAGAATCTAAGAATTTTACTATAGAAAAAATGTCTTAGAATCTGAGAATTTGTCTATAGGAAAAAATGTCTTAGAATCTGAGAATTTTTTTATAGGAAAAAAGTCTCACAAGCTGAGAATTTTTCTATAGGATTTGAGAAAAATGTCTCAAAATAACCCAGTTGGCAAAATAAAATCACACCTGACATACTGCTGACTCTCCCTTTATGAAATCGCTGACATCTTCATACAATTTTTCAAAATGTCATCAATGACATGTCAGCAGTAGGTCAGCAGTGTCCACCAGTATCGATGGCCACTAACAATTCGTTTAAACAACCGCTGACCAACTGCTGACATGTCATTGATGACATTTTGAAAAATTGTATGAAGATGTCAGCAATTTTATAAAGGAAGATTCAGCACTATGTCAGGTGTGATTTATTTTGCCGACTGGGAAGAGAATTTTTCTATAAATATAATTTTGTTATAGTAAAAATGTCTCAAAAATTGAGAATTTTTCTATAAGAAAAATGTCTCAGAAAATGAGATTTTTTCTACAGAAAAAATGTCTAAGAATCCGAGAATTTTTCTATAGAAAAAATGTATCAGAATCGGATTTGAGAAAAATGTCCCAAAATAAGAGAATTTTTCTATAAATAGAATTTTTCTATAGTAAAAATGTCTCAAAATTTAAGAATTTTTCTATAAGAAAAATGTCTCAGAATCTGAGATTTTTTCTATAAAAATTCGCAGAAAAATTTTCTGCGAATTTTTCTATAGGAAAAATTGTTTAGAATCTAAGAATTGTTCTACAGGCAAAATATTTCAGACATTTTTCTAAAGAAAAAATGTCTCAGAATATGAGAATTTTTCTATAAAAAAAAATTTTCAGAATCTGTTTCTATAGG
The DNA here is from genome assembly GCA_963921195.1 of Pegoplata infirma. Taxonomy (NCBI): domain Eukaryota; kingdom Metazoa; phylum Arthropoda; class Insecta; order Diptera; family Anthomyiidae; genus Pegoplata; species Pegoplata infirma. The sequence continues at coordinate 46,414,420 of OY992536.1, read as the reverse complement.
AAAAATGTCTGGGAATCTGAGAATTTTTCTATGAGAAAAATGTCTTAGAATCTATAGGAGAAATGTCTCAGAATCTGCAAATTTTTCGATAGAAAAATGTGTCAGACCCTGCGAATTTTCCTATAGAAAAATTTTCTCAGAATATTGAGTCATTCCTTAAGGTACATACAGACGACGCAATATTATGTACAATATTCAATTATATTGATGGTGTGTGGGTAATATTGACGATTGTACAATGGTCAATCTTACCCACACACCATCAATATAATTGCATATTGTACATAATATTGCGTCGTCTGTAGGTACCTTTAAACTCTGATAAACTTTGAGATCAATCTATGATTTAAAAAAAATTAAAAGAATTCATAATAATATTGTATAACTGTTTTTAGATACTACCAAATATGAAGAGTATAAAAAGAAAGAAAATGAATTTGGACAAATAATTTTGAAAAAAGAAGAAATAGAGGAAATTGATAAAAGTACTAAAAATGAGAGAAAAATCAAAACGCAACGGCGAGACACCTCAGATGATCAAGGTAATGATTACAAATATCAAAGGAATCGTGACGACTATAAAGATGATCGTAAAGAGGAAAAGTACAAAGATAAAGAATTTAAAAGAGAAAAGGAAATCGATAGCAACAGATCACAGAAAAGAGACAATGAAAGGGATCGCAATAGAGAGGGTACCAGGAATAATGAAAGTGATCGCAGCAGAGAACAAGACAATAATGTTGGAAGAGAGCGTGGCAGTGATGAAGGAAGAGTTCGAGATAGAGATACACATAGAGATGAGGAAAAATATCGTAAAAGATATAAAGATAGAGCCTATGAAAATGATCGTAGAACTGACAAAGTAAGAGATGATGGACATGATCGATATACATCAAAATATGATGAAAAAAATCAACGTAGCCTTTCTAAGAAAGATAACAGGGATATTCCAAGAGAACGTGATAGAGATACATATAGAGATGATTGTGATAAAGATTCGTACAAAGACACAAAAGTTGACCAAAGAAGTCGCGATAGAGACTCTTATGCGCAACGCAAACAGAGAGATGACTCACCTGGCTCTGAAAGTGAATCACATACATCTAAACCTAAGAAATCTTCACAAAAAGATAAAAAATCTAAGAAAAAATCCAAGAAATCTAAAAAAAATAAATCCAAAAATAAACATGATACATCTGACTCTGAAATTTCATCATCTGACTCATCTTCTGATAGTGAAGAAGAAAGACGTAGAAAGCACAAAAAGAAAACTAAAAAAAGTAAAAAACAACGTGAACGTTCTCGTTCTCGAGGACGAAGATAATCTCAATAACCTTGATAAATTTTCCAGTAATAAAACAAATTAAGAAAGTAAAATTGATGTCAAATAAAAGATTTTTCTGTATTTTTATAACTTTGTTTTATTTTTATTGAATTAATTCAAATATTTCAGTATTTTAAGATTTTTTTATAGACATACTTATTACTTATACATAAATATAAACGCTTAAGCGCAAAAAATATGACTTGATGGCTGATTGGTTTTGTTAATGTGATTTATAGTGATGATTGTTAATGTTTTAATACTAAAAAAGATTGCATTCATTACGTACATTTCATTGAGATTCGATACAATTATAAATGCTTTAAAAAAGGGAATATATTGTTTATGCGTACCGTTCTTTGAAGGGATAGGATTATTAATTGGTTTATACAACAATATTGATAAATAATTGATAATTTTATGTAATCGATGCTATGATTAACAAAATGTTTAAGCTGTTTACAACTTTTAAATACATGATTAATAATTTAATCTCAGCATCTATTAATAAATATTAACAATATTTTAAGAATCAAAATGTTTGAATAAATCCAATAATAAAACAACCCTAATTCATGCCTTGAAGAAAATTCGAAATAAAAGAAAATTATACATAAAATAATTTTAAAAACTAAAAATCCAGAAATAAAAACTTACAATTATTTTAAATGTTTTTTAAACACTACGATAGGCTAGTTAGGTTTTAAAGTTGTATACTCAATTCGTTAAAAAAAAAACGATATTGATGGGGACAAGTGAGTGTGAAGATTGATAAAGTTAAACATACCTATTTTTAAGATTTATATGAAATGTATTACATATTAATGTTTCTTTTGATAATTATTTTTATGTTATAATAATTAGAAATTACTTTTTGTTTTATATATGTAATGCTTTGGTCGCCTTTTGTTTTTTCTTCTTCCGAAAACACATTTAATGAAAATTTTCAAGGATAAATTTCTAATTTCCTAAAAATTAAATGGATGAAAAAACTGTATAAGATTTTGTTAAATTACATATTTTTTTTGTTATAAAGAATAATTTTAATTCATTTTTGTTTTTCATTTTTTTAATAATCTTCCTGATTTTCCTAGCGTATGATTTATTCTTGTTTCTTGGTAACTTCACGTATTTTTTCAATTTTTGAATTAACAATGCAACCAAATTTGTCTTTAAATGTTTTAATTACACCCTTATCCTGTACACCAGGATATAAAGTAGCGCCCAATGTTATAAAATACATTAGCAGAAGATTATTAAAGATGGCACCAATCCAAGCCAGGGCTAATAAAACCACACTCATGATGATAACAAACTGTAAATACATATAAAAAAAAAGTTTTACACTTTTCCGAAAAAAAACATAATATAGTACAATTTAAGAAATCATTTCAATATAGAAAAATTTCTTAAGATTTTTTTATCAGACGTCTGAGAATCAGAGATTTTTTCGATAAAAATTTTCCAGAATCTCAGAGAACCTGTCCTTAACCGAATAGAAGACATTTTAAAGATGTCAGTCTATCCGTCTTGGAAATGCACAAACATCAAAAGAGTTAGAATCCTGAATAGATTGATAAAGTTTGCACAAATAGGCTGATAAAGTTCGTAAGTTATCACTTTACAAACCAGGAAATTGTATTACTCTCAGATTCTGAGCGATTCAGAATATGAGAATTTTTCTATAGGAAAAATCTCTCAAAATCTGAAAACTTTTCTATAGGAAACATTTCTTGAAATCTGTGAATTTTTCTTTAGGAAAAACTCTGAATCTAAGAACTTTTCTTTATAAAGAATTTCTCAGGATATGAGAATTTTTCTATAGCAAAAATCTCACAATTTTTATATAGAAAAAACCTTTCAGAATCTCTCAAAATCTTAGAATTTTTTTCTCAGAATCTATGTGATTTAATCAAAAAAATGTCTATAGAAAAAATGTGTCATAATCTAAGAATTTTTCTATAGGAAAAATGTCTCAGAATCTAACAATTTTTCTATAGGAAAAATGTCTAAGAATCTGAGAATTTTTCTATAGGAAAATGTCTCAGAATTTGAGAATTTTTCTTTAGGAAAAATGTCTCAGAATTTGAGAATTTTTCTATAGGAAAAATGTCTTAGAACCAGAGAATTTTTCTATAGAAAAAATTTCTCAGAATCTGAGAATTTTTCTATAGGAAAATGTCTCCGAATTTGAGAATTTTTCTATAGGAAAAATGTCTGAGAACCGGAGAACTTTTCTATAGAAAAAACGTTTTAGAATCTGAGAATTTTTCTATAAGAAAAATGTCTCAGAACCGGAGAATTTTGCTATAGGAAAAATGTCTTATAATCTGAAAATCTTAGACATATAGGAAAAATGTCTAAGAAGTTGAGAATTTTTCTATAGGAAAAATGACTCAGAACCGGAGAATTTTTCTATAGGAAAAATGTTTCAGAATCTGAGAATTTTTTTTATAGGAAAAATGTCTCAGAATTCGAAAATTTTTCTATATGAAAAATATGTCAGAATCTGAGAATTTTTCTACATGATAAATGCCTCAGAACTTAAGAATTTTTCCATAGGAAAAAAGTCTCAGAATTTGAGAACTTTTCTATAGTAGAAATGTCTCAGAGCCCGAGAATTTTTCTTTATTAATGTCTAAGAATCTGAGAATTTTTCTATAGGAAAATGTCTCAGAATTTGAGTATTTTTCTATAGGAAAAATGTCTCAGAATTTGAGATTTTTTTTTTTTTAAATCCTAAAGTTTTACAATATTTTTTCCATTTAATAAAATTTTCCAAATCAAATGTTTTTAAAAGAAATTTGTTTAATAATTTTCCAAATTAATTTTCAATTTAATAATTTCACTTACCATTGTTGATTTCTTTTCTTTGTTTGCAAACAAATATTCATACCATTCCATGATTGCTAATTTTATGTTGCACAATTGATTAACAATATGCTCGAATTGTGCTTCTTGTTTGCCCGACCACTGGTCAGCATTAAATAATATACGTGATATGGTGGGATAAAGAAAATCAAATAATACGCCCAAAAAACTGGACAAAGCTAACAGGGTGATTATGGATAAATCCATAGCCCATAAGATCAAGAAAAGTATTGAGACACTGGCAAATATTATGGCCGGATAAAAATTCTTTTCCCAAACAAGCACTGCATCTATGTGCACAATAATATTACGCCATGGTTCCAAATCATGTTTCAATTTATTGAAAGCGCGTTTCTGCAATGAGTAAAAGATTAATTTTTACAAAAAGGGTTGTTTTGTTACAATATACCAAAAGTGCACAATTAAAAATTGAAGTATTACTTTTTGTTTCCAAAAAAAAATAATAAAAAAAACTTACTTGATCCACTTGAGACATGTTTCCTGGTATATTTTATTACAATTTAATGAGTTGCTATTAATACAAATTTAATTTATGATTGCGGTATTTTTTAATTTAACCAAGATTTATTTTTTTATAAAATCAATGCGATGCATAAAAATTTGTGGCTTTTTTTCTTTAGTTTGCTTTTTTCGTTCTTCGTCTCTCTCTATTCATTACCTTTTGTGTGATGTTTTGTTGTTATTTTTAAGCTTTTTTTAAATTATTTTTTGACAGGGTGGCTTATCCAGGGATGCCATATTTATTATACAGAAAAAGCTTTTAAATAAAGTTTTTTTTAAGTACAGGTAACCCTTTATAAACTACATATTTTGCACTTGAAATTCAGAAATAGCAACAGACAAAAACCAGAAAAATTAAAATTCACCGCAATTTGAATTTATAACTGGGAATTTACACTCAAACTTTTTTCCTCGATTTTTTTTAATTCCCTTTTGAAATTTCTTCGTTCTCTTCTCTTATTATACTTCTTTTGCCCACAAACTCGAATGATGTAGCAGACATGCAAGGAAAAAAGTCCGTGTGTAAATTCCCACTAAAGCATAGTACTCTGTTCGATTTCACGTGAAAAAATCTGTCAAACTCCATATAAAAAAAATAAAATTTGGCAACGCGAGGAATTATAGGGAAATTGTTAAAAAAGTTTTCACGCATTTTTATTATACAAGACAATTTAAATTGCCGTGAAAAAGTGACATTTCAGTTTTGTTATGATCGTTTCTTTCTTATAATTGTCAAAAGTTGTTTATTTTTCATTGTTTTATTGCGATTTGAGGCGTTTAAAGTTGAAGTGAAATTTTCACCGCAAAAAACAGAGTACTTAGCTTAAAGCTAAGTACTCTGTTTCTTACGGTGAAAATTTCACTTAAACTTTAAACGCCTCAAATTGCAATAAAACATTTAAAAATCAAGAACTTTTGACAATGATAAGAAAGAAACGATCATAACAAAACTGAAATGTCACTTTTTCACGGCAATTTAAATTGTCTTGTATAATAAAAATGAGTGAAAACTTTTTTAACAATTTCCCCTTAATTCCTCGCGTTGCCAATTTTTTTTTTTTTTATATGGAGTTTGACAGATTTTTTCCCGTGAAACCGAACAGAGTACTTAGCTTAACAAGGTAAAAAGTTAAATTCGGCTTTGCCGAATGTATTGATACCCTCCACCATAGTGACATAGTAGTCCATCGACCGTTTTGTAGATCTGGCATCACCAAAGATAATTGGAAAATTCTGGCAATGCCAAACTAAAGTTCAAACGCAAAGCAAAGAGAGACAAAAAAAAATCTGCATTCTCACTGTAAAACTGGTATCTTTCATCTCGCTCGAATTTCGGTTAGTGATAAAATTTCGTAAACAATACCATATGGTTTTTGTTTACTACTTTTTCAAACGCCATTTGTTGGACTACTCTATGACTCTGCCCTCCACCATGTTAAAAGGGTTATTGCAAAAACCTTTATTAACACATTGAGTGCCACGTCGTACGTTTCCGTACGACACCTAACCCGTCGTGGGGTGCCACGTCGTACGTTTTCGTACGACAGTGATTGCTTATTCTTAAAGCCAAAAAAAATGTTTGGCTTCCTGGGAAGGTTTTCGTCAAAACCGCTTGGCACTCAATGTGTTAAAAAAAGAAATTATTTTTGAAAAAAAAAAATTTCCGCGAAAAAAAATTTTGATAAAAAATAATCCGCGATTTTTTTTTTCTTTTTTTGTCAAAAAAAAATTTTCGTTCTTGTTTAAATACCATTCGGTGTTTAATTCTGTTAACATATGTCAACCAGCAGCCGAATTAAAGCATTTTGTATTTTTAGGTTATGTTGAATGTACCAAAATTTTTGAGGTGTCCTTACATTTTCGTTCATAACTTTTGAACCACTGAACCGATATCGCTCAAATACAATGCCAAACTTCTCGGGGCAACAATAAGTAAATATGTTAAGTTTCAATCATCTCCGTGTAATAGTTTTGCCGTGATCGCCATTTCCAGACAGATAGACGGACATCGCTAGAATGTCTTAAACACAGTCTCGTGTGTGTTTGTTGTGCGCTTGTACTAATTATTTCTCACTCGGCATTTTGGTGTGGTGAAATTTCGATAAATAGAAGCAGTCACTAATACTATCGTTTGGCGTTTATTTGCTAGTGTCGGCCATTTTGTAAGTAGGATAAAATAGATTTGATAATTACCATGGTGGAGCACCATTTTATTTGTGGATTGATATACAGGTGAGTACCTTTTCAAAAACTCAAAGACGACAATCACATAATGATCATGCCTTTCATTATAAATATAATGGTTGTTCGGTGCATGGAACTATTAGGTACTTATAACACTGTGCAACAAGAAAAATGAGCATCAATGGCTTCAACGCCATATGAAAGTAGACCATCAAATTGACAAAATCTCCAAAGGGTTTTGCAAAGTCAGTTCGGATTTCTTTTTTATAGCCCACTGAAGTTTTTATTTTTTTATCAAAGGCGTTTGGAAAACGTCAAAAATACTATAATAAGAACACATCTGAGCTTCAAAATATGATTTGATGTCTTCAGTGAGACTTTATGGCGGTTCTTTTCTTAGAACATTGTAACCCTCTAACTGTCATTTTAAGGGGGCATTTTAGTCCTTTTTCAAAATCTAAACACAGAAGTCTAATAAAACGTCCATTTAGAGGGTTAAAATGTTCTACAAATATTTTCCTCATAAAATTTCACTAGGGGTTGTCAAATGTTCAAAGTTTGTGCGACATGCGCAAAGTGCTTAAAAAGGGTCAAGTAAAAATTAGAGATGGGCGCGTGAGTGAATTTTGACTCACGCACGCTCACGCTCACGAAATAAAAATAATGCTCACGCACAATCACGCACGAAATTTTTTTTTCTGCTCACGTTCACGCACGCTCACGTGAGTAACTAACATTTTTCTCACGCTCACGAAATAATCACGCTCACGAAGACTCACGAAATTAAAATTAGCAAATTTTTATTTTACTTTTTTCGATTTCTTTTACTAAAAGTATTTAATTTCATCAAAACAATAATAAAAATCTATTTAAATTACAATTTTGTATTAATTACCCTCAAAGTTCAATAAAATTACGATTTTTTTACTCGTTTTCTGTTTCAAACAGCACAAAACAATCACGCAAACTCATGAAACAAAAATTACTCACGCACGCTCACGCACGAAACTATTTTTTATAATCACGCGCACTCACGCTCACGTGAGTAAAAATAAATTTCACTCACGTTCACGCGTGATTCACGCGTGAATCACGTGAATCACGAAAAATTCGTGTCACGCGCGCATCTCTAGTAAAAATAATCAATGTTTGTTATTTTTTTTACCAAAGCAGTGTTAAAAAATGTCGACAAAAAACAGTTCAAATATACTTTTGAGCTAAAAATGATGTTCTGATGTGTTTTATAAAATTTTATAATGATTCTTTTCTTTGACCAAATTAACCCCCTAGCTCCCGTTTTAAACGGTCATTTTTATCCTTTTTTAAAAGAAATACAAAAAAGTCTATAAAAATGCAGTTAAAGGGTTAAAATGTTTTACAAATATTTTCTGCATCAAATATTACTAGGGCACGTCTATGACAGAAAGTTCGTCCATCATATAGAAAATGCTTAAAAATTTTAAAGTATTCAAATTTTTTTTTATATTTTTTTTGGGCCGAAATATAAAAAAAAAGTAACGAAGTTAAATTTGACTTTGTCGAATGTATTAATACCCTCCACGATGCACAAAAGTTAATTTACAAAAATAAAAACAAAACAAAAATTAAAAAAAAAATCCGCGAAAAAAATTGTCGAAAATGTTTTTTTTTTTTGTAAAAAAATATGTTTGTACTTGTTCAAATACCATTCGGTGATCGATTCTGTTCACATGTGTCAACCAGCAGCCGAATTAAAGCATTTTGTGTTTTTTTAGGTTATGTTGAATGTACCAAAATTTTCGAGGTGTTCTTACATTTTCGTTCATAACTTTTGAACCGCTGAACCGATTTCGCTCAAATGCAATACCGAACTGCTTAGGGCAACAACAAATAAATATTCTACTTAAGTCTTAGTTGTATCTGTTTAATACTTTGGTCGTGATCACCAATTCAGATATCTTGGGAAAAAGTCGCGTGATGCCGTTCTAGCGGAAATTTGTTGGTGGAGCAAAAATATATTTGAGGACGAAGAAGAAATAGGTGAGGAAAAGACCTAAGCTTTCCGATGGGTCCGATTTGACAAAAAAGTCCAAAAATTTTGGATTTAAAAAAAAAAATAAAAATTTTTATTTTTTATTTTTTTATAATTTATTTGGGACACATTTTGCTAAAAACAATTGGTAAGAAGTTACATGGATGAGAATAAACACCTCTTTGGCCAAAAGATCAAATTTCGACCACCCCCCCCTCCAACTCAGAGAGTCCTTGACCGATCTCGTTGAAAAAGTGTGTCTGCACTACTATCCAAAAGGACAGTAGATAGGAATCAAAAGTTGTGTCAGTTGACATGAAAACCTCCATATATAATATTGATCAGTGTTCGATTTTAAGACATTCTAGCGATGCCTGTCCGTCTGTGAAAATGGTGATCACGGCCAAAGTATTAAACAAATATAACTAAGACTTAGCATATTTACTTGTTGTTGCCCTAAGTAGTTTGGTATTGCATTTGAGTGAAATCGGTTCAAAAGTTATGAACGAAAATATAAGAACACCTTGAAAATTGTGGTACATTCAACATAACCTAAAAACACAAAATGCTTTAATTCGGTTGCTGCTTGACACATGTGAACAGAATTGATCACCGAATGGTATTTAAAAAAGTACAAACATTGAAAAAAAAACATTTTTGCCGAATATTTTTTTAACAAAAAAATTTTTTAGCGAATTTTTATTTTTTTTTTGCAAACTTTATTACATCGTGTAGGGTATTAATACATTCGACAAAGTCGAATTTAACTTTGTTACTTGTTTTTTTTTTTTTATATTTCGGCCCAAAAAAAAAATATTAAAAAAAAAATTGAATACTTTAAAATTGTTAAGTATTTTCTATATGCTGGACGAACTTTCTGTCATAGATGTGCCCTAGTAAAATTTGATGCAGAAAATATTTGTAAAACATTTTAACCCTTTAACTGCATTTTTGTATAGACTTTTTTGTATTTCTTTTAAAAAAGGACAAAAATTACCCTTTAAAACGGGAGCTAGAGGGTTAATTTGGTCAAAGAAAAGAATCATCATAAAATTTTATAAAACACATCAGGACATCATTTTTAGCTCAAAAGTATATTTGCACTGTTTTTTGTCGATATGTTTTATCACTGCTTTGGTAAAAAAAATAACAAACATTAATTATTTATACTTGACCCTTTTTAAGCACTTTGCGCATGTCGCACAAACTTCGAACATTTGACAACCCCTAGTGAAATTTTATGAGGAAAATATTTGTAAAACATTTTAACCTTCTAAATGGACGTTTTATTAGACTTCTGTGTTTAGATTTTGAAAAAGGACTAAAATTACCCCTTAAAATGGCAGTTAGAGGGTTAAAATGTTCTAAGAAAAGAACCGCCATAAAATTTCACTGAAGACATCAAATCATATTTTGAAGCTCAGATGTGTTCTTATTATAGTATTTTTGACGTTTTCCAAACGCCTTTGATAAAAAAATAAAAACTTCAGTGGGCTATAAAAAAGAAATCCGAACTTACTTTACAAAACCCTTTGGTGATTTTGTCCACTTGATGGTCTACTTTCATATGCTGTTGAAGGCATTGAGGCTCAATGCGATGACCCAAAATTTGTTGCACAGTGTAATGAGTGCTGGCAATTAAATTAAAATCCAAAAAAAAGAAGAACGAATTAATCTTTAGTCTTTGAAATATTAGTACAAAAATAAAAATATGTATTTGAAAATATCGAATAATTCGCCACAAAAAAACCTGTTTCTCGAATAATTCAAAAATCGTCCTTTTGAAAAACCGGTTTGGAAAAATCGGAATGAAAAAAAGGCTTATCAAATAATTCGGAAACCGGGTTCGACAACTCTATAAAAATACTACTTGTTTAAAAAAAACACTTGAGGTCAACACAGCCGCCCGGGGCGCGCCCCAAACACAATGTTAGCTTCAGAAAATATGTTTCCACCGAATTCTTTTAAAAATAAAAACCACTACATCGTTTTATTTGTATACACATATATTTAAATTGTTTAAAACTACATTATTTTAATTCAATATTTTCCGGTTTTTAAAAAAATACAAGAAAAATGTACAGGTGTAAAGTGTTTACTTTTTTTTTAAAGATTTTTGTTGTTTGTTTTAATATAAACTTATATTATGCTCACTAATAACTAGTTTTACAAACTAAAAAAATTTTTAAAAAGACAATGAAAAAAGGATTAAAGACATTAATTTATAACAAAAACAAAGAAAAGTTCATGTTGAGTAAAAGATAAAAAGAAAACCTTTAGAAAAAAAGAATAAGATTTGTTTAAAACAAATTAAAAATTAATCAATAGAAAATTTTAAATTAATTTAAAAAAGCAAAAATGAAAACTAAAACTATTAAGGATTATTAAAATATTGTAAAAAAAAAGTATGTTTTACAAAACAACCAATTAATTTAAATGTAATAATGTACTTTAAAAGCATAGATATTAAATTTTTTTATAATAAAAAAAAAGCTAAACAAAATTTACATAGAAGCCAGTTGGAAAGGGGAGCCAGAGTAAATCAATTCGAAAAAATAGTTCGAATTCGAACATATTGAATTTTTTTTTTATAGTTCAATTACATTATTTCCAATTTTATTTGAGAAAATACAAATTTTATTTTAAAAATTTTTTTAGTTTTATTTAAAAAATTTTTCAATTTTATTTAAAAAATTTTCAAGAATTTTCAATTTTATTTCAAAAATTTTCAATTATATTTCAGAAATTTCCAGACAAGGGAAAACACTTAAATTTAAAATTCATTTTTGATAAAATTCAATTTTAATGTTTTGAAAAAGATTAAAGAAAGATTTTAAACAAAATTACTAAAAATTTTATTTAAAATTCTTGAAAGAATTTATAAAGAATTTTATTTCAATAAAAATACATATTATTTGTTTATTAGCGTCCAACCTGAATCAAATTACGTCGCGTAAGGCGTAACGCCCAATAATTTTTCGTTTCTAATATTTAAATGTGAGTTACCTAAATCAAACGGACGTAAAAATTTCAAATTTGATGTGTTTGTTTTTGTTTTTTTTTTTACGTCTTGCGCTACGCATTTGATTCTGGTTCGACCCTTAAACAAAGGCAAATACAATAGTGGTATTCAGAGTCTTGCTTGCCAGCCCTGGCACTGGTGGTAAAAGAGCACTTTTCAAAATACATGTATTTTTTGAAAGAAGTACTCTTTTGCTACATTGCCAGGGGTGGCAACAAGACTCTGAATACCTCTAATGTCTACCAAAAAATAAATTATTTAAATATTAAAAAATTTTATTTTGAAAAAAAAAAATCTTTAAAATTTGAAATTGTATTTTTTGAAATTATAACATTCAAATGTTTTTGAGAAATTTATTTAATAAAAAATTTAATTTTAAATATTAGTTTCAATTACCTTACTACAATTTTTTACTATTTTAATTACAGCTGTTGTAGTAATAGTAAAATATGTTGATAATCGAATGGACATATTAGGTCCGTTCTACTACAATTTACTATTTTTACTACAGCTGGAAATTTTCAATACAAAAAGTAAACAAAATTTTTTAGTTGTAGTAAAAGTTTTCTAAAACTTGAGTAATCGAACAAACATATTAAAATTCAAACATTTCTAATTATATTTCAAAAATTTCTATTTATATTTCAGAAATTTTTATTTATATTTTAGAAATTTCCATTTATATTTTAGAAATTTGCATTTATATTTCAGAAATTTTTATTTATGTTTCAGAATTTTTCATTTATGTTTCAGAAATTTCTAATTGTATTTCAAATATTTTCTAAATGCCTTTTAAAATATTTCATTTATATTTAAAAAATTTCCATTTGTATTTCAAAATTTTCTAAATGATTTTCAGAAAATTCCATTTTGTATTTCAAAATTATCCACATACAAAATTTTAAAACACAAATTGAATTTTCAAAAAAACCATTGGAAAATTTTGAAATAAGTATGAAAATTTCTGAAATTTTTATTTATGTTTCAGAATTTTTCATTTATATTTCAGAAATTTGCAATTATATTTCAAATATTTTCTAAATACTTTTTAGAAAATTCCATTTATATTTAAAAAATTTCCATTTGTATTTCAAAATTTTCTAAATTCTTTTCAGAAAATTCTATTTGGTATTTTAAAATTATCCACATAAAAAATTTTAAAACACAAATTGAATTTTCTAAAAACCATTGGAAAATTTTGAAAAACATACGGAAATTTCTAAAATACATTTTTTTTCTGGAATATAATTGAAAATTTCTGAAATATAATTGAAGGACTTACTGCAAGAACTCGATAAGCAACATTATATTTTTGCGTGTTTTTCGCCTTCTGCTGATGTTCCATTGACAGATTTTTGGCAGAAGTCTTGCTTTAACTCTTCGTACAAGTATATTGAACATAAGAGTTGTGCAAAAGTTATATTTTCCACATTATTTTAAAAGTTTTAAGGCAAAAACCACCATAAAATGAAATGTTGCTTATCGAGTTTTTACAATAAGCCCTTCAATTGTTTTTATTTTTTTGTACCAAAAGATACAAGAACATGAAAATGTATTTATTTAACCTTTATATATATGCGATTAGAGTATTATTCTAGTTCGAGGCCTAAAAATTATATTTATGTTATGTTAGACTACACCGTCCGACAAAAAACGATCGTTAAACATGAACTGGATAATATACGTTTAAAACTACATAGAGTCTAAGTGTAGTAAAACTGCATTTACAGTTTTTCTTTTCGAGATCCTGTTTCTTTTTAAAAGGACTTTAAAGTTTCTTTAAATATCAGGAAAGTTACGTACTTTCAAAAATTTATGCTTCAATATCACTCAAAATTTTCAACTAAATATTTTTTTAAAGTTTTCAAATGACTTTATTAACATCACTTTATCCTGATTGGCAAAATAAAAAAATTGCAAAATAAAAAAAATGGAAAAATTAATTTTTCCTTTTTCATTGGCCATCACCTAGGACAAGAACAAATATTTCAAAAATATTTTACAAAATATTTCCTTTAAAACTTTGAAGTCCTTTTAAAAGGAAACAGCATCACGAAATGACAAACTGTAAATGCAGTTTTACTCCATTTGATCTCTACTTTCAGATGTATATCATCCGGTTCATGTTTAATATTGGCTGTCGGACTATATATTGCTTTAAAAAAGTTACTCATCTCATATTACAAATGTAAAGATATGTTTCACCCTTACTACAGTGCCTTTATAATAGTACTTTTCATAAAAATTGTGGAATATATAAAATATTATGTCTGGTTTGATGTTTGATAGACCAACAACCAAGTAAGGCTAAAACAGATCTCTATAAATGTACTATGAGATGAGTAACTTTTTTAAAGAAATAAATTGACGATTATGAGAATATCATAAATATAATTTTTGGGCCTCGAACTAGAATAATAGTCTAATCGAACATAATTGGAATTTTTTGAAATATAAATGAATTTTTTTAAAATATATTTGAAAAATTTTTAATAATAAATGGAAATTATAAAATATATTTGATTATATTAACACACAATTAAAAATTCTTAAAATGAATTTGAAATTTCAGAAATATAATACATAAGAGGTATTCAGAGTCCTGCTTGCCAGCCCTGGCACTGGTAGTAAAAGAACACTTTTTGAAATTACTTTTCAAAATACATGTATTTTTTCAAAGAGGCACTTTTTTGGTACATTGCCAGGGCTGGCAGCAAGACTCTGAATACCTCTATAGTAATTTTTTGGATTTTATTAAATGAAATTTCTAGTGTCCGACCGAATATACCATTTTTGGCCGAAGTCGAATATTCACCCAAATTTTCGCTATTCGGCAGAATCAAAGCCGAATAATAAAAAAAATATTTATGTAGTAAAATTAAGAAAAAAGTTACATTCGACTTGGCAGTATCCACAAAGTTATAAAAATGTTGTCTAAATGATTTTATTTTGAGCAAAAAACTTTTTTTTAGACATTTTTGTAAAAAAAATATTTTAATGTAATTTTATTTTAGGTTTTAAAAACACTGACAAGGAAAGTACCCCATTCGTTATATACCGAATTGCCTGAAACTTAAAATAAATATACATAAGAGACGTTTTTAAAGTTGGGGTGTATCGGCTTATCGGCCACCATATCGGTTTTTAAGGTTGGGGTGTCTCGGCTTATCGGCCACCATATCGGGGACTAAGGAGTTCAAAATATGACAATTTTTTTGTTTTTTGGATTTTTAAGCTATTTTTTCTAAAAAAAACTACATCGTTTTATATAGGGAAAAAGGTATTTCAAATAACTAATGGTAATCTCGTAATTTCGGCTTGTCTTCACAGAGCACCCACCGATTCGTCTGAAACTTGTATATGTGAAAGGGGGAGGAAAATAGAGTTACCTGTTTTTATAATAATCTCTATAAAAATTAAGCTGACCCGTATTCCTGCTAGTTTGGATTTTATTCGGATTTTTCTTTTCGAAAGACCTGATTTTTTCATAAGGTGGCAACCCTTTTTTAAATTTAAAATTGGGCAGCTAAAAAAAATATAACTCTATGTTTATATATATTCATGTTTGTTTGGGAGTTATAGGAATTTTCCTCAAGGACCATTTGTTTTCATAAGGTGACAACGAAATGTTTAAACACTTATACACCCTTTAAATCGTCCATATATCGTCGAACTATATTCAATAAATGCCAACTCGAAAAAGCTTACTTTTCAGGAGAGCTAAAAAACTAGTTATTTTGCATATTATTCTAAAAATAAACAATGTACCTTCCATAAGATGGTTTAAATATTCTAAATAATTTTTACCTATGCCAAAAATTTCATATTTTGCACTGGTTTGCGTATTTTTTTGAGATGGCATTTATTACTATATCAAAAAACAAATATTTTTTTAGAGTTGGCATATTTTGTCGGAAACTAAAAATAATTTTTTTTTTGAAAATTTTTTATAAATTTTTTTTTTTGATTTTGTTTTCCTTAGTGTGGTAATTGCAAAAACTAAAAAAAAAATTAAAAATCTTTGCATATTTTTAAAAGTTACTAGCTCCGAAAGCCTTTTAATCTCAGGGTGGTCAACTTTGGCACTCTGTAACTCACGCTGTATTGTATTAGGGTCACTCCAAACTAGCTTTTTTGAAAGCTTATATCATTGACCTTATTTGCCCCACTCATAATGTTTCAATCTGATAAATAGTTTGAAAGTTACATATATATAAGCAATTTTTTTTTTTTTTGCAAACACTATTTACCGATATATTCAAAATGGCAATATCTCAAAAACTAGGCATTAGATATCAAAATCTTTACCAGATTCGTGTTCAGCATGACAAATGAAATGTGATACGTGCACAGAACAAATTTTGTACATAAATAGAATGAATTGCGTACATTGATTTCAGTTCAAACTGTGTATGCATAAATTCATACTATTTATGTACGTGTTTTTAATTTTTAAATTTCCAAAAAAAAAATCAAACAGGTTTGTTTAAAATAAAAAAAGAAATTGTCAAATTTTTTTTGTGTATTTTTTTTTTGTTGAAAAAAGAGGAATCCTCTAATTGGAATCCTTTAACATGGAAGATGAAAAGGTAAGTGCAATGTGTTTGAATAAATATGTATTGTATATTTCCATTTATTAAGAGCATTTTGTTTAACATCTTTTTAGATATCCCTTCAACAAGAATGACCTGATGCATACAAAATCCCTATTTATCTTCTGCTACACATTTCCTAGCATGATGAATTTAAACTTTAAACAATTCCATTAGAAGGTAAAGCTGGCGATTACGCGAATTAATGGTTTTATTTAATTTTTACATAAATTTTTTGTAAGTTTCCAATAAATAAATAAAACTAGAAAAAAATCATCTTATATGATGCCAAATTAACGAGTGTTTATGTTTTTGATATTATGGTCCACCAAATTATTCATAAATTTCCAATTTTATTTGAGAAAATACAAATTTTATTTTAAAAATTTTTTTAGTTTTATTTAAAAAATTTTTCAATTTTATTTAAAAAATTTTCAAGAATTTTCAATTTTATTTCAAAAATTTTCAATTATATTTCAGAAATTTCCAGACAAGGGAAAACACTTAAATTTAAAATTCATTTTTGATAAAATTCAATTTTAATGTTTTGAAAAAGATTAAAGAAAGATTTTAAACAAAATTACTAAAAATTTTATTTAAAATTCTTGAAAGAATTTATAAAGAATTTTATTTCAATAAAAATACATATTATTTGTTTATTAGCGTCCAACCTGAATCAAATTACGTCGCGTAAGGCGTAACGCCCAATAATTTTTCGTTTCTAATATTTAAATGTGAGTTACCTAAATCAAACGGACGTAAAAATTTCAAATTTGATGTGTTTGTTTTTGTTTTTTTTTTTACGTCTTGCGCTACGCATTTGATTCTGGTTCGACCCTTAAACAAAGGCAAATACAATAGTGGTATTCAGAGTCTTGCTTGCCAGCCCTGGCACTGGTGGTAAAAGAGCACTTTTCAAAATACATGTATTTTTTGAAAGAAGTACTCTTTTGCTACATTGCCAGGGGTGGCAACAAGACTCTGAATACCTCTAATGTCTACCAAAAAATAAATTATTTAAATATTAAAAAATTTTATTTTGAAAAAAAAAAATCTTTAAAATTTGAAATTGTATTTTTTGAAATTATAACATTCAAATGTTTTTGAGAAATTTATTTAATAAAAAATTTAATTTTAAATATTAGTTTCAATTACCTTACTACAATTTTTTACTATTTTAATTACAGCTGTTGTAGTAATAGTAAAATATGTTGATAATCGAATGGACATATTAGGTCCGTTCTACTACAATTTACTATTTTTACTACAGCTGGAAATTTTCAATACAAAAAGTAAACAAAATTTTTTAGTTGTAGTAAAAGTTTTCTAAAACTTGAGTAATCGAACAAACATATTAAAATTCAAACATTTCTAATTATATTTCAAAAATTTCTATTTATATTTCAGAAATTTTTATTTATATTTTAGAAATTTCCATTTATATTTTAGAAATTTGCATTTATATTTCAGAAATTTTTATTTATGTTTCAGAATTTTTCATTTATGTTTCAGAAATTTCTAATTGTATTTCAAATATTTTCTAAATGCCTTTTAAAATATTTCATTTATATTTAAAAAATTTCCATTTGTATTTCAAAATTTTCTAAATGATTTTCAGAAAATTCCATTTTGTATTTCAAAATTATCCACATACAAAATTTTAAAACACAAATTGAATTTTCAAAAAAACCATTGGAAAATTTTGAAATAAGTATGAAAATTTCTGAAATTTTTATTTATGTTTCAGAATTTTTCATTTATATTTCAGAAATTTGCAATTATATTTCAAATATTTTCTAAATACTTTTTAGAAAATTCCATTTATATTTAAAAAATTTCCATTTGTATTTCAAAATTTTCTAAATTCTTTTCAGAAAATTCTATTTGGTATTTTAAAATTATCCACATAAAAAATTTTAAAACACAAATTGAATTTTCTAAAAACCATTGGAAAATTTTGAAAAACATACGGAAATTTCTAAAATACATTTTTTTTCTGGAATATAATTGAAAATTTCTGAAATATAATTGAAGGACTTACTGCAAGAACTCGATAAGCAACATTATATTTTTGCGTGTTTTTCGCCTTCTGCTGATGTTCCATTGACAGATTTTTGGCAGAAGTCTTGCTTTAACTCTTCGTACAAGTATATTGAACATAAGAGTTGTGCAAAAGTTATATTTTCCACATTATTTTAAAAGTTTTAAGGCAAAAACCACCATAAAATGAAATGTTGCTTATCGAGTTTTTACAATAAGCCCTTCAATTGTTTTTATTTTTTTGTACCAAAAGATACAAGAACATGAAAATGTATTTATTTAACCTTTATATATATGCGATTAGAGTATTATTCTAGTTCGAGGCCTAAAAATTATATTTATGTTATGTTAGACTACACCGTCCGACAAAAAACGATCGTTAAACATGAACTGGATAATATACGTTTAAAACTACATAGAGTCTAAGTGTAGTAAAACTGCATTTACAGTTTTTCTTTTCGAGATCCTGTTTCTTTTTAAAAGGACTTTAAAGTTTCTTTAAATATCAGGAAAGTTACGTACTTTCAAAAATTTATGCTTCAATATCACTCAAAATTTTCAACTAAATATTTTTTTAAAGTTTTCAAATGACTTTATTAACATCACTTTATCCTGATTGGCAAAATAAAAAAATTGCAAAATAAAAAAAATGGAAAAATTAATTTTTCCTTTTTCATTGGCCATCACCTAGGACAAGAACAAATATTTCAAAAATATTTTACAAAATATTTCCTTTAAAACTTTGAAGTCCTTTTAAAAGGAAACAGCATCACGAAATGACAAACTGTAAATGCAGTTTTACTCCATTTGATCTCTACTTTCAGATGTATATCATCCGGTTCATGTTTAATATTGGCTGTCGGACTATATATTGCTTTAAAAAAGTTACTCATCTCATATTACAAATGTAAAGATATGTTTCACCCTTACTACAGTGCCTTTATAATAGTACTTTTCATAAAAATTGTGGAATATATAAAATATTATGTCTGGTTTGATGTTTGATAGACCAACAACCAAGTAAGGCTAAAACAGATCTCTATAAATGTACTATGAGATGAGTAACTTTTTTAAAGAAATAAATTGACGATTATGAGAATATCATAAATATAATTTTTGGGCCTCGAACTAGAATAATAGTCTAATCGAACATAATTGGAATTTTTTGAAATATAAATGAATTTTTTTAAAATATATTTGAAAAATTTTTAATAATAAATGGAAATTATAAAATATATTTGATTATATTAACACACAATTAAAAATTCTTAAAATGAATTTGAAATTTCAGAAATATAATACATAAGAGGTATTCAGAGTCCTGCTTGCCAGCCCTGGCACTGGTAGTAAAAGAACACTTTTTGAAATTACTTTTCAAAATACATGTATTTTTTCAAAGAGGCACTTTTTTGGTACATTGCCAGGGCTGGCAGCAAGACTCTGAATACCTCTATAGTAATTTTTTGGATTTTATTAAATGAAATTTCTAGTGTCCGACCGAATATACCATTTTTGGCCGAAGTCGAATATTCACCCAAATTTTCGCTATTCGGCAGAATCAAAGCCGAATAATAAAAAAAATATTTATGTAGTAAAATTAAGAAAAAAGTTACATTCGACTTGGCAGTATCCACAAAGTTATAAAAATGTTGTCTAAATGATTTTATTTTGAGCAAAAAACTTTTTTTTAGACATTTTTGTAAAAAAAATATTTTAATGTAATTTTATTTTAGGTTTTAAAAACACTGACAAGGAAAGTACCCCATTCGTTATATACCGAATTGCCTGAAACTTAAAATAAATATACATAAGAGACGTTTTTAAAGTTGGGGTGTATCGGCTTATCGGCCACCATATCGGTTTTTAAGGTTGGGGTGTCTCGGCTTATCGGCCACCATATCGGGGACTAAGGAGTTCAAAATATGACAATTTTTTTGTTTTTTGGATTTTTAAGCTATTTTTTCTAAAAAAAACTACATCGTTTTATATAGGGAAAAAGGTATTTCAAATAACTAATGGTAATCTCGTAATTTCGGCTTGTCTTCACAGAGCACCCACCGATTCGTCTGAAACTTGTATATGTGAAAGGGGGAGGAAAATAGAGTTACCTGTTTTTATAATAATCTCTATAAAAATTAAGCTGACCCGTATTCCTGCTAGTTTGGATTTTATTCGGATTTTTCTTTTCGAAAGACCTGATTTTTTCATAAGGTGGCAACCCTTTTTTAAATTTAAAATTGGGCAGCTAAAAAAAATATAACTCTATGTTTATATATATTCATGTTTGTTTGGGAGTTATAGGAATTTTCCTCAAGGACCATTTGTTTTCATAAGGTGACAACGAAATGTTTAAACACTTATACACCCTTTAAATCGTCCATATATCGTCGAACTATATTCAATAAATGCCAACTCGAAAAAGCTTACTTTTCAGGAGAGCTAAAAAACTAGTTATTTTGCATATTATTCTAAAAATAAACAATGTACCTTCCATAAGATGGTTTAAATATTCTAAATAATTTTTACCTATGCCAAAAATTTCATATTTTGCACTGGTTTGCGTATTTTTTTGAGATGGCATTTATTACTATATCAAAAAACAAATATTTTTTTAGAGTTGGCATATTTTGTCGGAAACTAAAAATAATTTTTTTTTTGAAAATTTTTTATAAATTTTTTTTTTTGATTTTGTTTTCCTTAGTGTGGTAATTGCAAAAACTAAAAAAAAAATTAAAAATCTTTGCATATTTTTAAAAGTTACTAGCTCCGAAAGCCTTTTAATCTCAGGGTGGTCAACTTTGGCACTCTGTAACTCACGCTGTATTGTATTAGGGTCACTCCAAACTAGCTTTTTTGAAAGCTTATATCATTGACCTTATTTGCCCCACTCATAATGTTTCAATCTGATAAATAGTTTGAAAGTTACATATATATAAGCAATTTTTTTTTTTTTTGCAAACACTATTTACCGATATATTCAAAATGGCAATATCTCAAAAACTAGGCATTAGATATCAAAATCTTTACCAGATTCGTGTTCAGCATGACAAATGAAATGTGATACGTGCACAGAACAAATTTTGTACATAAATAGAATGAATTGCGTACATTGATTTCAGTTCAAACTGTGTATGCATAAATTCATACTATTTATGTACGTGTTTTTAATTTTTAAATTTCCAAAAAAAAAATCAAACAGGTTTGTTTAAAATAAAAAAAGAAATTGTCAAATTTTTTTTGTGTATTTTTTTTTTGTTGAAAAAAGAGGAATCCTCTAATTGGAATCCTTTAACATGGAAGATGAAAAGGTAAGTGCAATGTGTTTGAATAAATATGTATTGTATATTTCCATTTATTAAGAGCATTTTGTTTAACATCTTTTTAGATATCCCTTCAACAAGAATGACCTGATGCATACAAAATCCCTATTTATCTTCTGCTACACATTTCCTAGCATGATGAATTTAAACTTTAAACAATTCCATTAGAAGGTAAAGCTGGCGATTACGCGAATTAATGGTTTTATTTAATTTTTACATAAATTTTTTGTAAGTTTCCAATAAATAAATAAAACTAGAAAAAAATCATCTTATATGATGCCAAATTAACGAGTGTTTATGTTTTTGATATTATGGTCCACCAAATTATTCATAAATTTCAAAAAATTTCCAAAATTTAACACAAAAATCGTCAAAAATTTATTCATAATATGTATGAACAAATTAATACTGTTAATAAAAAATGTTTGGGAAAAAAAGTCATGTTAAATTCATACTGTGTATGAACAAAATCATTCTGTACATGAAAATTTTTTTTCTGTGTGGCCTAATTTTTTTTAAAAAAAATTTTGAAAAATTTTTGGAAATTTACAATGGGAGTTGGCATTTATTTTCACCAAAAAAATATGTACTTTGAGTTAGCAGAATAACAAAATGGATGTAAAACGACAAAAAATTATTTTTTTGCTCTGAAATTTTTACCACAGATGGGTATTGCATAGGGGAGCTATTTTCCATCGGAAACTCATTTCGGTCAAATTTGAGTTGGCATATTTTGAATATAGATTCACGATATACATTTTTAATTTCTTTCAAATCGGTGTATAACGGTTGGGGTACTTCAGTTGTTAGCAAAATGTTTTTGGGGCTTACTAATGTAATTCAAAGTGTGTTTAGTGTTTTTCAACACGTTAGTACAACTTTTATAAAATTGTTCTGTATTTGGCCAAAAATGTGGCCAAATAGTTATTTTTGGCCGAAGCAGAATACTCGGTCGGACTCTAGAAATTTTTGAAATATAATTGGAAATTTTTTAAATATAATTTGTACCTATTTTCTGAAATTAAATTGGAAATGGTTTAGTTCAACTAATAATAACGTTTCAAAATATTAACATAAATTCAACAGTTTTGTATTTGAAACATATTTTTTTTTTACTTTTCGAATCAATTAACTTTGTAGTCCCCAGCAAAGTGAGGTTAAGTTTATTTAAAAAAGTGCTTTATTTTAAACGAGAGCTATTATTTTAACGTTTTTTTTTTAAAGTACATGTTTTTAATTTCTTTTTTGTGTTTTTTTTTTTTCTTCTAAATCTATTTTTTTGTGTCGGTGTGTGTAGTTGTGTTAAATAAAAACGAATAAATTATAACATAACTTAACAAATATTCTATTTTCCCCTTTTCCGTTAACAAAAAAAAATAATATAAAATTCCTTTACAAATGGTAAAACTCTTTTTTTTTTAAATGAACAACCTCTTTTTTCCTTCTTCTGAAATACAATTCAATTCTTAAGTTTTTTCGGGGAGTGGGAAAGAGGAGGCGCAGGAGGAGGGGTCGAGAAAAAGTTTGCCTTTTTTTGGATGGGTGTGTAGGTGTGTGAGTGTGTGTTTGTGTGTGGGTTTGGTTATATTTTCCATTTGTTTGTAAGAGATCTTTTACGATCTGCAGCATATATTTACGTTTTTTCTTCTTTTTCTTTATTGTAACGTTCAAGTTCTTTAAGAAACTGAGCCTTGGGCTTCATAACATTCGGACGATCACCACGACAATTCGGACAATACCATTTGCCTTTAGGTTTTAGTACAAGAGATACGCAAGAGAAATGGAACCATTCAATGGGGCATAAATCATTATCGCAGAGAATCATTTCACCGAAAGATATCTAAAAAAGAAAAAAAAATATTTTGATAAATTAATTTAATTTCAAAAAAATCACCACATTATAAAAAAAAGAAAACCTAAAAAGTAAGCAATTAATTTTTTTAACAAAAACTGTGTCAGCAACTGAGAAATTTTTTATACGAAAAAGTGTTACAGTAATCTAGAATTTTTTATACGGAAATATTGGTGAAAGATTTCCGAAATCACCTATCCCGTGACTAGTGAAAACGGGAAAAACTTCCTAATTCCCAAAAAAGAATTTAAAAAAATTTTAAATCCCGGATACATTTTTTTGGCGTTTTGGAATACAGAATTTTATTAAAAAGAAAACAATTAAAATTTTCTAAGTTATGAAATGCGTTTAGCCGAACATCTTTTTTAAATTCTGTAAGTCCTGGACACAAAAATTGTAAGGAGCACTCCAACAATTAAGTGCTTTTTGTCTCAGCAAACTGCTATATATTTTTATTATTATTTAAATAAATTTGTAATGTCCACGCCCAAAAAAAGGGGAGGGGAAAACGACATTTAACAAAAAACATGTACAAACATTTAGGTTTTCAGTGGTTGTTTTAGCTCTTCAAGGGAAGAACCTGGTCCGAATTATCGCATTTACAAACTTAAATTTCCTATGACCGTAAGACATATTTGAGTCAATCTTAGAGGCCTTTGAAAAGTAAATAATTGACCATAAAACAAATAAGCTAAGTTTTCAAAACTCTGATGATTTTGGTCTACTTCTTCAATTTTTTTTGGTCTCATTTAAGATACACTTTAAATTTATTGCACAATGGAATTTCCTTTTTCTATAGAAAACTTTTAAGTTTAAACTATAAAATATTTTAAAATTAAATTCTATTTGTCTACACATACAAAAATAAAAAAAAACATTTCCTTACCTGATTGCAAACACAATAAGTTGGTTCATCTGGATCAATTGGATCGGGTGGAGGGGTTTCTTCTCGCGCATTAGCATGAGCCGATGACTGCGCACCACGTGCCTTGCGTTTCTTTTTCTTGCCCGAATTATTGTTACCAGAACCTGCAGCAGCAGTTGCAACGCTTGCACCTGCAGCAGTAGCGCCACCACCATTACCCGAACCGGAACCACTGCCAGCCATACTACCAGAGCCTCCACCACTAGCACCACCACCTACACTACCCCCAGAAGAACCAGCTTGATTTTGTCCAGCACTCTTTTTTTGCGTTGACGTTATATTCGTGGTTTTTTGAGCTAAATTGCGTTCGCCACCATTAGAGCCACCCTCATTGGCAGAATTCGATTCATTGCCACATACATCCATATTGCTAACGGTATCATTACGACGACGTGAACGTTTGCTATTTGCACGTTGAATTTCTAATGTGCCAGGCAGATTTATATTGCCACTATTGCCATTTGAACTATTGCCTCCGGGTAAGTTATTACCACTACCAGAACGTTCTGAATTGGGTGTAGAATTTCCACCGCCAGCTGCTGCAGCGGTGGTAGATAAGGCTGCAGAGTTGGTAACACCATAACCTATGAAATAAAAAACATTTTAGGGATTTGTTTAAAGGAAAGGAACAGATTTTATTAAACTTTTATTAAAGAATTCCAGATAAATTTTTTGTTGTACGAAAAAAATCAATTATAATTTTAAAAAGAACCATTGTAATTCGGAAATTCCCCCATTTTCATTTCCCCCCTTTAACCACTTACAAGAAAGGTCTTTCAGAGGGCACAAAGCGATTGTCCTGAAACTTGCATATGCGAAAGAGGGGAGGAAAATAAGAGTTATCTGTTTTTTCTTAACTGCTCAAGTGGGAAAATCGGTATTTTTTCGTTTTTGAGAATTTTTCACATTTCTTCAAAAGAAACTATATTACATATTTATACAGATCGAAAGGTATTTTGAAAGCCTATAAAAATTTTGTCCCTATTTTCAAAAATGTAAAAACTTTGGGGTACTTTATATGGAGAGTTATATGCGTACGACCGCCAAAATTAATCTCTTAATCTCTTTTAAAACAAAGCTGGCCCGTATTTTTGCGTTTCGCGCAATTCCTGCTAGTTTGGATTTGAGAGAATAATCACAATTGGAGCGGGAAGCGTTTTTCCGCAACTGTTCACATACGTTTTATATGAAAACAAAATTCCGCCGCGTTTTTCCGCCGAACTAGATTCAATTCTATTTTAATGAGGACAATTGCGGAAAACCGCTTCCCGCTCCAATTGTGATTATTGTCTGATTCGGGTTTTCCCAAAAGACTACATTGGGCAGCCAAAAAGAGGTAACTCTTATTTTTCTCTTCTCATTTCCATATGCAAGTTTCAGGGCAATGGGTGGGTGCCCTCTGAAAGACCTCCATTGTAAGACATCACCTAAAACAACAGGTAAATCTTAAATTTTGGTTTTCCTTAACATATGTATGTGAATTGCAGGACAATCGAGGTGTAGCTTGTTGCGGGAGCCTATCCGGCAAAGCTCACAGCTATGGTGGGGTAACCCTATTACAGTTCGTGATGAGCTCAGAGTCTACGTGCGACGGCAAAGCGTCAGACTTTACGGCAGACCTAACCTAGAAGGGGAAGAAAACGAGGGTTAGCCTAAGGAGTGGGATTTGAAAAGTCGGTGATGACCGACTGTAGGGTATAATGAGTTTGTGCTGATGTTTGTAACTACCCGAAATATTGGTCCTAGACCCACCTTTAAGTATACCGATCGACTCAGAATCACTTTTTGAGTCGATTTAGCGATGTCCGTCCGTCCGTCTGTCCGTCTGTCTGTCCATGTAAACGGTGTAAACACGATACAGGTCGCAATTTTTAATCAATTGACTTGAAATTTGAAACTTAAGTCTCTCTTGGCCCGAGGACGAAGCCTATTGAAATTGGGGAAAATCGGTTCATATTTAGACCTAGCCCCCATACAAAGGTCCTCTTTAGTTTTGGCTTAAATGACTCTAATATCCGTATTATAGAAGGTATCGCTTTGAAATTTGGAAGGTAAACTTGTTTTGTCTTCACAGATCATCATTTCGAATTTCAAAGAATTTGGACCAGTTCTTCTTACAAACCACCTTCCCGGTTTTCACATAAATGTCTCAAATTTCATGAAAATAGAAAATATTTAAGTAAAATGTTTGTTTGTGTATGTTAAACGCGTACTTAAATAACCTTATCAAACCTGATAATCATCGAACCAGTTTTGGACTCAGACCCCTTGTGAAAATTTCGCCAGATATTCAGTTAGAACGGTTTATTGTCAACAAATGGAAGCCTATTTCACTCAAATTTGATTTGTGAGTGTTTTTTACACTTATTAAAGATTTTACAACATATAGATCTAATCGGTCCATGGGACCCATTTTTCGGGAAACTCTGGTGTAGGGTATTATATGGTCGGTCTTGACCGACAACGCCTTCCTTACGTGCTTGGTCTGTTCCAGCACTTACATGTTTGTACAATGTGTGGATGGATAAATATGATGTGTTTTTTTTGTTTTGTATGAATGTTCGATGTATGCCTAGATGGATGGATGGATGAATGTTGGATGTATGCCTGGATGTGTGGATGGATGAATGTTGGATGTATGCCTGGATGTGTGGATGGATGAATGGTGGATGTATGCCTGGTACGTTTTTTTTTGTCTGCGTTTTTTTGGCATTATTTTGCTTGGCGCAAAGAGCAGCCATTTTTATTAATTCATTTTTTTTATAAGTTTAAATTTCAATTTTTTTTAATATAGTTTTTTATTATTCATATAGGTTAAGTTTTTTTTTTATATCAATTTTTAGTAGCTTTAGTTTTTGTTTTAATAAATATGTAATTTAATTTTCTTGTATAAACATAAATATGTTGTGCTAATTTCTTTAACAGGGTAAGGTCAAAGTGAGGTAAGTGTGGGTAAATGTGTGTGGGATTTGGGGGCGCCAACAGAGTTGTTGGATTTTTGGCGTCCATGGTTGGGAGGGCTACATAGGGGACCGAACATCAAGTCCTCCCTCTTAATATGTTCCCCGTCGAGTATAAAGTGTAATATTTAGTTTTGTTTTTTTTGATAGTTCAAGTATTTTTTTTTATTTGTGCTTGTCCCTGGGCTGTAGTGGAGGGTTGGAACCGTCCCTGGAAGTGCCGTTGAGCTGGCTGGCCACTACCCTACAGCGCCTCTGGCGACACGTAACAAGCTACCCAGCAAAAACATGGTAATGAGTTGTGAAAAGTAATCATTACCAAGTACATTATTTATAATGAGTACCCATTATCATTATTTTAAGCCCAAAAGTAACTGAGTAATATGTTATAAAAGCACCTCAAAGTAATAATATCTCCTTGCACTTGTAGTTTTTAACCTCTACAATTCAATTAACTTAAAAAGTACTTAAAACCTTTGTAAAACTTACGCAATTTTTAAGTTTTAGTAAAAACAAATTAAATTTTAATATGTTAATTATTTTACTTCTTATTGGTAGTGAGTTTTTACTCCATATTAGTAATCCGAGTCAGTAACTACTTATTTATCTCCATACTCTTCACTACTTATTTTTGTCTTACGCCCTTGTTAAAATAATTAGTGTTTCATTCAATAAGTAACTACTTATTAACATCTGTTTCGGATTACAAAACCCATTACTTGTAATGCCAATTTTTGCTGGGTATGAGTTACCTTTCTTGTTAGTGAAAAAGTCTGAGATTCTGTGACATTCCCATAGAAAACCCTTTAGATTTTGGGCACTTTTAAAAGGACATTCATATTTTGTATAAAAAAAATGGTCAAGCCAACATTAAGTTTATTAAATTGAGTATAATATTTACCTCCATTACCATTTGTTACACCGCCACCACCTACACCAGTAGCTACAGTTGTTGTTTCTCCTGCCCGTGAAGGACTTTGTGCCCTTGGTTGTTTCTGTGGAGTTGGTGCACCACACTCATCGATTTGCATTGGCATAATTTCATCTTTTTCCTCTTTAATATCGAGATTCTTTTGATCGGTATCCAGTTGGCGTGTTTTATGATCAATCAATTCTTGTAGTTGTGTTACAATTTGCATTTTTTCATCACCTAATTCTTGAGCTTGTATTAAACTTTGTTGCATACGTTGTACAGAACGAGCACGTCTTCCAGAATTAGTTTCGCTACAATTTTGCAGGGATCTCCAGAGATCATAATAATGGTCCACATCACGCAGGAGGTCTAAAGAAATCAATTGAAAGAATGTTTTTGTTAATAACCTCAAAAAAATCTATTTGATTTTGGTACAGCTGCAATGGAATAACTAGCTGGTAGTAGTTTCCATTTGGTAATATTTGAGTAATACTTACTTCGATATTGTACATCTATATCACGTATACGCGATAAATGTCGTTGTACATCATCTGGTAGATTTTCCACCGAATCTATATAATTATCCACATAGGTGGCCGAAAATATGGCCTCATCCATTTTGTCCCACAATTCAGCCAGTATTAGTTTGTTGTGTTATTATAGTTTGCGTTCGCAATTTAATTTCTTTTAACAAAACAATAATAATTGCGCGTCTTTTGCACATCTAAACACCATTTGCTGTTTCTGTTTTCTACCACTGCTCCCTTCGCTTGTATATTTTTTTGTAAAAAATTATAAAAATGGTAGTGCTGTATAAACTCTATACACACAACTACTCGGAAAATGTTTTTTTCTATTTGGAAAGTTGTACGCAAACAAAAACACTGTACTTTTTCAAGTGTTTTTTTACACAAGGATTTAATGTTTTTAATATTTTTCTTGCAATTGTGATAAGTTTTTATGAGTTTGATAAATTTTAATTAATTTTTGATTTTAAATAGTTGGCCATTTGTTAATTTATCAAAATATTTACTTTATTGGGTAACGAGTTGTTTTTATCAAATACTTTCTTTTTTTTTTTGTTGTTAATGGTTGCCAAGTAAACAGTGATGTTAGGTGTTGCCAGTTGTAAGAAAATTTTAGTGATGCAACTTATTTCGCTGGGTTTAAATATTTTAATTCTACATGCTGCGAGCTACACGCAAAAAAACTACAACCAACAAAATAGTTTTCGTAATTTAGTCAAACGCTTATGTAAAAAGTTATTAGGAAAATTTTTATGTTTAAGCAAAAACTTGGTAAAATATACCAAAATAAAAATAGTAAAATATACCAAAATTATTAGAAAAGGTGACTAAAAATATTAGCCCTGTTTTTTGCAGACCGGATTAAGATTAGGATTAACTTTATTTAGTTAAAAAATGGGTCAAATCAAGTCCAGATTTTTTTTTTTTTATAATTTTTTTCTAAAATTACATACAATTAGTAAATATAAACAGAAAAACAAATAAAGCTTTGTCCAAAATGTAAAGAATGAAAAATAAATTTAGTTAAATCCTACACTCAACCAAAAATCATTGTATTCCCAAAGAAAATCGTAGTAAATTCAACAGAAATCATTGTTGATTTTGACCCTACAAATATTTATGTTGATTTCAACATTAATTGTTGTCAGTTTTTGTAAAAGCTGATTAACTCGTATTTTTGTTGGTTCTATTCGTATTTTTGTTAATCACACTTTTGTTTTGTATATTCATGCAATTTTATTTATTAAAATGAAATTCTTATTTGTGTTGTAAATGTTATTTTATTTAATTGAATATTTTCACAATATTTTTTCGTGGTTTTCATTAACTCATTTTTTTCACATAAACTTATTTTGTTTTTAGATGATATTTTTTTGTTTCCTTGGACTGTGATGCATTTCGCTGTTGTTTTGCTGTTGGCAATCATTTTACGTGATTAGCTTCTAGAGTTTTTAGAAAGATTCCAAATCACAAATTGCTAAAAAAATAAAAAATTGCTTTATTAATGAATTAAATAACAAATATATTTAATTACTCACCAAATATTTTCTAATAAAAAAGATTTTTTTTGAGAAACATCCCTTCTGTACTCGACAACAAAAATTTACAAATGGCGATCAGCAAAAACAGTGTTGCAGATTTCATGTACTTATATTAGTTAAGGTAACGGAAGTTGAATTGACAAATTGTCACCTACTGTTGAATTGCCCAATATGAGGGCAATGAAACCAAAATAAAAAATATGCAATTCTTCACTTATTCATAATTTCGCAAGTGGTTGATAAACAAAAAAACAAATTACCAATTCTTCTATTTGCCAGACAAACAATTTTTGTAAACTATAATAAGAACTTAATTTTGTTAAAACAAGTAGTCTGTAACTAGACCATAAACAAAACGACACATAGTGTCGTCGGAAATATTATAAATAAAATTAAATTATAAAAAAACAAAACGACACATAGTGTCGTCGGAAATATTATAAATAAAATTAAATTAATAAACTAATTCTTATCGTGTTTTACTTTAATAAACAAATAAAATTAACTTATTTTATACAATTTTTTCCAACTATGTATTTTTCAACTATTGAATTTTGTAATAACAACATTGATTTTTGTTAAATTCTGTAAAACTTGATCTACAATGGGTTTTCTAATTTTTCTACTAAGATATTTCTATGAGTGTACAAATAAACCAAAATATAAAATCAACTACATAAGTCGTTACTATTACCAATATTTAGTTGATTTCAACTTATATTTGACATATTTTAAAAAAATAGCTGAAAACAACTATATAAACAGTTGAAGACAACATAATTTAGCTAAATGTAACGATCAAATAAATGTTTTTATTTTTAATTAACTTTTTAGTTAATGATAATTATTAAATTTAAGTAGCTTGCTAATTAGAATAAGGTTAATATTTTTTTTATTTAAAATAAAAGTCAATCTGAAAGTTTTATCATATTTTATTTAAGTAATTCAGCATCAAATATATTTTGTATAGTCTTAAAGCCTGAGACTTTTTCTATGGAATATATGTCTCAGAATCTGAGAATTTTTCTTTAAAAAAATCTTTTTAAGAATCTGAGAATTTTTCCACAGAAAAAATGTCTCAAAATCTGAGTATTTTTCTATAGAAGAAATGTCTCAGAATCTAAGATTTTTTTCTATAGAAAAAATGTTTCAGAATCTGAGATTTTTTTACAAAGTCTCAGAACCTGAGAGTTTCTGAAAATGAGTTTTTTTTCTATAGAAAAAATTTCTTAGAATCTGAGAGTTTTTCTATAGAAAAAATTTATCAGAATCTGAGAATTTTTCTATAGAAAAAATGTCTTAGAATCTGAGAATTTTTCAATAGAAAAAATGTCTCAGAACCTGAGAATTTTTCTAAAGAAAAAATGTCTCAGAATCTGAGAATTTTTCTATAGAAAAGTTGTCTCACAAGGGAAGTATCTCAACCCTTATGAACCGATTTGCATGAAACGTAAAATGTATATAAAAGAGACAATTCTAAGGTTGGGGTGTCTCGTCTTATCGGCCATATCGGGGATTTAGGGGTTCAAAACATCGGTCAAAAAAAAGCGAAAAAATCGTTTTTTGGATTTTTCAGCCATTTCTTTCTTAGAAACTATATGATGTTTACATATGAGAAGAAAGGTTTTTTTAATGCCTATCCAACGGTGGCATAACCTTGTAAAAGTTTGGCTTCGTTAAATACTTTTTTCATGAAAATATGAAAATTTTGGGGGGTATTTATATGAACCCATAGAGCTACGATGTCCATATGAATACGAAATAATCTTTATTAAATTTAAGTCGACACGTATTTTTGCTCTAGAGGATATTCCTGTTAGTTCGTGAGTTATCGAAATTTTCCCGGAGGTCCATATGGTTTTATAAGGGGACAACGAAATTTTGAAACACGGATATGGCCGAAAAGCCGAGACACCCCAACGTTAAAATCGTCTCATTTATATATATTTTAAGTTTCAGGCAAATCGGTTCATAAGGGTTGAGATACTTCCCTTGTCAGAATCTGAGAATTTTTCTATAGAAAAAATGTCTCAGAATCTGAGAATTTTTCTTTAAAAAAATGTCTCAGAAAATAAGAATTTTTCTGCAGAAAAATGTCTCAGAATCTGAGAATTTTTCTTTAAAAAAATGTCATAGAATCTGTGAATTTTTCCACAGAAAAAATGTCTCAGAATCTGAGAATTTTTCCACAGAAAAAAATGTCTTAGAATCTGTGTATATTTCTATAGAAAAAAATGTATCAGAAGATATTTTTTCTATAGAAAAGATGTCTCAGAATCTAAGAATTTTTCTATAGACAAAATGTATCAGCATCTGAGAATTTGTCTGTACACAAAATGTCTCAGAGTCTAAGATTTTTTTTGTAGAAAAAATGTTTCAGAATCTGAGAATTTTTCTGTGGATATGATTGACAGTTTTTCTGTAATATGCTATTTACATATACCCCGAAATCCATATAAATTTGGATTTCAAATCCAATTAAAATCTATACCGTTTACATATGCTTTTTTGACATTTAGCGGGATTTTGTTTGTACTAACTCTGATTTGTGTACAGGGTTGTTAGTGGGAAAATTACCCAATTTGATAAATATTTCTAAAAACAATGATTTTTCTTTGCCGGAGCCAATATTTTCAATCCCACACGCAAAAAAAAACTTGTGTCGGAGTGAGCAAAAATCTGGCATAATTTTACCAAAAATATGCTAAAACTACAACCGACGAAGTACACAGAAAAAAAACGTCGAGGTAATGTTATCTAAGCTGGCTTAGGTGAATTATTTTTGTATGAATATTAAAAGCCACGACTTATTACCTATGCCGCAAGTATAATTTTACTTTACATTTTCATCTAATGGCCATGTAAGGTTTACTAATGAAAATAGTTAAAATTTCGAAATTATTTTTTATTGTCATGACAATAATTTGAAATTAAATAAAAATAAAACAAACATCAAAATTATTTTAAAATATATTTTCATAATTTTTCAACGCAATAAAGCCGATGGAAATTAACAACTCGCAACAAATTATGTAAGCAAAGGTAATTTTATTATTTAATTTATTGGTAAAAATAGTAAATTCAATAATTTTTAATTTTTTTTAGATAACGCGAATTTCTGAAATTCTAGGCAAATTATGATGGGAAAAAGTCAACAAGAATTAGAGAAAAAGGAATCTTAAAGCTGTTTTAAAGATTAAAACAAGTGCTTACATGGAATTTCTAAGTTTGAACGCGCAATTTTCGAAATTAGCTTGTTTCTAAATTATAATGATATGTATAATGGTACAAAATTTCTTAGAATCTGAGACAATTATTTATAGAGAAGTTCTCAAATTAAATGATACTTTTTCTAAATCTGAAAACTTTTCTATAGCAAAAAATCTCATATTCTGATAATTTTTCTATAGAAAAAATGTCTCAGAATCTGATAATTTTTCTATAGAAAAAATGTCTCAGAATCTGTAAATTTTTCTATAGAAAAAATGTCTCAGAATCTGTAAATTTTTCTATAGAAAAAATGTCTCAGAATCTTAAAATTTTTTTATGTAGAAGAAATGTCTCAGAATCTGAGAATTTTTCTAAAGAAAAAATGTCTCAGAATCTGAGAATTTTTCTATAGAAAAGATGTCACAGAATCTGAGAGTTTTTCTATAGAAAAAATGTCTCAGAATCTGAGAATTTTTCTATAGAAAAAATGTCTCAGAATCTGAGAATTTTTCTATAGAAAAAATGTATCAGTATCTGAAATCTTTTCTATAGCAAAATATCTCAGAATCTGATAATTTTTCTGTAGAAAAAATGTCTCAGAATCTGATAATTTTTCTTTAGAAAAAATGTCTCAGAATCTGAGAATTTTTCTATAGAAAAAATGTCTCAGAATCTGTGAATATTTCTATAGAAAAAATGTTTCAGAACCTGAGAATTTTTCTATAGAAAAAATGTCTCAGAATCTGAGAATTTTTCTATCGAAAAAATGTCACAGAATCTGAGAATTTTTCTATAGAAAAAATGTCTCAGAATCTGTAAATTTTTCTATCGAAAAAATGTCTCAGAATCTGAGAATTTTTCTATAGAAAAAATGTCTCAGAATCTGAGACTTTTTCTATAGAAAAAATGTCCCAGAATCTGAGAATTTTTCTATAGAAAAAATGTCTCAGAATCTGAGAATTTTTCTATAGAAAAAGGTCTCAGAATCTGAGAATTTTTCTATAGAAAAAATGTCTCAGATGTCTTTTTTATGTAGAAGAAATGTCTCAGAATCTGAGAATTTTTCTATAGAAAAAATATCTCAGAATCTGTAAATTTTTCTATAGAAAAAATGTCTCAGAATCTGTAAATTTTTCTATCGAAAAAATGTCTCAGAATCTGACAATTCTCAGAATCTGAGAATTTTTCTATAGAAAAAATGTCTCAGAATCTGAGACTTTTTCTATAGAAAAAATGTCCCAGAATCTGAGAATTTTTCTATAGAAAAAATGTCTCAGAATCTGAGAATTTTTCTATAGAAAAAGGTCTCAGAATCTGAGAATTTTTCTATAGAAAAAATGTCTCAGAATCTGAGAATTTTTCTATCGAAAAAATGTCACAGAATCTGAGAATTGTTCTATAGAAAAAATGTGTCAGAATCTGAGAATTTTTCTATAGAAAAAATATCTCAGAATCTGAGTATTTTTCTATAGAATAAGGTCTCAGAATCTGAGAATTTTTCTATAGAAAAAATGTCTCAGAATCTGTGAATATTTCTATAGAAAAAATGTTTTAGAACCTGAGAATTTTTCTATAGAAAAAATGTCTCAGAATCTGAGAATTTTTCTATAGAAAAAATGTCTCAGAATCTGAGAATTTTTCTATAGAAAAAATGTCTCAGAATCTGTGAATATTTCTATAGAAAAAATGTCTCAGAATCTGAGAATTTTTCTATAGAAAAAATGTCTCAGAATCTTAAAATTTTTTTATGTAGAAGAAATGTCTCAGAATCTGAGAATTTTTCTATAGAAAAAATGTCTCAGAATCTGTAAATTTTTCTATAGAAAAAATGTCTCAGAATCTGAGAATTTTTCTATAGAAAAAATGTCTCAGAATCTGAGAATTTTTCTATAGAAAAAGGTCTCAGAATCTGAGAATTTTTCTATAGAAAAAATGTCTCAGAACCTGTGAATATTTCTATAGAAAAAATGTTTCAGAACCTGAGAATTTTTCTATAGAAAAAATGTCTCAGAATCTGAGAATTTTTCTATCGAAAAAATGTCACAGAATCTGAGAATTGTTCTATAGAAAAAATGTCTCAGAATCTTAGAATTTTTCTATAGAAAAAATGTCTCAGAATCTTAAAATTCTTTTATGTAGAAGAAATGTCTCAGAATCTGAGAATTTTTCTATAGAAAAAATGTCTCAGAATCTGTAAATTTTTCTATAGAAAAAATGTCTCAGAATCTGTAAATTTTTCTATAGAAAAAATGTCTCAGAATCTTAAAATTTTTTTATGTAGAAGAAATGTCTCAGAATCTGAGAGCTTTTCTATAGAAAAAATGTCTCAGAATCTGTAAATTTTTCTACATAAAAAATGTCTCAGAATCTGAGAATTTTTCAAAAAATGTCTCAGAATCTGAAAATTTTTCTATAGAAAAATTCTAAGATGCGGAGACATTTTCTACAGAAATAATGTCGCAGAATCTGAGAGTTGTTCTATAGAAAAAATGTGTCAGAATCTGAGAATTTTTCTATAGAAAAAATGTCTCAGAATCTGAGAATTTTTCTATAGAATAAATGTCTCAGAATCTTAGAATTTTTCTATAGAAAAAATGTCTCAGAATCTTAAAATTTTTTTATATAAAAAAACTGTCTCTGAATCTATAGAACAAATGTCTCAGAATCTAAGAATTTTTCTATGGAAAAAATGTCTCAGAATCTAAGAATTTTTCTATAGAAATCTGAGAATTTTTCTATTAAAAAAAACTGTCTTAGAATCTAAGAATTTTTCTATAACAAAAAACTGTTTTAGAATCTGAGAATTTTTCTATAGAAAAAATATTTCAGAATCTATGAAGATTTCTACAGAAAAAATGTATCAGAATCTTATAATTTTTCTACAGAAAAATTATTTTAGAATCAGAATTTTTCTATAGAAAAATGTTTCAGAATCTGAGGAATTTTTTAAATATATAAAAAATTTTAAAAATCTGAGAATTATCTATAAAAAAAAAACAATTTTCTATAGAAAAAATGTCACAGAATCTGATAATTTATTGTATCGAAAATATGTCTCAGAATCGGAGAATTTTTCTATAAAAAAATTATCTCAGAGACTGAGAATTTTTCTATAGGAAAAATGTCTCAGAATCTGAGAATTTTTCTATAAAAAACTGTCTTAGAATCTGAGAATTTTTCTATAGAAAAAATGTCTCAGAATCTGAGAATTTATTTTTTGAAAAATATTTCTCAAAATCTATTTATAACAACAATAATTGTAATTCATGATTAAATTTATTTATAAAACATAAAAAAATCAAATAATTTTTTAATTTAGTAAAGTGTGTAATTATTTATACCTAGCGTTTTAACAAAATAATTTAGATAAATTACCAAAATTTATATATAAATTTTTACTCTGCTAACTTTGAAAAGTTTACAAAGTTTCCTAGGAATATTTCCTAAAAGCATAGATAATTTTTCGAACATATCATTTTTTAAAAATCACCTTGGCTTTTTAGTAATATTGTCTAAAAACTTTGTAGGCTCTATGTTATCTTGGCACTTAGATAAAGTTATACTATAAATTTAGGTAATATTACCTCGATTTTTTTTTGGGTGTAGTTTTCGTAATTTAGCCAAAACACTTATGTAAAAAATTTTGAAGAAAATGCTAATGCTATTTAAGCAAAAACTTGGTAAAATATACCAAAATAAATATGGTGAAATATACCAAAATTATTTGAAAAGCTGACTAAAAATAATGCTAAAAATTACCACATTTATGCTAAAATAAATTTTCAATAAATTTTTGTAAAAATTTGTATATTTGTTGAATTTAAAATTTTCACAGAATAAATCCATATTAATATAATAAATGTTGTGTAGGATTTAATTTACCACCGACCAACTGACCCTTTTTGTACAATTTTCTCGAGTGACTGCTGCCTACGCTTCTTCTTGAAGTAAAGGATCCTATAGCTTCACGAATTTATTTAAAAGCATCCTGTAAAAATAGAAAATTATTACAAAACATAAATTTTTAATTTAAAAAATTGGTTAACCCCATTGGTCTCTTGGTAAGGAGGAACACTTACTTTGTCATTTCATTTGTAACTCATCAAAACTGGTATGGACTCCCTTGGCTTTGGGTTTTTATGTTTTAATTTTATAACTAAAGGCAGGATTGGTGTCCACGCTCTTTATTGTAGTGAAGGATTCTCCATAGCTTCAAAAATTTATTTAGCAGTACCCTATAAAAATATAAAACTATTACCAAACACTAATTTTTAACTAAAAATCTATTAAACCTTATTGGTGTCTTCGGAATGCGGGTATACTCACTTTATCATTCCATCGAAACATACGTCTGGGACTCCATTGGTTTTCTTATTGAATAATGTTTTAAGTGATGAAAGCAAAATTAACTTTAACATTCTTTTATCTTACATTTATTTATCTTTTAGAAAACTAATTATTTATTTTTATTTATGTATTAATTTATTTTCATTTTATATATCAATTTCCTTTTTACGTTTTTATAACACAAAAAATAAACGAACAACGCACGCACACAAAAATACAAAATGAAAATGGCGGTCTGTATTTGTTTTGTTTTTTTGTTGTTTTCTTTCGATAAATTTTTGTGCAGGTAATTTGCGTTATTGAGCAAGCAACTTGGTTATTTTACATAAAAAATGAATTATGTTACTTTAACATCGACAAGCATAATATTAGCAAAAATTTGTTAAAAAAATTTTTTTGGTATGAAAAAAGTTTTACCAAGTAGGATTGCTCAATCTTACACAGATTTTTTTTTTGCGTGCACTAGTATATGTTGGAGATTAACATTTTTGCCAAGTTTGGGGCCGCCACCATTGAGTGTTTTTCTTTGTTAGGAAGACCAAATGGGTCAACTAAATTGTGCGTTTACCATTTGCAATGGTAAATTTTAAATTAAACATTGCTAAACATTGTTTTTATTAAGCTTTTAATAGTTTTTAAAAAATAAATTTTGATTGTTTTTTTATTTCATAAAAAACAACAACAGCTGATAAAAAAATCGTGTGCAGCGTTGTAAAAAGCATTAGGGATGATTAGTTAGTTAGTTAGTTAATTGTTCTTTATTTTTTTTTCAAAATAATAAGTTTACAAAAGATATAAAATTAAATATAAAATACATTATTTAAAGTTTTTAATAAGTTTAAATACAGAAAAAAAATATGAATAAAATAAGAACTTACGACTTTGACATACTGTCGTCAGTCGGTTATAAGTATTTAAATTACATTTTATATAAAAAGAGCTTTTGTGTTTATTTTTTTTTTTTTTACATATTAATAATTGAATTCAATAATTAACTCCTTTCTATACTCAAGTGCATCTACAATGTAACGAAACAGATCATTCCAATTTAATTGAACATCATTTAATATGCTGATTACTTCATTTTCATTTAATGATAGTTTTCCAAAACGATGAAATCGAATGTGGCGCAGAATAGGGCAGCAGGCTAAAAAGTGTATTAGGGTCTCTTCCTCTTTGAGGTTACATAGTGAACATAGCTTGGATCTCTGTTGCTGGAATCTGGTAGCATTTAGTTCAATAAGATCGCATCGGGCTTTAAATATCCAACTGACTATATTTATATTGGGGATAGTTTCAAAGTAAAACTGTGGGTTTCCATAATTTAATAGTTTATAAAAGCGGTTTGTAGCGGAGGCTTGATGAAGGAAATTTTCTTTGATATTATTTTTTATAGTAGCAAGCATTTCCGTTCTTAAAAATTCCCAGTCTTCTTTTGTTATACATTCTGTAATTTGAATTGTGTTACAATCTTCACATAATTTTTTAATATTTTTATACCAGAATAAATGCTTTTGTATTAAAATTTTTGATAATTGATTCGGAAGTCGATGGCTTTTGTATGAAAATAATGTTTTGATAATATATCTCAGATGCAAGTCTAAGGTGTATATGTGGCTATTTTCTATGTTTGTTTCTAGCATTAATATATACGTTGGTGTAAATGATGGTAATTTTAAAATTTTTTTTAAGAAAAAACGTTGAAGTTTATCAACATCATCGAAAAGTGTAAAGCCCCAGATTTGAGCGCCATATGACTGAATAGCCCTGCACACAGACTGGAATAGATTCCATTTCGCCTTTAGGGATATGTTCTTTTTCCCAAGAAAATTATTCCAAGTAGCATTAATGTTGTTTTTTGCCGATACATTTCTTTTTTCCAGATGTTTGCTAAATGACATTTTGGGAGTAAGTGTTACTCCTAAGTATGTATATTCTGAAGTTATATTTATTGGGTCACCATTAAAAAAGAATTTTTCACGATTAGATACCTTTCCACCTTTTCGAAATATCATCATTTCTGACTTGCTTAAATTAACTTCAAGGTTCCAAGTTGTACAGTAAATTTCAAGTTTCCTGATCATATTCTGCATTGTAGAAATATCGTCAGCTAATATAACGATGTCATCCGCATATAATAATAATCGCACATTTAAGCCTTGTATATTTACTCCTCCACTTAAAAAATCGTGTAAATCGTTCAGATACAGTGAGAAAAGAGTTGGTGACAACAGACATCCTTGCTTTACCCCAGATGATGTGTCAAATTTTTCCGATAACTCTTCTCCAGTCCAAACGGTGAAACTAGTTCGGCTATAAATGCTTTCGATCATATTTACCATTTTTGTCGATATACCTGCATTATGAAGCTTGTAAATTAACGATTTTCTTGATATTTTATCAAAGGCAGCCTTGAAATCGACAAAAAAGGCATATAGTTTGCGATTTTCACTGAATTTTATGTTCGCAATTGCAGCTAGATTGTAAATGTTGTCTGCCGTAGAATATCCTTCGCGAAATCCAGCTTGATATTCTGTTATAACGTTACGTTTTTCCAACCATTTATTCAATCTATTATTTAGGATACCCATTAATATTTTTGCAGTTGTATTCATAAAGGAAATTCCACGATAATTACTG
Source organism: Pegoplata infirma (assembly GCA_963921195.1). Taxonomy (NCBI): domain Eukaryota; kingdom Metazoa; phylum Arthropoda; class Insecta; order Diptera; family Anthomyiidae; genus Pegoplata; species Pegoplata infirma. The sequence continues at coordinate 46,373,619 of OY992536.1, read as the reverse complement.
ACCAAGCCTTTGTCACCTTTTTTGAATATCGGGAAAATAATGCTAGTGATGAATTTTTCATCTAATTTAGCTGTTTCAAATAATATGTTGTACGATTTAGCGAGTTCTTCTATAAAAGTATCGGTTGCATTTTTAAAAAATTCATAAGATATCCTATCTTCGCCTGGGGCCTTATTATCTTTAGCTTTTCCCAATGCATATTTTATTTCTAATGGTGAAATAGGGACGTCTAAGTCAGGTTCAGAATAAAACATAGGTGCATAGCAAATATCATTTGAAATTTGTGTGGGATTAAGTAATGAACAGAAATAGGCTTTAAACTCAGAAGCAGATATTTCCGGACTTTCCTGTTTATCAATTTGCCGTATTTCCTTAACGATATTCCACCAGTCCTTATTGTTTCTAACTGAGTTAATTTGAACTTCAAGATTCTTAAAGTAGCTTACTCTACTTTCTTCACATATGTCTTTAAAATAACGATTTGCATTTAAATATTGCTGTTTATTTTCTGTAGATGAATTTTGTCTGAATTTTCTCAATGCATTAAAAGATTTTTCTCGAGCATTATGACATTTATAATTGAACCAACGATTTTCTGATTTTAAAGGGTTAACAGTTTTGTTTGAATGTGGGTTTGAATGTTGTATGATATCTGTTAACTGACTCAATTCTAAAACCTCGTTTTGTTGCTTTAATATATTTAGTTGCTGATTTAGTTTAATTTTATATAATTCGACTTTGTTTTCGTCCCATTTTAACTTAGGCAGGAGGTTCATTGTATTATTTGGACTATATCTCACTATTATACTTAAAGTTAACCATATTGGCATATGGTCCGACCACATTTGACCATCAACTTTAAAATTGCTTACAAACTTCAGAAGTTCATGTGTGACAGCACATATATCATTTACAGATGCACCCACACCACTCATAAATGTAAAATTACCTTCTTCATCCCCTTTTGTGCATCCATTTAAAATATATAAGCCGAAGTCTTCACAAAACTCCTTAAACGATCTTCCTTTACTATTTACCTCAAAGTCCTTTGACTTCCTTACTGGAAGACCAGCATTAAACGTCTCTCGTAAAAATTCATCTAACATCTGTTGTGTGTTACCTATTCGTATATTAAGATCTCCAACTATAATAGGGTTTATAACGTTTTTGTTTGTAAAAAATCTCTTAACCACTCTAAAATCATGTTGCCATGTTGCATCTCTCAGGTATAATGGTATAATAGTTATCTCGAAATTGTTGAATTTGAGTAAAATATATTCAATTTGTTCTTCAGATTTGAATTTAAAGCATATGTTTTGTGTTTTTAGTTCTTTTTTTACCCCAAATACGCTACCACCAATTGCCCTACCAAATCTGCTAACTCTAGCTGCTGGTTTCCAAAAAGTTTCAAAACCAGTAAAAAATTTGTTGAGTCTTTCAATTTTTTCTTCAGTAATATGTGTTTCCAGCAATATAAAAACATCACTCGATTTTATGTATTGAAAAAAATCATTTAAAAAAATTTTATTTTCTAAACCATGGATATTATAGGCAAGTACTTTTAGGGACAGATATAAATTTTCATGGTTATTTTCAGTTACATTTAGGGTTGCCAGACGTCCCGCATTTGGCGGGATTGTCCCGCTTTTCATAACCGATTCCCGCGTCCCGCGCGGGATTCCATATTCCCGCTTTTTTTTGCAATTTTTGTTAACAACAACTATTTTTTACTATAAAAGCCTAAGTTTTTAAAAGGCTTATTTGTAAGCTTTTGTAAAATTGGTTTTACCTTGTCGCCCAAATGATGTGGATTTAGAACCTTTTTAAGAAACAAATAAAGGTCTATTCACACCTGAAGTGAAATCTCGATCGAACGAGATTTCGATCATATGATCTGCATCATTTTATACACAACCATATGATCGAAATCTTGTTTGAATGAGATTTCATCTCAGGTGTGAATTGAGTATGTATAACAAAAAAGATTACAATCTTAGTGTTTGTTTTAAAAAAAAATATTTTTCAAAAAATGTACGCTAAAATTAGCACAATATAGAGTACATTCCGGGAAAAATATTTATAAAATTTCCATGGAGTAATTCTGGTCGAGCGTTGTATCTTCAAAATGGAAATGTGTGTACTAAAATTTGCTTTAGCTTAATTAGTCTCTAAAGCAGCGCGAAAAAAATTATTTTGAAAAACAAAAACATTTTTTCTATTTCAAAATGCACTAGAGGTTGGTAGTCTTTATTTAAAACAATAAAACTCGACAACATGCTGCTAAATTTTTCAGTTTTGTTAATAAAAATATTTTTGTCCCGCGAAAATTTTTAAAATCCCGCCATTTTTGTAATTTTTGGGAGTTTGTCCCGCATTTTCGAAATAAAATTCTGGCAACCCTAGTTACATTATAGTTTTTACTTGAGTTTACAATTTTATTTGACGTATTATTAATAGTATTTTGAATTAGTTTTTTGAATTTAAAGTACATAAAATATTATTATAATTAATATCAATAGAATCAATAACATCTCCATATATTTTCCGCAAAACATCCTTACCCATCTCATTTCCACTTACCAGCTCTTTTTGCCAGTTCCAATAGAATTTATTATCTTTTATACGCATTTTATCATTAATAACATTTACTTTATGTTTAAGGCTTTTAAGTTGTATTTTCTTCTTAAGTTCAAGGAGTACTCGCTTATCCTGCTGTTTTTCTTTAGTAAGATCACGATCCAGGAATATGTTTGTGCCGGCTAAATTTTTTGCATGTTGAAAAATATCATTTACCATCGCTTGGGTTTGAAATTCTGCTATTATACCAGCTTTTCCATCCTTTTCATAAATTTTTCTGGTTGATACTATGATTATTTCGCTTGCTAGTTTAAGATTTTTAACACAACAATCTTTAACAGCTTCATCCAATGGTGTTTTATAATCGATATTTTTAAAAATAATATTATTTCTCTTTGAGTGTTCTTGTAAATATATAATTTGTTTGCGTTCTTTTTCTTTTTCTTCCTTTAATTGCTGGACTTCCTCTTTTAAACTTTTATTTTCTAATTGAAGAACATCTATTTTATCAGAAAGTTCAGTTACATTTACTTTCATTTCCTCAAAATCAGTTTTTGTTGGTAAATTAATGAGTTTTTCATCCATTAATTTCGACATAAAAGCCATTAAATCTTGAATAGCCATTTGGCCCACTGCTCCACTTGCTGCGCCATCTGGTGACAAGTAGTCGCACTTCCGCTTTGCATTTGGTGTTTCTATATTTGGTAACTCTGGCATTATAATATAATTCAAAGAAAGTGTTGCCTACTTTTAGGCGGTAAAGTAAAATATTTGTAAATTTAAAGGATATGGTAATATTGTACAAAGATGACAGGTCTCCACCCACAGCTGATGATGTTTCTCACAAAATTGTTTTTATATTTTAATAAATAGTTTGTTCTATAAAAATCCAAGATTTTATTTTACTTTTTCACGCTTATCTGTAACGATTCTCTTGATTTTTTGTAATAAATATGATAAAAAAATTGTCTTTTTTAAAACTGACACTGTTTCAAAATTAATTAATGCCTTTTTTCAACCGAAAAATCACTTTAAACTTGGAGCTTTAATAAACACGTCTGCTCTTAACTATCTTTCTCTCTCTTATACCCTGTTCTCACTTACAGCTAAAAACCATTTTTAGCAATATTTTTCGTTTTATGCTTAAAACCCATTTTTATGACTCGTTTTACCATACATTTTTTTGTTGTAATATGTCAAAATAAAAATGTTTTTAGCTCGTTTTAAAATTAAAACGATTTAAAACGAGCGGAATTCCAGGGGTTGAATTGAGTATTTTTGAATGTTCAGCGTTTTTAAAGCATTTTATTAATATTGGCAACATTGTTTATTACTAAAATGTAAATAATAAAAATAAAAATCGTGCTATTTTTATCTTTAAACAATTCTTGAACATTATAAACAGTTATATGTGTAATTAATGAATATAATTTTAATATTTTAATTTCGTTTGTTGTTGAAATGTGTACATGTTTATCAGCTGATAATGCAAATGTCAAAATAAAACATAAAAGCCAAAATAAAACGAGTGAAATTACGTGTGAACACTTTTTTTTAAATTAAAACAAATGTCGTTTAAAACCGTTTTTAGATGCTCGTGAGAACAGGGTATTAGGGATGATTATTTTGGGAAAAACCATAGTTCTACAATTAAGTAGTAGAAATTTTTTGGGATTTTGAATTGCAATTTTACGATTTTGCCAAAATCCAAGTTTTTTTTTTGTATGGGATTTGACATTTGAAATCCAAATAAGTAATGGAATTTACTTGGATTTTCATTGAAATCCCATTTTTTCTGGATTTCGAGGTATATGTAAATGGCATATTAACTGCATTCATAGTTGTTACTGATCATAAGTAGTTATTTGAAAGTATTTTGATTTCAACTATAAAAATTCTTAACTACACAACTACAAAATTTTTTGGGTGTATCTATATTTCGATAACTTCAACAAAAAATTTTGGTTTGGTCATGGTAACCCTTAAACTACCAACTACTTTTTAACTAGTTATCGATTAAAATGGAGTTGCCAACCACGTCACTGTTATCATTAGATTTCCATCGTCATTTATCAGAAACATTGCCATCACTCAAATGCGCTTGGAAGCGGTAACCAATTTAAAAACGCATTATTTCGCAAACTTTTCTTGTGGCAAGTTGTCTTTTTGAAATATCCGCAGTTTCTTTTGTAACCAAAAACCATTTCGTTTTGTGTCGTGTTTTATCTTTTGTTCTTGTAAAAGTGTTTTAAAACATTTGCCAAAAAAAAAAATCTTAAACCGGTACATTAAAGTAAAAAGTGTATCGTCTATTAACTAAAAAAAAGGAAAAACATCCTTTTGCGTGTAATCAATAAAGTGCATTTAAAGTTGTATTTACATTTATAACAAACCGTCAAAAAAAAACGTGTTCTCTTTATTCTAATTGTCAATTATAATAAAAAAACAAAAAACTTCAACAAAATGATGACCTTCGAAGGAATTAATGATAGCCAAAAGCCCTCTAGCAAGTAAGTGGAATGTTTTATAATTACTCATTATTAAATAAATTAACAGATTCAAAATGTATTATTAACAAAAGAAGAGTACATATGGCAGTTTTTGTTAAAAACTTGTACAATTTTTTTTCTATTTAGAGACCTCCATTTTTAATTGATCCTCAACAATGTTGCTAACTTTAAAAGTTTGGTTGAAAAAAAAAGCTCAATGCAATGGAAATTTCCATAAAAAATCACTAAAACCTAGAAATTTATCGAAAATTTAAGCTCTTTTTTTTAAGCACGGATATTGTTGCATTTTTTCTTCTCTAGTCCTTTTATTAAAATATCTCTTTCAAATTAAAGCTTTTTTGTTTTGTTGTAATAATTTGTTGGTTTTCTTTGTTTGATAACTTGGTTTCTTTTTTGCCTATACAAAAAAAGAAGCTTTTTGTTAAAGGGAATGGGAAACTTATTTATAAAAAAAATCCAATAAGAATAGGATCGTTAATGATAATTTATTAAATTTTTTTTAATTATTTGTGCTTTGATAACTTTTAATTTGTGACAAATTGAAAAAAAAAAATATATCCGTTATTTTTTAAATATGTCTATCAGAGATGCCGTTTCTACTTAACCCTTTAGTGGGCTCGAAAGTTTTCCAATGAAACAAATTCAAAAATGTACAAGGAAATTATTTTAAATTTTATATAACCTTTGGCAGTGGATTTGTAAATGATAGGAGAATCCAACGAAACAAAAATCGAGGATCGGCGATAAATATTTTGCGAGATATATCGCTTTTAAGTTAAAAACGCTTGTAATGATTCGATCGGTAAAAATATGGTATCAATGAAAAGGTATTTTCAATACCTAAATTAATATAAATTAACCTATTGAGAGCCAAAGCAAATTTTTCGGCTAAACTGCAGTTTACAGGGCAACCAAAATTAAAAAAAAAGCAAGTAAGAGTGTTAAGTTCGGCTGTGCCGAATCTTTTATACCAATGATGGGCATTTATGTATTTCCTGCTTGTGCGCAGTCGACACACGTACACTATAAAATTCTGTTGCTTGAGCAAATTTGTTGACTTTTCGCTTGCTACTACCCACACAAGCATAAATGTTATAGTATGTGTGTGCGGACCACTTTTTTATACCCTCCAAAATGGAAAAAAAAATTTAAAAAAATTGTCGGGCGTTTTGGGGGGAGGGGGTGATAGGTCAATAGGGGACTATTAGAGCACCTTCCCATAGCGGTAAATATACCAATATACCATCATTTATTGGAACAAGTTGAGTTTACTGGCATTGGTCCAAAAAAATTGAAAATAGCCCTTTTAACGATGAATTAAAAAAAAAAAATTGTCGGCGACACGTATTTAGCGAGTTATCTCGACTTGAAGTTTTTGTTTATTTATTGTTCGATTTCAAAAATATTGGTGTCGTCATTCGAAAGGTAATTGAAATATCTTTCATTTTGGCAAAAAAAAAAAAAATATTAACCCATAAAAGGCCATTTTTTTTTTTTGAGAAAGCCTCAGCACCTTAAGTTTTAATTTTGGTTTTATTCTTTTTAATTCCAGAGGGAGCCCAATTTTTTTATTATTTTTCGTGTGTTCCGTAAACTGGAGTTTTGCCACTTTTTCTAAAAACAAAAAATGGAAAGCAATTTTTTTTACAACTCATTTTTGAATAATTTCAACCTAACCGAAAACTGGTAACAATAACCGTCGTCTCGTTGTAGCAAAAAAACCAAAGGTTCTGGTGGGAATCAAACCCACGACCCCCACGTTCAAAGGCTAGCACGCTACCGACTAGCCTACGGGGACCCCCTATATATATTGCTGATCAGTAGGGATTAGTGCCCCCCATTTCCCGGTTCTCGGTATTCCCGGGAATACCGGTATTCCCGGTTCTGTTACCGGTTTCCCGGTTCTAGATATATTCCCGGTAATATCGATATTCCCGGTTCTAATCATGGTACCGGTTCTCAAAAACAAAAAAATACTATACCAAAAAATATTTAAATTATACTATTTAATCAGTATTTCAGAAATATTTAGCCGTATTTGTAAAATTATTTGACAATCATGTAACTATTTTTTCTTAAATTCAAAAAATAAAATACAAATTGTATTTTTCACATGTTTTATATTTTTTTGGTAAAAGGAAAGAAAAAATTTTAATTGTACAAAATTTTACAAAATATAAATACGGGAGTCCCGGGATTACCGTCAGAACCGGAACCGGGAATACCGGGAATGAAATAAGAACCGGAAAACCGGTAACATTTCTCGGTAACACCGTTATTCCCGGTACTACGGTACTGACCGTAGGCACTAGTAGAGATAGTACTTTCATGCGTGTAAAAATCTAAAATATGTGCATATAATATGCGTCTAAAAATCCAAAATATGCAGTAAAAACTTTAAATATATGCATTTAAAAATTATTATTTACTAAAAAAATAGGTTTGTCAACATAATATTGGCTTTTTCAAATACTTTGGCTCCAAAAACAATCCATTTATGGAGTCATTTAGGAGTCGAAACATTTGGAGCATTCCAAATTTTGTTAGCTGGGGGAGTCACTAAATATTTCTGGAGTAAAAAATTTTATAAAAAAAATTTAAACTACAATATTTTTCTAGAAGTATTTTTTTCCTTTAAAAAAATATTTATTTTAATTTTTTTTTTGCTTTTTTCGGAATTTTCCGATCTTCAAGTCAAAAATGAACTTAAAAGCAAATGCCCCCACCCTAATTCTAAAAAGCAAAGAACCCTCCATGATTCTAAGGTAAATTAAAAAAAAATCTGTAGGAAATCTTAGATTCGAAAACATTTTTTTCTTTACGATTAATAATATGTTTTAGAATAGAAACATTTTAAATAGAAAACATTTCTCAGAATCTAAAAATTATACCTTCAGTATCAATTTTCTACAATAACTGCCACAGAATGTGATTGATTTCAATAAATAAATATTTTTCTTTAACCTACCCTTAGGTTTTGAATTTTTATAAGGAAGTTTTGAAAATATATTGATGAAAATTAAAGAAATAAGTACAATTTATATGAAAATATGCGAAAATATGCATATTTTTGCATATTTTGGTATAAATGCATATTTTTGCATATTTTCTTATAATTTAAATTAGAGTCGGGCACATGAGCAGATTAGAGCGTGATTCACGTGAATGTGACTGTGCGTGAATGTGACTGATTTCAATTTTACTCACGTGATTGTGAGTGTGAGTGGAGAAAAAAATTGCGTGAGTGAGTGTGCGTGAGTAAGATTTTTGCGTAAGTGTGCGTGAGTAAGATTTTTGCGTAAGTGTGCGTGAGTCGATTTTTTTGCGTGAGTTTGCGTGATTTATTTTCTTTTCTTATTTCCTTTTAAACCAAAAAAAAGCAACAAAAATTGTAAAATATGGCTCAATTTAATATTTCGTCCCGAAAAAAGCAAAAAAAATGTAAAATTTCGCTGAACTTTAAATTTTGCTGAAAATTTTGAAAGATTTTTGAAATTTTTGTTTTTGATTTTTTTTTGTATACATAAGTGTTTCATGAGTGTGAGTCAACGTGAGTGTGAGTGAAGCTTGCGTGAGTGCACGTGAGTGTGAGTTGTATTAAATTTACTCACGTGATTGTGAGTGAGTGTGAGTAGATAAAAATATCCTCGTAAGTGAGTGTGCGTGATTCAAAAATTCCTATCGTGAGCGTGAGTGAGTGTGAGTCAAAAATCACTCACGCGCCCATCTCTAATTTGGACTTTATTTTAATCTCATCAATATTTTTTCAAAACGTCCTTAGGAAAATTTAAAACCAATCGCCTATTTCTTATACAAAAATGTATTTATTTATAAAAATCATATTCTGATGCATTTTCTAAAAGTATAATTTTTAGATTCTGAGAAATGTTTCCTATTAAAAATGTCTCTATTCTGAGACATTTTACTAATTCGTAAGAAAAAAATGTTTTCGAATTTAAGATTTTTTTACAGGAAAATTGCGTTTTTATTTTGATTAGAGTTAGGGTGAGGTATTTTGATTTTGAGTTAATTTTTAGACTTAAAAATCGTAAAACTCCGAAAAAAGTGAAAAAAAAAATATTTTAAAAATATTTTTTTTTTAGAATAAAGAATAAAAAAGTATTGAAAAATAAATATTCTTTTTCTTTTATAAAATTTTTTTCTTCAGAAATATTTGGTGTCTCAAAGAAAAAACTTCTCAAGCTAAAAAATATTTTACTAATTAAAAATTGTTTCCACTCAATAAAAAATGTTTAAGAATTGTGGAGGGTTTCAAAGTATTTGACAGATCCTAATTTATGTTGACAAATTATTTTTTTAGTAAAAACAATAATTTTTAGATGCATATTTTTGAAGTTTTTAGTGCATATTTTGGAATTTTAGACGCATATTATAGGCATATATTTTCGTTTTTTAAATGCATGAAATTACTTGCCCTATTGATCAGTAATCGATTCTAAGACATTCTTGCGATATCCGTCTGTTGAAATGGTACATTCGACATAACCTAAAAAATACAAAATGCTTTAATTCTTATGCTGTTTGACATATGTGAACAAAATGAAACACAGAATGGTATTTATATAAGTACAAACATATTTTTTTACAAAAAAAAACTTCGCTGAATTTTTTCACCAAATTTTTTTTTTGCGGATTTTTTTTTTTTTTTTTGTAAATAATATTTTTTTTACATTTTGGAGGGTATCAATAAATACGACAAGTCCGAATTTAACTTTTTTAATTGTTTTTTTTTGTTTAAAAATGTTCAATTTGTTTAATTTGCCTTTTAAAGACAGCTTTTCATAAAGCTTTTATTTTAATTCATTGACCAAAAAATTCTATCGTCTCCTTCTTCTTCATGTCTATTAAAAAATCTACTCTTCTCATTTCTGTTTACATTTATTTATTGTTTGGTATATTTTTTGAAAAAATGTCGTTACAAATTGGTTTTTGTTTATTTTATAATTTATTCATGACTCATTTAAACAAAACCATTTTAATAGTTTCTTATGAAATTATTTAAAAGTTTTTTTTTGTTGTTTGGTTTTGTTTTATTCAAAACTTTCGCCTTCTTTAGAATATTTCTAAGTACTTTTGTATGTATATTTTTTGTAAAGTCTTTGAACTCTTTTGCAAAAATATTAGCGCAATATGATGGTGTTTTTTTTTGTTGTTCTTCAAATTTTGTTGTTTCTTTTTTTTCTGTGGTTGATACTCAAACTCAATTTAGGTTGCTGGGCACATACGACGGCAACGCTAATTTTTTGTAAGCTCAATATTTTGTTGTATTTATTATATGTCGTCTGCACACAAATTTTAGACAAAATAACAAAATAACAAAAAAATATGTATATTTTAATATATACAGAACCGGAAACTTTTTTGTGTTTGTTTCATAATGACATGCAAGTATTAAAAGTCTTAAATTTTGACACATTTTTCTATATAGAAAAAAAGTCTCAGATTCTGAGACATTTTTCTTATTTAGAAAAAGTCTTAGATTCTGAGACATTTTTCTTATATAATAAAAAGTCTCAGATGCTGAGACATTTTTCTTATATAGAAAAAGTCTCAGATTCTGAGACATTTTTCTTATATAGAAAAAGTCTCAGATTCTGAGACATTTTTCTTATATAGAAAAAGTCTCAGATTCTGAGACATTTTTCTTATATAGAAAAAGTCTCAGATTCTGAGACATTTTTCTTATGTAGAAAAAGTCTCAGATTCTGAGACATTTTTCTTATATAGAAAAAGTCTCAGATTCTGAGACATTTTTCTTATGTAGAAAAAGTCTCAGATTCTGAGACATTTTTCTTATATAGAAAAAGTCTCAGATTCTGAGACATTTTTCTTATATAGAAAAAGTCTCAGATTCTGAGACATTTTTCTTATATAGAAAAAGTCTCAGATTCTGAGACATTTTTCTTATATAGAAAAAGTCTCAGATTCTGAGACATTTTTCTTATATAGAAAAAGTCTCAGATTCTGAGACATTTTTCTTATATAGAAAAAGTCTCAGATTCTGAGACATTTTTCTTATATAGAAAAAGTCTCAGATTCTGAGACATTTTTCTTATATAGAAAAAGTCTCAGATTCTGAGACTTTTTCTATATAAGAAAAATGTCTCAGAATCTGAGACTTTTTCTATATAAGAAAAATGTCTCAGAATCTGAGACTTTTTCTATATAAGAAAAATGTCTCAGAATCTGAGACTTTTTCTATATAAGAAAAATGTCTCAGAATCTGAGACATTTTTCTTATATAGAAAAAGTCTCAGATTCTGAGACATTTTTCTTATATAGAAAAAGTCTCAGATTCTGAGACATTTTTCTTATATAGAAAAAGTCTCAGATTCTGAGACATTTTTCTTATATAGAAAAAGTCTCAGATTCTGAGACATTTTTTCTATATAGAAAAAGTCTCAGATTCTGAGACATTTTTCTTATATAGAAAAAGTCTCAGATTCTGAGACATTTTTCTTATATAGAAAAAGTCTCAGATTCTGAGACATTTTTCTTATATAGAAAAAGTCTCAGATTCTGAGACATTTTTCTTATATAGAAAAAGTCTCAGATTCTGAGACATTTTTCTTATATAGAAAAAGTCTCAGATTCTGAGACATTTTTCTTATATAGAAAAAGTCTCAGATTCTGAGACATTTTTCTTATATAGAAAAAGTCTCAGATTCTGAGACATTTTTCTTATATAGAAAACGTCTCGGATTCTGAGACATACTTTTCTAAAAAAGTACAATTTTTTTAAGTCTTTTTTTAAAGAACAATTTTTTTAAAAAAGTACAGTTTTTTTAAAAAAAAAGTAATTTTTTTAAAGAAATGTTTTTTAAAAAGTATCGTTTTTTTTTTTTGAAAGTACTTTTCTAATACATATTTTGTTATAAAAGAGGTATTTTTTTTTATAAAAAAGCACTGTTTTTTTTCTAAAAAGTACTGTTGTTTCTAAAAAGTACTGTTTTTTCTAAAAAAGTACTTGTTGCACTAAAAAAGTACTAATTTTTATAAAAAAATACTTTTTTTTATAAAAAGTAATACTGTTTTAGAAAAATAAGTACTTTTTTAGAAAAAGAAGTATTATTTAGAAAAAAACAGTACTTTTTAGAAAAAAAAGTTTTTTTTTGTAAAAAAAAGTACTTTTTTAGAATAAAAAGTAAAAAAAGTACTTTTTTATATTTTTTTAGAAAAAGGTGTTTGTTTATATAAAATATAATTTTTATAAAAAATTGTATTTTTTTTATTAAAAATAGTATTTTTTTTTTATAAAAAATAATACTTTTTTAAAAAAAAGTACTTTTTGTTTTAGAAAAAATAGTACTTTTTAACAAAAGCACTTTTTGTTTAAAAAAAAAGTAAATTTTTATAAAAAAAAAGGTTATAAAGTTCTTTTTTTATAAAAAAAATAAAAAAAGTACTTTTTTTAAAATAAACAAATACGTTTAAAAAATTTTTTTGACCATTTTTAGAATTTTTTGGATTTTTTTTTCGTATAGATCTGAGATTGAGATTCTGCGACATTACGAGAATACTTTTTACTTTTTTATAGAAAATAGTATTTTTTATAGAAAATAGTATTTTTTTTAAACAATTTTTTTTTGGAAAAAGGTACTTTTTTATAAAAAATAGTCCTTTTTTTATAAAAAATTTTACTTTTTGTTTTATAAAAAATAGTACTTTAAAAAAAAGTACTTTTTAACAAAAGTACTTTTTGTTTTATAAAAAGTACATTTTTATAAAAAAGGGTTATAAAGTACTTTTTTTATATAAAAAAAAAAATAAAAAAAGTACTTTTTTTTTAAATAAACAAGTACGTTTTTAAAAAAAGTAAATTTTTATAAAATAAGGTATTTTACACAGAAAAAAATATGGGGAAAAACAATTTGAGTAATCACTTGTTTAAATTTAAAAAAAGTTTTGAGTAATTTTTTAATTGACGCAATTAAAAATTTACTCAAAAATTTAAAAACAAATTGAGTAAACAATTTAATAAGAATTTAATAGCTTTTTTAATTTTTTTTTGGAATTTTCTTAGTTTTTTTAATTCTCGTTTAGTTTATAGTTTTTTGTATATATACATGAAAGTTTGTAATCATATTTATAAAATTTTTTTATGTCTTTAAGACAAAAATATATTTGGTAAAGTTTGAAAAAACATGTTTTTTTTTTCTTTGTAAAAAAATATGAAATTTTTTTAAACTTTGTTTTTTTTAGAGTAGAAACAGAATAAGCCCGGCACGACTTTTTCCATACGATTTGGCAGATTAAACCGGTGGCCGGCGCCGATGTGAAATAAAACTTGTTCTGTTTTTAAAAGGTGGTGCTTCTTGTTCTGTTCCTGCACTTAATAGTGTCAATTAAAAATTTACTCAAATTTTTTTGGCAAACATTTAATAAATTTTTATTAAAAATTTACTCAATACTATTAAATCGTTTACTGGTGGAAAATTGAGTAATTTTTTACTCAATAGTATTAAAAATTTACTCAAATTTTTTTTTTATTTCTTTCTGTGTACCATTTTTAGAATTTTTTGGATTTTTTTTCTGAGATTCTGCAACATTACTAGTATACTTTTTTTTATAAAAAAGAGTATTTTTTATAGAAAATAGTATTTTTTTTAAACATAAAATTTTTTTAGAAAAAGGTACTTTTTTTGAAAAAAATATACTTTTTTATAAAAAATAATACTTTTTTTATAAAAAATAGTACTTTTGAAAAAAGTACTTTTTGTTTTATAAAAAATAGTACTTTTTAACAAAAGTACTTTTTGTTTTAAAAAAAGTAAATTTTTATAAAACAAGGATGTAAAGCACTTTTATAAAAAAATAAAAGAAGTGATTTTTTTTAAATAAACAAGTACGTTTTAAAAAATAAAATTTTTATAAAATAAGGTATTTATCTATTTTTAGATTTTTTTTCAATTTTTTTTGGTATAGATCTGAGATTCTGCGACATTACGAGCATTACCCCCCACTTAAAACCTCCACTAAAATATAAATCTATGTACTTATAAAAATTACCCCACAAATGCATAAACAAAAGATTTGAATATAAAACAAGTAAAAAAGTTAAATTCGGCCTTGCCGAATGTAGTGATACCCTCCACAATTTCAAAAAGATTATTGCAAAAAACTTTATTTAGAAGGAAATTACTTTTGAAAAAAAATTTTTTTTTGAAAAAAAATTTCCGCGAAAAAAATTTTGGTAAAAAAAAAATCCGCGATTTTTTTCTTTTTTTTTGTCAAAAAATATGTTCGTACTTGTTTAAATACCATTTGGTGTTCAATTATGTTCACATATGTCAACCAGAAGCCGAATTAAAGCATTTTGTATTTTTAGGTTATGTTGAATGTACTTAAATTTTTGAGGTGTGCTTACATTTTCGTTCATAACTTTTGAACCGCTGAACCGATATCGCTCAAATGCAATACCAAACTTCTCGGGAGAACTTCCAATAAATATGCTAAGTTTCAGTCATCTTTGTGCAATATTTTGTCCGCGACAGCATTTTCCACAGACAGACGGACATCGCTAGAATGTCTTAAAATCGATCGGGCATCATGAATATATATACTTTATGGGGTCCCAGATCGATATTTCGATGAGTTACAAACGGAATGACAAACTTATATATACCCTCTATCACTAAGTGGAGGGTATAACTAGTGATTGTATTCCAAATGCTTGAACTTGCATAAACTTCTGTCAGCCGTAATTTTTTTGTGTCTCCTTTAAAGATTTTTTATGAGTCACCAAACAACCACACCATACTCTATACACATTTTAAATGCATGTCTTTTTAATACAAAAAAATGCTAAATGTTCATATTTTTTATGGACTTTAGCAAATATTGATATTTTCACACTTGAACAATTAACTTTGACTAAAAACAACATTTCATTAATAAATTCTTTTATAACAACAAAAACTATTGTTTACATTGCAAAAAAAGCATAACAGCTGTTCGTTTAGCACAACATAATCTTAAAGAAATTAATATTTAAAATACTCAAATTAATGGCGGCTTCACATGGATTTTTCGACTACTGGCGACGGACGACGATGACTCCTTTAGCAAAGAATAGAAAAAGAAATAATAATAATATTGGCAAACAATAAAGAAATAAGAACAAAGTGTTTATTGTGTCTACGACTTGTACTTTTGGAATGGAGTGTATTTTGGAGTGGCAGTAGTAGATATTTTACAAGCCAACGTCATCTAGACGCCAATATAATTTTTTAAGTATAGTGTTCATACAGCCGCACACCGGTCTTATGCAAAATATTCATACAAAAATATTCATATTTGTATACCCTCCACTCTACAGATAGAGGGTATATAAAAGTTTGTCATTCAGTATGTAACACATCGAAATCTTCATCTAGGACCCCATCAAGTATATATATTCGTGATCCTTACCGATTTCAAGGCGATCTAGCTATGTCTGATATCTGTCTGTCCGGTTGTCTATTGAAATCCCAACACGACCTTTTTCTGGTCATTTTGGTATAAATTGGGGCAAAGTCTGAGCAGGTGTTACGAAGTTATGAACAAATCCAACCCAGATTAGTTTTATTATATTCCACGTAGAACGTTTCCATTTTGTTTTGCTTGCTTGATTTAACTACAGCAGAATTCTCTTTTTTTTTGACAGATTTCTCGGCTGATCTCACCTAGATAATCATGACAGATTTTCCCCAAACCGTGTCTGCTAAAATCAGCAGGGGGCTAATCACGTAAAACGAAAACGATAGACGATGCATAAACGACATCAAAATACACGTCGTTTTGAAGGGAAATTTAAAAGTTTTTCTTTATTAAATTATTAAAGAGTGTTGTCTAATCCAGAATCATTAAAAAAATTTAAAACATTTTGATTAGGTTAGGAGCAACAATGCTCCAAAAATCGACGATAGTCAACTATCGTTTTACGTGATCACAGTCCTGATTTTCCATATGGCTCAAAATGGGTGTATTTTCAGCAGATTTTCTGCTGATGGGACAGATAATTTATTTTGAGTGTAATTGAAATTCAAAAAATATGAATTGTAATTTGTAAAAGATCAATTGAAATTCAAATTCCCAGTTGCTGAGACATTTTTTCATCTAGAAAAAACTCTCAGTTGCTGAGACTTTTTTCCGTATAGAAAAGTTTTCAGTTGCTGAGAAAATTTTCCGTTTCATATTAATTCTCAGTTGCTGAGAAAATTTTTAGTGGCTGAGACAATTTTCCGTCTAGACAAATTTTCGATTGCTGAGAAATTTTTCCCGTCTAGAAAAATTCTCAGTTGCTGAGACATTTTTCGTCTCATTTCATTTCTCAGTTGCTGAGACAATTTTCCGTCTAGACAAATTTTCAGTTGCTGAGAATTTTTTTCCGTCTAGACAAATTTTCAGTTGCTGAGAATTTTTTTCCATCTAGAAAAATTCTCAGTTCCTGAGACAATTTTTTGTCTAGAAAAATTCTTACAAGGGAAGTATCTCAACCCTTATGAACCGATTTGCCTGAAACTTAAAATATATATTAAGGAGACGATTTTAAGGTTGGGGTGTCTCGGCTTATCGGCCATATCGGTGTTTAAAAATTTCGTTGTTCCCTTATGAAACCGTGTGGACCTTCGGGAAAATTTTGATAACTTCCGAACTAACGGGAATATCGTCTAGGGCAAAAATATGGGTCGACTTAAATTTAATAAAGATTATTTCTTATCCATATGGATATCGTAGGTCTATGTCTTCATATAAGTACCCCCCAAAATTTACACATTTTCCTGAAAAAAATATTTAAGGAAGCCGAATTTTAACAACGTTATGCCACCATTGAATAGGCATTAAAAAAACCTTTCTTCTCATATGCATACATCATATAGTTTCTTAAAAAGAAATGGCTGAAAAATCCAAAAAACGATTTTTTCGCCATTTTTTGACCCATGTTTTGAACCCCTAAATCCCCGATATGGCCGATAAGCCGAGACACCCCAACCAGTGAATCAAGCCGACCGGCTCAAAATCGGCTGCGCGCAGCCGCCGTACAATTTTTAACTTTTTTTCGCGCCGCCGCCTTTCAAAAAACAAATTTTACAACAAAACTAGAAGAAAAAAGTTCAGCCGACACCGAGCCGCCGCCGAGCAAAATTGGTCGAGCCGCCGCCGCCGAAAATTTTGGGTCGGCTTGATTGACTGACCCCAACCTTAGAATTGTCTCTTTGATATATATTTTAAGTTTCAGGCAAATCGGTTCATAAGGGTTGAGATACTTCCCTTGTTAGTTGCTGAGACATTTTTCCCGTCTAAAAAAATTCTCAGTTGGTGACACCTTTTTATACCCTCCACTTAGTTATAGAGGGTATATATAAGTTTGTCATTCCGTTTGTAACTCATCGAAATATCGGTCTGAGACCCCATAAAGTATATATATAATAGATCAGTGCTTGATTTTAAGACATTCTAGCGATGCCCGTCTGTACGTCTGTCTGTCTGTGGAAATGGTGATCACGGCCAAAATACTACACAGAGATGACTAAAACTCGACATATTTATTGGAACTTCTCCCGAGCAGTTTGTTTTTGCATTTGAGCGATATCGGTTCAGCGGTTCAAAAGTTATGAATGAAAATGTAAGGACACCTCAAAAATTTTGGTACGTTCAACATAACCTAAAAATACAAAATGATTTAATTCGGCTGCTGGTTGACATATGTGAACATTATTGAACACCGAATAGTATTTAAACAAGTACGTACATATTTTTTGACAAAAAAATAAAAAAATTGCGGATTTTTTTTTTTACCAAATTTTTTTTTTTTCGCGGAAATTTTTTTTCATTTTTTTTTTCAAAAGTAATTTCCTTTTAAAGAAAGTTTTTTGAAATATTTTTTTTTTAAATTGTAGAGGGTATAAATACATTCGGCAATGCCGAATTTAACTTTCTTGTTCCATGTACAAAATCCTCAGTTGCTAAGACATTTTTCCGTCTAGAAAAATTCTAAGTTGCTGAGATATTTTTTCGTCTAGAAAAATTCTCAGTTGAGACATTTTTTTTGACTATAAAAATTCTTAGTTGCTGAGACATTTTTTCGTCTACACCAGCGGTTACCAACCTTTTTGGCTCGCGTACCACTAATTTTAAATTTTATAAGCCGCGTACCCCCTAGCGGGTGTTTTGATTTCGTTAAAAAACTTCACATATAAATATTAGAGTTAATATTGTAATTTTTGATTTGCGGGTATTATCATATTTTTTTGAAGGACTTAGGCGAGATCAAAGTAATGGTGGTATTTTTTTGGAAAAAATTTCGCTACTTGGGGTTGTTCGATGCATCTGAAAACGAGGATTTTGAGCTGATTTTTCTGCAGAACAAAAACGGCTGAAAATATATAATTCACCAGTCGATTCTGCACCAAAAATTAAAACAACGGACGTTTTTTGAACTCTTAAAAAAAGTTCCAGAAACCCATCACAGGGGACGGAAATATAATGTTTTTAATTTTCTTAAATGTTTTTTTTTTATTACGAAAAGTTAAATTCCGTAACTTTTCGAATAAAACACCCTCGTATATACACAGAAAATAAAATCGTCAAATTTAAATCTACAAACATTAATTGAGGAGGTTCATAACAAAATGCACCAATTCCACTTTAACAGTTTTTTAGATAAACGCATATATGTAAACAAAGTCAGTACTGAGTATGAGTGTAAGTACCGAGCATTGGGATGTTTCATAATTAAAGTCAGTAGTGAATTGCTGTGCAAATATTGAGCTTTGGGATGTTTTTTAGTAATGGTTGCATAGATGTTAATGTGTAGAATAGTATTCAGTCAAAAAAACAAAAAACTCAAAAAGTGGAATTGGCGCGTTTTGTTATGGACCTCCTCAATTGTAAATCAACCAAACATGATATCAACCAAACATTTAGTAAGAACGGCCGCCTGTTAGTCCATAATACAAAATTTCTATTTTGTTTTCAACGGAGTAAGTCAAGTAATTTTATTCCAAAATTATTTTATCATGTCAACAAATAGTTTTTGTGTTTGTTGAATTTCTTTGTTGAAAATAATAAGATTTTTTACATTTGTCAGATCAACAAATTGTGTTTGTGATTGTTGAATTTCTTTGTTGAAAAAAAAAATTAAGATTTTGTACGTTTGTCAATACAAATAATAATTTTAAAGAACTATTACAAACTCTTTTATCAATTTTTTTTTAAATTTATTTTCAACAATCAATATTTAAAAACGTTAGTTGACATCACAAATTTCCGTATAGGAGCACTTTTAGTGAAAAAGTTAATTGTATTCAGAAATATGGGGGTCAATATAACAATTCGTTTTTTTCTGTGTACAATGAAAGGGCATTTTGAGCTCAACAAAATGGTACCAAAATTTCCACTCTATCACAACCCCTCTCAAAAATGCCCAAAAACACGTTTTTTTTAACTTTTATATAAATTTTCTCAAAATCCTGACATCATAGAAAATATTTGGGAACCATATTCGGAATCAGCATCGAAAGGTTAATCGATAACAAGTGGTCAGATCTCAAAATACTACCAAAAAATATTGCAAAAAATGCTCCTAAATTGCATAAAAATACTTTTTTTGTGAACTATAACCTCAACTTTCTTAAAAACCTGACGTTATGGAAAACTTTGAAAGCCAGATGCGGAACCAGCATTGAAAGGATATTCTAAAACAAATTTCCAAATAACTAAAATTTGCGTACCCCCGCGGACAGTTTCGCGTACCCCCTAGTGGTACGCGTACCATAGGTTGGTAACCGCTGGTCTACACCATTTACAGATGTAATTCGAAAAAGATCAATTGTAATTCGAAGATTCTATTTGTAATTCGAAGATTCTATTTGTAATTCGAAGATTCCATTTGTAATTCGAAGATTCCATTTGTAATTCGAATACTCCAATTGTAATTCGAAGATTCCAATTGTAATTCGAATACTCCAGTTGTAATTCGTAAAAGATCAATTGTAATTTGTAAAATATCAATTGTAATTCGTAAAAGATCAATTGTAATTCGAAAAAGATCAATTGTAATTCGAAAAAGATCAATTCTAATTCGTAAAAGATCTATTGTAATTCGAAAAAGATCAATTGTAATTCGTAAAAGATAAATTGTAATTCGTAAAAGATCAATTGTAATTCGAAGATTCCATTTGTAATTCGTAAAAGATCAATTGTAATTCGTAAAAGATCAATTGTAATTCGAAAAAGATCAATTGTAATTCGAAAAAGATCAATTGTAATTCGTAAAAGATCAATTGTAATTCGTAAAAGATCAATTGTAATTCGTAAAAGATCAATTGTAATTCGAAAAAGATCAATTGTAATTCGTAAAAGTTCAATTGTGATTCGAAAAAGATCAATTGTAATTCGTAAAAGATCAATTGTAATTCGAAAAAGATCAATTGTAATTCGTAAAAGATCAATTGTAATTCGTAAAAGATCAATTGTAATTCGAAGATTCCAATTGTAATTCGAAAAACATCAACTGAATTTACATTGATAATTTACGAATTACAATTGGAATCTTCGAATTACAATTGATCTTTTACGAATTACAATTGATCTTTTACGAATTACAATTGATCTTTTTCGAATTACAATTGATCTTTTACGAATTACAATTGATATTTTTCGAATTACAATTGATCTTTTACGAATTACAATTGATCTTTTTTGAATTACAATTGATCTTTTACGAATTACAATTGATCTTTTACGAATTACAATTGATCTTTTACGAATTACAATTGATCTTTTTCGAATTACAATTGATCTTTTACGAATTACAATTGATCTTTTACGAATTACAAATGGAATCTTCGAATTACAATTGATCTTTTACGAATTACAATTGATCTTTTACGAATTACAATTGATCTTTTTCGAATTACAATTGATCTTTTACGAATTACAATTGATCTTTTACGAATTACAATAGATCTTTTTCGAATTACAATTGATCTTTTAAGAATTACAATTGATCTTTTACGAATTTCAATTGATCTTTTACGAATTACAATTGATCTTTTACGAATTACAATTGGAATCTTTGAATTACAAATGGAATCTTCGAATTACAATTGGAGTATTCGAATTACAAATGGAATCTTCGAATTACAAATCGAATCTTCGAATTACAAATGGAATCTTCGAATTACAAATAGAATCTTCGAATTTTTTTTTTTTTTTTTTTTTTTTTTTTTTTTTTTTAATGCTTTATTTCAATTTCATTTAACAAAATTTAAAATTTTGCCTCAGCGCCCATTATGGCTTTATAGAGGCTAACAAAAAGTAGGCAACAATAAATATATTACACTGTATAATTTAAATAAAAAATTTAACAATATATTACATATGAATATAAAAAAAAGAGAAAAAAAAAAAATATATAAAATAAAAAATATGTACATATTTACATTTTTAAGTTAATTTGTAAGAAGTATTTCGACGTTATTAAGCAAGTACTGTTTTATACTTCCTTTAAAAGTTGACAGTATACAAATATTTTTAAGGTTGTCAGGTAATTGGTTATACTCGTTAGCACCAGCGAAAGTAACTCGTTGTTTAGTCAACTCGAGGCGACATCTCGCTACATTCAGATCCGTCGCATGTCTTGTTATTCTCTGACTGTGTATGAGATTTTGATGAAACTGTATATTGTGAGATCCATATCCTTTAATACATTTAAAAACATAAATTAAAATTTGTTGTTTATATATTTATAAAATTTGTTGTTTACGTATTGGAAGTATAGTTTTTGCAAAATTTTTAAATAAGTTAACTGTACTGTATCTTAACGGCAGATTAAACACGATCTTCAAAGCTTTATTCTGTGCTGATTGCAGCGATTTTATTATTGAGCTAGATTTAGAGGCATAAATCATTGGGAGATATGTTAAGTGTGAGTGAATTAAAGAATTGTAGAGTAAAATTTTCGTTTCAGGATTCAATTTGTTTCTAAATTTATGCAAAATACCAATTCCAGATGATATTTTAGATTTCAGCTGATTAATGTGGTTTTCCCATATAAGATTGTGACATAGATTAATTCCTACACTCAAAAAAAAAAACTTGTAAAGTTACCAATAAATCTCGTGATTTTACGAGGCTATTCTCGTAAAATATGACGTAGGTAAAATTCTCGTAAAATTACGAGGATTTCCTCGTAATTTTGAATGCACCAAAAATTGGTAAAATAACCAATTTTATTGGTAAAAATATTGTTTTAAAACCGGAAAAATACAAAAAAAACATGGTAAACTTACAAGAAAAAATGGTAAATATGTTTAAAAAAATGGTAAATTTTTTAAACTAAAATGGTAAATTTACAAAAAAAAATGTTTGTTAACAACATAAATCCTCGTAATAAAATAATTTTTTGTAAAATAACTGTTTTTTTTTTGTAAATTAACTACTCCTCCTTAAATTAATCCTCGTAATAAATTTTTCAAAATTTTGTCAACTTTTTTTTAAAATATTTTTCAATAAAAAAAAAACATACAAAAAAAAAAAAGTTTTTTTGTTAAACAACATAAATCATCGTATAACATAATTTTTGTAAAATAAAGTTTCTTTTTGTAAATTAACTAGAATCCTCGTAATAAAAACTTTGTTGTAAAATTACAGTTTTTTTTTTTTGTAAAATAACCTTTCAAAATGGTAGAATACAATTACGAAAATAAACTTGTAAAATTACCAATAAAACTGTAGTTCTCGTTTGAGCAAAGTACAAGATTTTTTGTTAAAAAACAAGGAAAATTGTTAAATATTGGTAGAACGGGATTACAAGGCATTTTACCAGGCGTTTTACCAGTTTATTTTTTTGAGTGTAAATATTTAACACTCTCTGACTCATTTATCAAATTATCACCAATGTGTACGCTCATAACTTCATCGTTCCTTGAAATATACGGCTTAAACTTTATAAATTTAGTTTTTCCTGAATTTAAAATCAGTTTGTTAATCCTCAGAAATTCGGACAAAATAGAGGCGTCATATTCGATCTGTGTTTGCAATACTTTTTCATGTTTATAATTGTATAAAAGACAGATATCATCAGCGAACATAAATAGTTTTCCATAAAACTTTATATTTTTCAAATCATTTATATAAATTTTAAACAACAGTGGGCCGAGGACGCTGCCCTGCGGGACACCACATAACACATCAAGCATGCCACTTTTCGATTCACCAACTTGAACAAATTGTCTTCGATTTCTTAAATAATCTTTAAATAATTCAACAGCATTTTGTGAAAAACCAATGAAATCTAGTTTCTTTACTAGTATATCGTGATCAACCAAGTCAAACGCTTTCGATAGATCAAAAAAAACACCTGCAACTCCTTTAAAACCTGCATCAAGTCCGCTACAAACATACTCCACAACATTTACAACAGCTTCTTCAGTTCCAGTGCCTTTTTTAAAACCGAATTGTCGATCAAACAAAATGTTATTTATCTCAAGGTAACTTGATAATTGCTCAAACAAAACTTTCTCCAATATCTTATCAACGATTGAAAGAACTGAAATCGGACGATAATTCTCCACTTTATTACTCCGAATACCTTTAGGTATTGGCATAATTTTGTGCACCTTTAGTACATTTGGATATCTCATTTCCTCTATCATTTTATTAAATATGTTTGTTATTTCTTCTGACACAGCTGCTTTTCGTACTAACAACATTTTAGGTGTAATGTTGTCACAACCGGGACTTTTATTTATTTCTAAGCAATCCAAGAAGTGATCATTTTTTTCTTTTTCTGTGGCTTCTAGAACAAATCTTGAACTTACATGAGACATTGTGCGAAACATATTGATGTCATCATTATCATTTTGAGGTATACCTACGCGCATATCTCGAACGGAATCATAAAAAAAAGTATTGAAAATATAAGCTTTTTCGCTATCTAAGGTAACCACGGTATCATCATTGGTCAATAACTCCATAGAAGAATCTATTTTTTTTCCAATTTGTTTATTTAAAAATTTCCAGGTTTTCTTAGGATCACCCTTACACAATTCTATATTATAAGAGTAATAATTATTCATTAATTGTTTGTTGCAATATTTGATAATTTTACTTATTCGTTTGAGGCTATTTGCAATAAATTTGTTTTGCTTATTTTTCCTCCTTGCCTTTAACAATTTATTTTGTACGATATAAGCGAGCTTAATTCTTCAGACACCCAAGGGTTTATTTTCTGTCTTATATTGATTTGCTTAGTTTTTATTTCGGTGCTTTGTAAAGCCGCTAATGACAGAGTATTAATAAGATTTTCACATTGTTGTTCAGATCCGTTAAAATTAGCTTGAGTCAAGTTTTCATCTATATATGACCCATATTTTGTAAAGTCTATCCAATTTTTATTTTCAATAATAATCTCACGGTGACAAAAGCTCATTTCAATACGGCAAAATATAAAGTTGTGATCAGATAATGAACTCTGGACCGAGTTTACTGATATGGAATTTAAAAAATTACTAAATACACAGTCAATACAAGATTCACTTTCCGGTCTTGTTACGAGATTATGACATGAAACGAAATTAAACTCGGCGAATGTGTCCATCAAGCAACGCCTAAGGTTATCAAAACAAATCAAATTTATGTTAAAATCGCCAATAAAAAAACATGGAGAGTTTTGAACATTTAAAAGCAAAGTATCTAACATTCTAGTAAACGATTCGAGAGAGCATTTTTGTGATCTGTAGAGTGACGTAATTACCATTGGTTTATTATTTATTATTTATTACAATTGATCTTTTTCGAATTATATCTGTAAATGGTGTAGAAAAATTCTTAGTTCTTGAGATATTTTTCTGTCTAGAAAAATTCTCAGTTGTTGAGACATTTTTTTACACTATAAACATTTTTAGTTGCTGAGATAATTTTCCGTCTTGAAAAATTTTCAGTTGCTGAGAAATTTGTTCCGTCAAGAAAAATTCTCAGTTGTTGAGACATTTTGCTGTCCAGAAAAATGCTCAGTTGTTGAGTGATTTTTCAATCTAGAAAAATTCTTAGTTGCTGAGACATTTTTCTGGAAAGAAAATTCTCAAAAATTTCTTTCCCAAAAAAAAATTCTTCTATAAATTGAAAAATTTTCAGTTTTTCGTGGAAGAAAAAATGTTTCTATTTGACATCTCTGTTTAGCCCTATAGTTGAAGTGGAAATGACTGATTTCATTTCTATCCTGTTTGTTTTATTTGCTTGTTCATTTTCTATGATTCACAATTTTTTTTTTGGTAGTCACTAAA
This sequence comes from Pegoplata infirma, assembly GCA_963921195.1. Taxonomy (NCBI): domain Eukaryota; kingdom Metazoa; phylum Arthropoda; class Insecta; order Diptera; family Anthomyiidae; genus Pegoplata; species Pegoplata infirma. Next base: position 46,348,241 of record OY992536.1, on the reverse strand, counting down.
AGGCCGGATGTTTATTGGAAATTTAAAAAATTTTCGCATATTTTTCCCATTTCCTATTAAGGTTACAAACACACAAAAAGAAAAATTGTTCATGTTTGACCTTCATGTTAAGTGGCTTCATACTTACCCAGATTTTTTTGTTCTTATCCTCTTTACAGTAACAGTCTAAGATTTATAGTTTTTTTTATCTATTTCAACTTAAACAAGATTGATGTCAATTATGGTATTGATTTTTTAATAGTTTTTGTACTACAAAAAAAAAAAATAAGAAATTAAATTAATTTTTTATTAACTGATTTTGTTGCAAGAATAGTTTTATTGCTGTGTGTCATCATTATCTTTTGATAACACACCCTACATATTTGAAATTGCTGTCGGAATTACTTTTCGAATTATTTTTGTCCGTTTAAATATTTTTCAAGTAAATTAACTTTTATTTTTAATTGATTTTCTTTAGAAATTTTTGTTTAAATTTAATTTAAAAAAAAAATCTCATTCCCCCAAAATTAAATGATGCTTATCTCTTCAGTGTTATAAGAATTCTTTAAAATTTAAAAAATAAAATTCAATGCCAAACATATTTGTTTTTTTTGAAAACTTTCAATACATGTGTCAAATAGTTCTGCTTGACTAATTCTACCATTTGTCATATTGTCCTAACCTACCAAATAATTTAACCTTATTTTCCAGCACATGTCCATATGTTGTTGGTAACCCCCTTTCAAAAAAAAAAAAAAAATACTAAAAACTAAAGTGTATTTTTTTTTCCAAATTGGTCTTGTGCCAAACATGGTTTTATTTTTCATGTCTCCTTTCATTATCTAACAATTTTTAATTTTTTAAACAATCATATTCAATATACACAGAAAAAAATATGGGGAAAAACAATTTGAGTAATCACTTGTTTAAATTTAAAAAAAGTTTTGAGTAATTTTTTAATTGACGCAATTAAAAATTTACTCAAAAATTTAAAAACAAATTGAGTAAATAATTTAATAAGAATTTAGCTTTTTTAATTTTTTTTGGAGTTTTCTTAGTTTTTTTAATTCTCGTTTAGTTTATAGTTTTTTGTATATATACATGAAAGTTTGTAATCATATTTATAAAAATTTTTTATGTCTTTAAGACAAAAATATATTTGGTAAAGTTTGAAAAAACATGTTTTTTTTCTTTGTAAAAAAATATGAAATTTTTTTAAACTTTGTTTTTTTTTAGAGTAGAAACAGAATAAGCCCGGCACGACTTTTTCCTTACGGTTTGGCAGATTAAACCGGTGGCCGGCGCCGATGTGAAATAAAACTTGTTCTGTTTTTAAAAGGTGGTGCTTCTTGTTCTGTTCCTGCACTTAATAGTGTCAATTAAAAATTTACTCAAATTTTTTTGGCAAACATTTAGTAAATTTTTATTAAAAATTTACTCAATACTATTAAATCGTTTACTGGTGGAAAATTGAGTAATTTTTTACTCAAAAGTATTAAAAATTTACTCAAATTTTTTTTTTATTTCTTTCTGTGTATGTAATTTCAAAATAACCTGTATATTATTTTTATTACACCCAATCTATGTAGTATTTTCCATTTAAATTACAACCCTAAAATCTAAATAAAATTTTCATTCTTATATGCATCACGAAGGTGTATTAAACGTTGTTTTATACTAAACCATTTTTCAGTAATTTCTTTAGTTCAATCATAATGTGTCTAAAGTAAATATTTAAAGGCGAAAAAAATAGTTTTAAATAATTTATGACTGCATTATACTAGTTTCGAAACAAGAGGGATGTTTACTTCAAATGTCAAAGTGTAGAAGCCAATAACATTAGATCGATATTGACAGCTGCCAGGATATTAAAGAAACTCACCTGCTTGATTTAGTGAAACCACCTACGCATCATCAATGTCGAAATGTTCAATAAACATTTTTAAAAATATTTAAAAAACAAATTTAAAAAATTTAAAAATAAAGCTACAGATAAACAAAAGTTAGGGTGGATGTACCTTTTCCATCTTGATAAATGTTTAGAAAATATTGCTCCACAAGAAATAAAAACTAAGGTTCTGTCCCAGAAACTGGACCCACTAATCATTATGTATTTTGACTTCCTGAACTCGATTTCGCCATCAGAATTAAATTCTATCGTTGGGTTTTCTTGTAATCTTTGGTTTTCTTGTAATCTTGGGTTTTCTTGTAATCCTCAATGTGAAACTGTCTGATTTCTTTTTAATTTATAACCAAGATAGGAAAAATTACACAGGTTGACAAAAGTTAAACTTTTTCAATTTGCCTGACCTTTGACAACTGATTTATATGGATTTGAGTGTGCTGATTCCGAATCTGTTATCCAATTTTTTCCATCAGCTCGCGTTCGCGAGCAAATCGCTGTTAAAGAGTCGAAAAAGTACGTTTTTGACCAACTTTGGTTGGCTATAGTTTCTAAAACTAATTTTAGAGCTTCAGTTTTAAACACGAATTTAACTATATTGGATACGAGAATTCCAAAACTGGTATTAGCTTTTTTCTGACAGCTTCGGTTTTCGAGTTATTAAAAAGGGCATAAATATTCAGACAAAATTCAAGAGGGCAGAAATTTAAAAATTTTATTTTAGCGATATCTCCAAAACTAATGATGACTCAACAAAAGTAAGAGCATTTTTGGAATCAGCATACCAACATACCTAAAATCGTCATTCACTTTTTAGATGTAACCCAGCAAAACTTAGATTACCAAATAAGGTATAAAATAAGGTATAGGATCTCTTATTTTATACATTGCAGCATTGATGATTTAACAGGCGAGACTCAAAGTAATGCATCCACATTATCACAAAGAATACCAGTAAGGTATAAAATAAGTCATAAATTTATAACGAAGAATACGAGTAAGGTGTAAAATATATGATATTTTATAGGTTACGAGTAAGGTATGCATTACGTATCAAATTATTAGTAATGTATTATTTTTCACTTGAAAATAATACGCTGTGGAATAAATGTTTGGTAAGACATCCTAAAATAATGCTACAAATAAGGTATATACATTACCTGGTAATGTGTTATATAATCACCACCCATTACCAAAGTTTTGCTGGGAAGACAAGTGTTGGTAAATATGGACTCACAAACATGTCAAAAATAGCCTATTTTCAAAGATTCCTTAGGCTATATCTCAAAAACTAAAGCTGACCCAAAAAAACGATAGCCAGATTTGAAATCCGCGTACCCCAATTACCCAAAATTAGCTATCAGAACCCGGGCAAAAAAAAAAGTGTTGCCCTGTGTTATGAGTTGCTGAATCATTTCTCCGTCTACACCAATGGTTCTACACCTTTGATTCTGGCCCCACTGGAGGTACAATTGATTTTTTTCGAATTACAATTGATATTTTGCGAATGACAAATGATCTTTTTCGAATTAAAATTGATCTTTTACAAATTCCAATTGGAATCTTCGAATTACAATTGATATTTTTTGAATTACAATTGATCTTTTACAAATTCCAATTGGAATCTTCGAATTACAATTGATATTTTTCGAATTACAATTGATCTTTTACGAATTATAATTATTTTTTATGAATTTCAATTAATCTTTTACAAATTACAATTGATCATATACGAATTACAATTATAATCTTCGAATTATAGTTGATCTTTTACGAAACACATCTGTAAATGGTGTAGACCTAAAAATGTTGTACAAATTTAAGGCCAATCGGAGCAAATTAACCCGTGGCGCCCGGCGATCCAAGTTTTGGATTTTTGAAAATTAAAAAAAAAATTTAATGCGAACACGGATTTAAAAAAATAAAATCGGTCGAAAGGTTTTCGAGATTGTATATAGCTCAGTAAAAGTGATCGCTCTTTTTAGCTCTTTTGAGTAAAGTATTTCATTCTTACAGCTAAGTATGTTGTTCACCGGTAAAAAAAAAATGTTTCGAAACATCAATTTATTTGTAGTGAAAATTTGACAGTCATATGTTTGGTTATGTTTGGCGCATCAGCATACATAAAATACCTTAAATTAAAATTTTGTTAATGATTTTTGTCTATTTATGTGATATAATTAATGTTTACAGTGCCAAACACTTATAATTACTTCATTTTATTTCTGAATGTTAAATTTCACTGCTTTTTAAATGGTCTGTACAATTTAAAAAAAATGTTGCTTATAGTGTTGTTGCGTATTGATGCAACATATACCGGGTTATTTTGCCGGTTTTTCACCAGTGAACAGAATACCTCTTCAGCGAAATTTTTACGCTTTTGTAAAGCCAGTGTGAAATTTATGTTTTTTTTATATGGAGTTTGACAGATTTTCACGTGAAAACCGAGCAACTTACCCACCTTAAAGCTCAATAGCTCTTTTATTAATTTTGAGTTGTGTCGTAGCTCTTTTTTTTTAATTTGTGAATAGGACTGTTCAGATCTTGCTTATTTTATTTATTTTTATTAATAAGAGGAATAATTTTTTAAAAAATATAAATATTGCCGTTTTGTACACTCAAAAAAATAAAACTGTAAAGTTAACAATTTTTTTTTGTTAACTCGAGTTTACTTGCTTTTTAGCGAATTGTTAGTTAAAATCAGCGTTTTAACTACTTTTTTTAGTTAAGTTCAATTTACGAAAATACTAGTTTTGAACAAATTTTGAATTAATTTTTTTTGTTGACTTTAAAACTGAGTTTACGAATTTTTATTAATTAATTTGCTGATTTCTCGATACATATTTGTCAAGTGAAAAAATGTTAGAAATTTCTTGTGTAGCCTCCTATGCAAATCTCATAAGTTCTACTTAAGCTGAACTTAATCCTGTAAAAAATAAGTGAAGTGTTAGTGTATAAAATCAATATTTAACAAACTTACAATTTTTTTACAAAAAGTTAAGCTGAATTTAACTAATTTTTTTGTTAATACGTACATAAAAATGTTACGAAATTTTCAGCTGAATTTTTAGTTAAAGTTACGTTTTTTTTGCTACATTCATTCTACGAAAAGTTAACTAAATATTTTTAGTTAAATTAACTAGAAATTTAGTAGGTTCAAAATCAGGTGTTTTTTTAGTTAAATTTAACTAAATTTGTTGCTTTTATTTTATTTTTTTGAGTGTGTAGTTCAATCGCTCTTTTGTGGTCTTCGTTCAACAGTTCGTAAACGAATCATTTTGATCATGTCTGTTGGTTGTTCATCTAGTTGAAATCGGTCTGGTTTCGTTTTCGTTCAACAGTTCGTGAACGAATCAATTGGATCATGTCTGTGTTTTGGCTTTCGTTCAAAAAATACAAAAATTTTGAAAAAAAAATGAATTTAAAAAAAACATACAATTTTTGTAAAAAAAAAAAAAACATAAATGCTGAGAAAGAGTGCCAAAAGAGAAGAGAAAACTAACGCCTATTGACAAAATTAACAAAAAAAAATGAACGACCGAACTAAAAAATCAAAATGAAGTAATGACCAATTGAGCTAGATACCTAGAAGAGCGGAAATGAACGAACTTGATAAACCGCTCAGTTAAGTGAATAGTTCAATTGAACTAGTTCGTTCGTGAACGACACAACTCAAAAAGGCTTTTTGGACTTTTCATGCAATTTTAGAAGGGTACAGAGGAACTTAAAAAAAATGATTTGAAGCTATCAAATTTATAATATACAATGTTTTTTGCATTGGTAATGGGGTAAATATCATAAATGGCATCTGATAAAACTTAAAATGAAGGAATGAGGAAGATGGTGAAAGATAAGAAAGATAAAGAATGATTAACTTACAAATGAGTTAAAAAAGCGGATATGAACGAACTAGTTCACATAGCTCAGTTGAGTAAATCATTCAATTAAAATACTTCGTTAAAGAGCTACACAACTCTATTTCTACGTTAAAAAAAAATCTCGATCTTTTTTCCCTTGACCCTTTCGTAGAGCTCGACATAATTTTTCATATAAACTTAATTTGAGCCAAATCCGACCATTTTAACCCGAGGCGACCTTCTATCAAAGTTTTGTATTTTTAGAAAATTTCTACTATAATTTTGGATTTTTTAAGAATAAAAAATAAAATAAAAAAAAATATCTCGCGACACATTATGTTAATTAATTTTGGCATGCTGAATACGAATATTAAAAAATACTGAAATCGGTCGAGCAGTTTTCGACCATTTGAAATTGATCAAACATTTTATAATAATGGTGGTTTTTTCCAACTTCCAAGAAATTTAAAAAAAAATCGCATTTTTTTTAAACTATTTTATAGCTCTTGAGGCAAACTTTCAGTTAAACTTAATTTGAGCCGAATCAGACTATTTAAATCCATGTTTAAAGTTTTTGTGGAAAATTGTCTAAAAATCAAATAATTTTCATCGAATGGCGCCACAGGTTAAAATGAATATTTTCGTTCAAAATTAATTTGAACCAAATCTGATCACTACAATAGTAATGGCAATTTTTGCTAGGAAAGTTGTCGCGGGTCTAGGAAAAAAAAAATTTTAGAATTTTTTTAAACAATTTTGTAAACTTCGGAAAAAGGGTAATTTTTTGCAAAATTTCAAATAGCGATATCTCGAAAACTGTTCGACCGATTTATATTTTGTTGGGTGCATACAAAAATAGTTTTCAAATTATTTTCTTTAATTTGAGCTAAATAACTAGACATGTGTAGTTTTAATGAGTCATTCATTTAAAAAAAAAAAAATATTATAATCTAACAATAGTGACAGACAGGAGGCAGACAGTCACCTAAAGTGATATAACTAAACAAGGCCTACAAAAAATATGTGCAACATAAACCATCCAACAAATAAAATAGTAGTACCATATGTTATAGAAAAAGTAACAAAACGGGTGTTGTTTTTTGTAATTTTTTTTTGTGAAATTCAACCTTTTTTTTCCAGGGTATTAAAATATTGACAAAATGCAACTTACACATGTAAAACTAATACGAGGGCTGGTTAAGTGGAAGCAAACTAACATAATTTGAACTGAAAAGGTTTCCTTCCTTTAAAGAAAGAAACATACAAATGATAAAACATGTAAAAAGGAAATAGATTATGGTTGGTTTTTAAGGTAGTTTAAATGAATTTTTAAGGCTTTATTTAAAGATTGAAAGTTTGTTTTTCAAAAAAAAACTAACAATTGTTTAAAACTTCCTACTCAATTTTTTGAAAATGTGTTTTTTTTGCTTTACAATTTTGTGTGATCCTATAAATTATAACATGACAAATGACAAAATGTAATCACCATAATAAAAAACAAGTAAAAAAGTTAAATTCGGCCTTGCCGAATGTAGTGATACCCTCCACAATTTCAAAAAGATTATTGCAAAAAACTTTATTTAAAAGGAAATTACTTTTGAAAAAAAAAAAAAAATTTCCGCAAAAAAAAAATTGGTAAAAATCCGCGATTTTTTTCTTTTTTTGTCCAAAAATATGTTCGTACTTGTTTAAATACCATTTGGTGTTCAATTACGTTCACATATGTCAACCAGCAACCGAATTAAAGCATTTTATATTTTTAGGTTATATTGAATGTACTAAAATTTTGGAGGTGTCCTTACATTTTCTTTCATAACTTTTGAACCGCTGAACCGATATCGCTCAAATGCAATACCAAACTTCTCGGGAGAACTTTCAATAAATATGTAAAGTTTCAGTCACCTCCGTGCAATATTTTGGCCGTGATCACCATTTCCACAGACAGACAGACGGACATCGCTAGAATGTCTTAAAATCGATCGGGCATCATGAATATTTATACTTTATGGGGTCCCAGATCGATATTTCGATGAGTTACAAACGGAATGACAAACTTATATATACCCTCTATGACTAAGTGGAGGGTATAATGAAAAGTTTAGGTGTTTTCTTTATATTTTTTTTTTTGTCTGGAGGAGATGAAGAGGTAGAATTATTATACACATTTAAATTTTAATAATGTTTCCCTTTATTTTTTTTTAATACATAACTCCCATTTTATTTAAACAAACATGTGGGTTTTCTTATTTTATTAAACTAAAGTAAAAAAAGTTAAATTCGGCTTTACCGAATAAATTAATACCCTTCACAATGTAAAAAAGGATTATTTAAAAAAAAAAAAAAAACAAGTAAAAAAGTTAAATTCGTCCTTGCCGAATGTAAAGATACCCTCCACAATTTAAAAAAAAATATTTTGGAATTTTTTGGAAAAAATGTTATGAAAAAAAAAGAAATTCGCAGAAAAAAATTTTTTGGTGAAAAAAAATTCCGCAATTTATTTTTTTTTTTAAATAGGTTTGTACTTGTACAAATACCACTCTGTGTCTAATTCTGTTCACATATGCCAACCAGCAGCCAATTTAAAGCATTTTGTATTTTTAGGTTATGTAGAGTGCACTAAAATCTTCGAGGTGTTCTTACATTTTCGTTCATAACTTCTGAACCGCTGAACCGATTTCGCTCAAATGCAATACCAAACAACTTCGGACAACAACAAGTAAATGTGCTAAGTCTTAGTCATATATGTTTAACACTTTGGCCGTGATCACCATTTTCACAGACGGACAGACAGACGGATATCGCTAGAATGTCTTATAATCAATCACTGATCAATAATTTACGGGGTCTTAGACCGATATTTTGATGAGTTACAAACGGAATGACAAACTTATATATACCCTCTATATCACAAATTGTAAGTGGAGGATATAAAAAGGATGTTGTTTTCAAGTATTGTGGTAAATCTAGTGGGCTGATGTTTACAAAACTTCTTGTCTTTTTTTTGGATTTGAACGAAAAAAAACATACATAATTCTGGTAACAAGATATTTGCCTGCATACTTTTTTTTATTAAATTTAACAAGAAAAAGGTGTGTGATGGTTGCAATGAACTTTCTTTTAAAGCAAAAAAAAAATAATAATAAATAAAATTAATGATAATTTTTTAACCAAGATACATATAACTTTATTCAATGCAAAAATGTAGGCGTTAATGTCATTATCATTTTGTTTAAATACTAGTTGAAGTGGCCAGAATTTTACGGGGTGAATTCATTATTTTTCTCAGATTCTGAGACATTTTTCCCATAGAAAAAGTCTCACATTCTGAAGACATTGTTCCTGTCTCAGATTCTGAGACATTTTTCCTGTAGAAAAAAGTCTCAGAATCTGAGACATTTTTCTTACAGAAAAAAGTCTCAGATTCTGAGACATTTTTCCTATAGAAAAAAGGCTCAGATTCTGAGACATTTTTCCTATAGAAAAAAGTCTCAGATTCTGAGACATTTTTCCTTCCTATAGAAAAAGTCTCAGATTCTTAGACATTTTTCTTATAGACAAAGTTTTGACAATGGAATCTGACAAATTCCGAAACACGTGTCGACTAAGTCTTGCAAAAATGTCCAGCATAAATAAATTTAAAACAGAAAAAAAATTTTATTGAGAATTATTTTATAAGAATGTCATAGTTTTAATTAATAAAAGAAATAATGACCTCGAGCTAGAATAAACGTACTCAAAATTTAAGAAATATTTAAAAAAAAAATCTCTAAATTTTTTCCCTTGACCCTTTAATAAAGCTTGAGACGAACTTCTATTTTAACTTGTTTTGAGACTAATTCGCAACTTTATCAAAGTTTTAAATTTTTAGTGGAAATTTTCTAAAAACTTTGAATTTTTTTTCTTTAATAATTTTTATACCCTCCACTTAGTGATAGAGGGTATATATAAGTTTGTCATTCCGTTTGTAACTCATCGAAATATCGATCTGGGACCCCATAAAGTATATATATTCATGATGCCCGATCGATTTTAAGACATTCTAGCGATGTCCGTCTGTCTGTCTGTCTGTCTGTCTGTGGAAAATGCTGTCGAGGACAAAATATTGCACAGAGATGACTGAAACTTAACATATTTATTGGAAATTCTCCCGAGAAGTTTGGTATTGCATTTGAGCGATATCGGTTCAGCGGTTCAAAAGTTATGAACGAAAATGTAAGCACACCTCAAAAATTTCAGTACATTCAACATAACCTAAAAATGCTTTAATTCGTCTTCTGGTTGGCATATGTGAACATAATTGAACACAAAATGGTATTTATACAAGTACGAACATATTTTTTGACAAAAAAAGAAAAAAATCGCGGATTTTTTTTTACCAAAATTTTTTTTGCGGAAATTTTTTTTCAAAAAAAAAATTTTTTTCAAAAGTAATTTCCTTTTAAATAAAGCTTTTTGCAATAATCTTTTTGAAATTGTGGAGGGTATCACTACATTCGGCAAGGCCGAATTTAACTTTTTTACTTGTTTTTTTCTTGATCCTTTCAAGGAGCTTGAGGAGAACTTTCATTTTAACTTAAATTAAGCCAAATCCAATTATTTTAACCCGTGGGCCGTGCCCTTTAATAAAAGTTTTGGATTTTTTAAAAAACTTCCACCAAAAATATTTGAATCAATTTTGCGATGAAGGCTCCCCAGAAGGATAGTTGGAAGCGTGCTAGCCTATGAGTGTGGTGGTTGTGGGTTCGATTCTCACTGCAACGAGAAAACCCAGCAAAAATTTTTGTTCCAAATAATCGATTCCAGAACTTTTAATCTTTTAGAAATCTTTCTCCAGACCATTGAGTCTTGAAAAAATCCCTGCCTTCTTAATATGAAATGATTTTTCATTATTTTTTATAAAACCTTTTAAAGTTTTAAATATTGTTTTAGTACAATTTTATTATCTTTAACTAAAATAATACAAATTTATTGTAATAAACTACATACACATACCGCTAATATTAGTTTTACAAAAAGTTCATTGTTCTCTTAAATAAATGACGTTTAAAATTAAAAACGATATATATTTTTATATCTTGTTTTTTATAACTTTTTTTTTTGTTATTTTATAGAAAATGGAATAAAAATTAAAATATCGCGTGACCATAAAACTAAACATGGACGTTCAGTTTGTTTATTTTACTACACTAAGAAAATTATGCCATTAACTGTTTGTAGGTTATTTTAAAAAGTTATCAGTAAAGTCATTTTAAAAGAAAAATCACTTATTTTATAAAGGATTTAATTTTTTTACTGTTTCTGTAGTTTAAAAAAAATAATTTACTGTATTAAAAACGAATTTTCTGTTACATTTAATTTCGGCAGTAAAATATTTCTTCTATAGTTTTACTGTTTTTCAATACAAAATAACTGAATATTCACTAGTTTTTTAATGTTTTGGTTAGTCATTAAAATAACATTTAAAATTGACTGTAATGTGTTTTTATTTTAAATGAAAAAACAGTGGAATGGTTTTTAAATAAAACTTCATTTGTTTTAAGTGAATATTCACTGGAATTTACCTACATAATTCTTTGAGTGTACTATAGTCATGTTAGAAATTATAAAAAAAAAAGTTTATTGTCCTTTTTTGTTATCAATTTCTACACTCATAAAAATTTGTTAGTATTCCTTACAAAAAAGTCTGTTACCATTACTAATAAAGTTTTCAATTTGTGCCCGATAACTTTTTCAGTTACCATTACAAACTTTGGTTTTCAAAAATTAGTAATCTTAAAAAAAACTAAAAAAATTAGTATTACTAATTTTTTTTGTAAAAAAATTGTAAATTGTGTATTTTAAATTTTTGTTTTTTTTTTACTATATGTAAACTGCGTAGTGCGCTTGTTGTCGCCATTACTATTTCAATGCAAGTCAGATTTTGTTTGAGTTTTTGATCTGAAATATGTAAGAGAAAATAATGAATACATTTTTTTAATACAAAATATAAATTGTGTTGAATAAATTGACATGTTGAATAAATTGGTGTTCTAGAATAAAAAATACATTATATTGATATTATTTAATAGGAACACATAAATATACAGTTGTTACCTGCTTTCATCATTTTCTATTTTGTTTTATTTATTGTCCTAAAAATAGAGTTAATTTTAAACAAAAAATACTTTAACATTTGGTGACCTGTATTTTGTGTTGTAATATTTTGTTGTTTGTACATTTATTTTATTTCTTCCGCTCCGCGACGTTGTCAATTCAAATGCTATTTTCAACTGAATAATAGAAAGAAAGACATGAAGAAAAGTACACAAAATTACCAATACTATTCTGAGTATTAAGAAATCAACCCTTTGTGTACACTGTACACAAGAAAAAAAAATTCGCAGAAAGAAAAAAGAATTGAAAAAGGTCGGTGTTTTTTTGAATTTTGCATATCTTCTCTTTACTGCATTTTGTTCCCTTTTTAATATACTTTTTTATTTGAAAGAAAACAAAGTAGTTACAATGAAGCAGACAAATAAGTGTAATTCAATATTGAAAATAATAAACATATTCATACTCATCAAAGCGCAGTTTTACCATTAAAATAAAAAAATAACTAACTTTATATTTTTTTTAAATGCTCTTTTTAATTTCCAAATATCTTAATAACATTTTCTTTTTGTATTTCATTAGTGCATTACTTTTTTAGAAAAGAAAACCGAAAAGTTAATACGAAATTTTTAAAAAATCAACTGAAAAAATTATTAAAAAATCAGTAAAAAATTAATAGTTTGTAACGCGAGTTTACTAAAACGAATTACAAAAAAATATTTTTTTAGTACAATTTAGTAAAAAAGTTGTAAAGTTGGGATACAAACAGTTTTACAAACTTTTTTACTAACGTATTTTTTTGAGTGTAGGAATGAAAAACCTAAAATTTACAGTTTATTTACAATATAAAATAAATAAAAAAAAAATTTCAGGAAATGAAAAAAAACCAATCCTTAAAACTGTTAAAACTTTCGTTAGAATTAATGAGGTGATTTTTTTGTTTGCATTTTGCTCTTTTTTCCAGAATAAATAAAATAATTTTTTTTCAACAATAAAACAAATAAATAAATTAATAGTCAACACTTTAATTTAATGACTAATTTTTTTTTGAAAATAATCTATTTTACGAGAGAGAGAGTTCCTAGTAGAAATTACAATTTTATTGGTAAAAAGTATGTAAAATTACCAACTTTTTACAAGTTTTTTACCAATAAAACTGTAAATTTACAACTTTTTTGACGCGATAAAAATTACAAGGAGTTCTCGTGACTTAACTAGATTTTGTGCTACCTCCTATTTTACGAGAATTTCTAGTTAAAATTATGAGCTTTTTTGTAACTTGTACCCGCAGTTTCTGTAACACGAACGTCATTCGAACGAATGACGTTCGAGTTACAGAAAAGGGGCAAATTTCATCTCGAATATGTGTCTGAAATTCATTCTTATGATTTTTGCACTAAAGAAATACAAATTTATCATTATTTAAAAAAAAATTATTCCAAGCCCATAAAAGTGTGGGGGGGGGGGGGGCGGACCAAAAAAAAAAAATACATATTCTAATTGTCTTGGTCCAAATGCAGGACTTTGAACTTCTTGTAGCATAAAAATGTTGCATTTGTTAAACAAAAACACAAAAAAATCATGTAAAAAGTGGTATTTTTCAGAGGTTGGTTTAGTTCTTCAAGGGGGAACTTTTTTCCCCCTGGTCCGATTTTGCTCATTTACGAACTTAACCTGCCTATGAACATGAGACATATTTGTGCCAAACTTCAGGAGTCTAGCTGTTTTATTGGACTGCATTGTGTTATCTACAGACAGACGGACATTCATAGAATGTTTTAGAATCGATCATGGATCAATAATATATATAATTTATAGGGTCCCCGACCGATATTTCGATGCGGTACAAACGGAATGACAAAGTGAGTATACCACCCATACTGTGGTTGGAGGGTATAAAAATGTCCATTGTAATTCAAAATATATCAAATGAAATTTGAAAAAGATAAATTGTAATTCGAAAATGATCAATTGTAACGCGAAAAACATCAATTGCAATTCGAAAAAGACCAACTGTAATTCGAAAAAGATCAACTGTAATTCGAAAAAGATTAATTGTAGTTCGAAAAATATCAATTGTTATTCGAGAAAGATAAATTATAATTTAAAAAACATCAACTGTAATTCTAAAAAGATTAATTGTAGTTCGAAAAAGATCAATTGCAATTCGAAAAAGATCAATTGTAATTTGAAAAAGATCAATTGTAATTTAAAAAAGATCAATTGCAATTCAAAAACATTAAACGCAATTTGCAATTTAAGAAAGATCAATTGTAATTCGAAAAAGATTAATTGTAATTCGAAATAGATCAATTGTATTGAAATTCGAATAAGATCAATTGTAATTCGAAAAAGATCAATTGTAATTCAAAGATTCCAATTCAAAAAAGAACACTTTCAATTCAAAATAGAATAATTTCGAATTACAATTGATCTATTTAAAATAACGGATCTCTTTCGAAATGTTGATCTCTTTCGAATTATTGATCTTTTTCGAATTACAATCGGAATCCTTGAATTATATAGAATTTAAAATAGAATCTTCGAATTGAAAATGGAATTTTCAAATTGCAAATGGAATTTTCAAATTTCAAATGGAATTTTCAAATTGCAAATGGAATTTTAGAATTTAAAATGGAATCTTCGAATGACAACACGAATCTTCGAATTACAATTGAGCTTTTTCGAATTACATTTCTTAATGGTTGTAAATCTTTTTTTGGATTTCTTCTGCAAATGCTTATAAATCTTATTTACATCAATTTTAAAAGCTTAATAAAAGCTTTTTGGTCAGTAAACAACTTAATATGATATGTGAAATAGTCTTAAACTTAAAAGTTTTTTTTTTGTTAATTATGTGAATTAAAAGCTTTTTTGTTCAATATGTGACTTAAAAGCTTTTTTATATCCTTCACTTAGTGATAGAGGGTATACGTTTGTCATTCCGTTTGTAACTCATCGAAATATCGGTCTGGGACCCCATAAAGTATATGGGGCATTCCATGTGAAATCGGACACTTTGAAAAACTTTTTTTTTAGATTTTCCCAATTTGTTTACAGTTTTTAGTACCCTTCGAAAACACCTTCGTGGTAAATTTTCAGATTTTTTTGATGACCCGTTCAAAAGATATCGAATTTTTAAAAATTGGTAGTTTCTTCCTTTACTACAACTTCTTTAAATCATACACTGAAAAAAATAGCTTCGTGAAATTAATGAAAATTGACTTAACCTTAATGAAAAATGACTCACGTTTTCAACCGAAGACAGGTATCATTTGATTAATGAAACTGGTGTCATTAAAGTTCCTTTCAATGAAAACTTGCATATAAATAATGAAAATATTCGTAGAACTTGTTTGAAACGTTTTATGAAGTTTTTCATAAAATGTATGAAAATATCCATTGATTAAATGTGGAATAGTAGTTGGTAATGAGCGTATGATAATTGCTTTTTACAAGTAACTAGTTGCTAACTTTATTAAGGTTTTGATATGGGAATTACGATAAATTTATTTTGGTTAAAGTTATCAAAATTTCCATAGAAAGCCCATAATCAAGTTAGGAACAAGTTACCTAAAAACAGCACGTATCATACTCCATAAGTGAAAATTTGCATTAATAACAATTTTGGTAAGTCACATGTAACCATCACTGTAACCGTCACTGAAATTTTATTTAGGGGCATGTCACAGACTCAATTCCGATCGGATTTGAAAAAAAGTTGTTACTCGTAAAACGCAAAACAATTTTTTTTTCGGAATGAAATCACTTTTAAAAATCAAAGTGGAATTGAATTGCTAAAAGTGGTTTCATTCCGAAAAAAAGTATTTGCTTTGCGTTTTACGAGTGAACCACTTATTCCACTTCCGAACGGAATTGGGTCTGTGACATGACCCTTAATTGCACACTTTTTATGGTTTTCACCTAGTTTTTACACACAACAAAATTTTACTCCAAACTTAAATTGGTCTGAATTGCCATATAAAGTAAACTATAAAAGACAAAAACGCGATGACTTTAAAAACACGTGCTGCCAAAACGTAGCAACAACAAAAAATTACCCTACATTTCATCACAAAATTTTAATGACTTAAAAAACAATTTTTCTGTTGCAAATTATATTATATTTTATAAGAAACAGTCAAAAGAAACTCTTATACGGAACTTTTCACTTGTAATTTCAATTAGATATAACCAGCATAACACACACACAAGTTTCAATAACAAAGCAAAAAAATGTAAAATTATTTTATTTTATTAGAAAAAAGTTAACACACATGTAACAAGTGAGAGTGTTACATTCGGCTGTGCCGAGTCTTTTATACCCTCCAAAATGTAAAAAAAAAAACAATATAAAAAAAATCCAGGGGCGTCTTTTTTTTTTGGGGGGGGGGGGGGTTGGTAGGAGACGTCAGGGGGCACCTTTCCTTTGTGATTTTGAACTTCTTCTGAGATAAGAATGTTGCATTTGCTTAGCAAAAGTACAAAAAACCCTGCAAAAAGTGCGATTTTTCTTGGGTTGGCTTAGTTCTCTAAAGGGGAACTTTTTTCCCCTTGGTCCGATTTTGCCCATTTCCGAACTTAACCTGCCTAGGAATATAAGACATATTCGTGCTAAACTTCGGAAGTCTAGGTCTTTTATTTTGGACTGTATCGTGTCTTCTACAGACGGACAGACGGACATCTCTAGAATGTCTTAGAATCGATCACTGATCAATAATATATATACTTTATGGGGTCCTAGATTGATATTTCAATGCGTTACACACGGAATGACAAAGTGAGTATACCCCCATACTGTGGTTGGAGGGTATAAAAATTACAATTAGACTAAACACGCGTGGTGTAATAAAATGTCGTATGTTTTTGTTCTGTTTTCTTTCTCTTATTCGCAACGCAGAGTTGTATTTAGTTCTAAAAAATCTTATGATATTTTTTAATGAAATTATGAAATCTAATGAAACAAGTTTCATAAAATTTGTTCATAACATGCATGAAGTTTCAATCAGCTTATGAATTCCTTCATTTAAGTAATGAAAACAAAATAATGAATCCGTTTCATTAATATCAGGAAGGTTATTTTTTTCAGTGTAGCTTCTTCAATAATGGTCCAAATTTCAATTTTTTTTTTTCAAAATTTTTGTTTTTTTATGTACTTTCTAAAAAAAAATCCCAAAAAATTCTTAAAAGCGCTCTAGTATGCGATTTTTAAGTTTTAAAATTTAAATCTCATTTTTGAAAATGTTTGTACTCTTCGATTTTTTTGAATTTTTTTTCTGTAAAACTTCTATCGATTCTACAAATTTTTTGCCCAGGAAGATCTTGGGATAACGATTATTACTATTTTTTAAAATTTTTTAAAAAAATTTTATTGTAATTTTCCAATCTAAAAATCATTTCTACTGCTCCAATGGTGCGTCATAGAGGGGTCCCTTATAAGACCGACCCCCATTAATTTTTACGTCTTAACATTTCTTTGGAACAAACTAATACCCTATCTCCAATTTCTAAGGGGGCTCCCACACAAAACGACATTTTTTAAAATTTGTTCCAACCGCTCTAACTGCCCCAATAGTGCCCTTAGAGCAACAAAATGTATGACCGACCCACAATATTTTTTAGTCCAAACATTTTCTCTCAACACACCTACCCTCTATCTTTAACTGTTAAGGCGGTCCCCATACAATTTTTTTTAAATTTGTTTTATTTAATCAGCTTCTACCGGTCCAATGGTGCGTCCGAGAGGGGTCATTACTGAGACCGACCCCCATTTATTTTTACTCTACAACATTTTTTCAAAACATACCTACGCCCTATCTCCACTCCCTAAGTAGCCCAATTAGAAATTTTGTCTTTAAGACAATGTCAGTAATGATTCATCAGGTAGAAGTCAGCAAGTGAATACATTTTACTCAAGACAACTTAATGACATGGCATAATTTTTGTCGGAGCTCCCCAAGTTCTATAAATGTACTGACTTGTCATATAAGTTGTCTTATCAATTTAGAAAAATTATGTCTTTAATGCTGACAATTATATAGCAAATCCGACCCATCACTAAAAAATTTTTTGCGATGTAAAATCGATGTAATTTTGTTTAATCCTTTAAAACTCTTTTAATTTACTTTGTAATTGAATAAATAAAATTGAATTGGTCTTAAAACAATAAAAAAAAAAAATTTAAAAAAAATCCGCGACCGGGGATTGAACCAAGGCCAAAAATCTACAACACGTAAGTTGTCGAACCTGCTAGACAACTAGGCCAACCACAACTTTAAATTGTTTGTAATAAAATATATTTTGAAAGGCCCTATGCTCCTTGTAGGAACGACGGGAACATATATATACATTAGAGTGTCCCTTATTTTGGAAATGTTGGAAATCTTGAGACGGTACCCGCTCATTTTTTTCCTTTTGACTTAAAAATAACTCAGGAAAAATTTTACGCCCCTAGGACCACGCCTTCCCTACGCGACGGGGCCTTAAAGAGCGGGGCCTTAAAAATCATTTTTCCATACAAACCAAAAAAATTTTTTTTTGATTTTTAATTTTTTTGTTATTATTTATTATATTACTTGGTTTGCTTATTCACGACAAAAAATTTGATATTGGTGGGATATGTCTTTCAGCGCTAAAAAATTTTTCGCAAAAAAAAATTTTGAGCCGCCGGGGTCCTACAGTAAAAAATTTTTAAAAAATATTTTTTTTTAGTTTTGACCAGCAACGGGTTTAGCTGCTATGTTGCTTTAAATGATATATATTCATAAAAAAATATTTTTTGTATCTGTGACATCTTTATCGTGTTCTAAAAAAGGGTAAAAAATGCATTGTTGATTTATTTCGATACACGATAAAGATGTCACAAATATGAAAAATATTTTTTTTGGAATATATATCATTAAAAACAACATAACAACTAAAACCGTTACTTTTCAAAACTAAAAAAAAATATTTTTTAAAAATTTTTTACCGTAGGATCCCTACGGCTCAAAATTTTTTTTTCGAAAAAGATAAAGATGTCACAGATATGAATAATTTTTTTTTTGGAATATATATCATTTAAAGCAACATAGCAGCTAAAACCGTTGCTGGTCAAAACTAAAAAAAAATATTTTTTAAAAATTTTTTACTGTAGGACCCCGGCGGCTCAAAATTTTTTTTTGCTAAAAATTTTTTAGCGCTGAAAGACTTATCCCACCAAAATCAAATTTTTTGTCGTGAATAAGCAAACCAAGTAATATAATAAATAATAACAAAAAAATTAAAAATCAAAAAAAAATTTTTTTGGTTTGTATGGAAAAATGATTTTTAAGGCCCCGCTCTTTAAGGCCCCGTCGCGTAGGGAAGGCGTGGTCCTAGGGGCGTAAAATTTTTCCTGAGTTATTTTTAAGTCAAAAGGAAAAAAATGAGCGGGTACCGTCTCAACATTTCGAACATTTCCAAAATAAGGGACACTCTAATATACATATATATATTTTGAAATCATAATATTTTCAAATTTGTCAAAAACAAAATATATTGAATATATCGTCACCTAAAATGTATAGGGCCCCAGCAATATTTTTTTTTGTAAATGATTTTTTGTGTTTTGTATAAATAATATTAAAAACAAAAAAGATACGCTTAAATAACTCTAATAAAATCTTGTTAAATAGGATGAAGCCAAATTCCAATTAATATTTAAAAAAATCTTATATTTGAGGAAGAAAAATTTATATTGTAGCATTTTTCAATTCAGTCGACGAAATATATATAACAGGACAATTCAAATAACAAATTAATTTAAATTTCTTTTTAAATAAACACATTTATTATCAAAGTTTGGCTAAAGGGGTAAGGTGCTAGACCAGTGAACAGAAGGTTCTGAGTTCGCGGACCAAGTGAGGCAGATAAAAATAGTAAGTTTTAAAAAATTAAATTTAAGAAATGGAAAGATAAAAATAGTGAAGTAATGTAAATTAAAAGACGTGATTAATAATTTTTAAATTTTTTACGATCTCTGACATACTATGTACATGTCATAATTTAGTCAGCACTATTGACTACCTGCTTACTTGTCGGCGAGGAATTTTGACAAAATACTTGAAAAAGTCGGGAGGTGTCATGAGGTTTTTTGTATGGTCAGAGATTTTTCAGTCAGCAGGTACACTGACATTGTCATAGGGAAGTCTTTGAGATGTCTTAACGACATTTCTAATTGGGAGGCTCCCATACAAAATTACATTTTTATAAAATTTGCTCCAACTGTTATTTGTATGGGAGCCTACTTAGGGAGTGGAGATAGGGCGTAGGTATGTTTTGAAAAAATGTTGTAGGGTAAAAATAAATGTGGGTCGGTCTCACTAATGACCCCTCTCGGACGCACCATTGGACCGGTGGAAGCTGATTAAATAAAACAAATTTACAAAAAATAACAAAAATTGTATGGGGACCGCACAGTGGTTCCAAGTCCAAATCTAGCTGGACAAAATTATTTTATCATCGTTTTATATGTTTTTGGGGTCGCTGAGTTCAAAAAACATGTTTAAATTTTTCTAAGTCGATTACACTAATCGACAAGTTTTTATTTTTTTTCTAATTTCAGTAATTCATTAATGTCAAAAATGGTTTATATGCAGAACAGAAATATGAAATGCAAAAACTTATTTTTTGAAAGTTTTGTAATCTCTAAAAAAAAAAAATTTTTTGTCGAGAAGTGTAATTGAAAAAAACAAGTGAGAGCGTTAAATTCGGCTATGCCTAATCTTTTATACCCTCCAAAATGTAAAAAAAAATAAAAAAAAAACTGTGAGAGTGTTACATTCGGCTGTGCCGAATCTTTTATGCCCTCCAAAATGTAAAAAAAACAATATAAAAAAAATCCAGGGGGGGTTTGTTTTTTTTTTTGGGGGGGGGGGGGGGGGTTGGTGGGAGACGTTAGGGAGCACCTTCCCATTGCGATTTCGAACTTCATCTGAGAGAAGAATGTTGCATTTGCTTAGCAAAAGTACAAAAAACCCTGCAAAAAATGCGATTTTTTTTAGGTTGGTTTAGTTCTCCAAGGGGGAACTTTTTCCCCTTGGTCCGATTTTATCCATTTCCGAACTTAACCTGCCTAGTAATATAAGACATATTCGTGCCAAACTTCGGAAGTCTAGCTCTTTTATTTTGGACTGTATCGTGTCCTCTACAGACGGACAGATGGACAGACGGACGGACATTTTTGAATTTAGTAGAAGTGTGTAATTTTGGCCGCGGTTTAATAGGAAACATCACATTTAATGCTTTATTTAAGCTAAGCATAATTATAATACTTAAAAGCTATCAAAAACTTACAAAAATTCGATACTTTATTTAGAAAAAAAAATTTAGGCGAAAATCTATTTTCATATAAACTGTGATTAATTTTAAACCTGCAAAAACCTGCAAGAAATGTCTGCATGACAACGTTCAGTAATAAATTACCTATAAGTTGTATGTAGTAATTCGACATGATATGCCTGGATTCGGTTTTGGCAAGCTGCGGAAGTTTCATAAGTCCTCAAAAATATTGTTATTATTGACCATACTTCAAAGTACAAAAAATGTAAGAAGAAGATCGATAATAAATTTCTTATTAATGTCCAGAATAAGTATAAATCTGTAGCTTTCTTGTACATAAACCGTTTTGAAACCATTGATGTAACATGGATAATATGATGTTATTAGTTGAACACTTATATATACATATATTATTTTTTTAAATATTGGATACCAAAAATGTTATTTCATTCGCATATTTAACAAAGTTAAAGACCTAATTCCAAAAAATGGTTATTAGTTTGATCAGAACACACCCTTAGCTTGCCCCTAGCACTATTAATTCCCAATTTTAAGGACACTAATTTTTGGACTTTTGTCCAGCTAGATTTTGATTTGGAACCAATGTGGACCGCCTTAACAGTTAAAGATAGAGGGTAGGTGTGTTCAGAGAAAATGTTTGGACTAAAAAAATATTGTGGGTCGGTCATACATTTTGTTGTTCTAATGGCACTATTAGTGCAGTTAGAGCGGTTGGAACAAATTTTAAAAAATGTCATTTTGTGTGGGAGCCCCCTTAGAAATTGGAGATAGGGTATTAGTTTGTTCCAAAGAAATGTTAAGACGTAAAAAATAATGGGGGTCGGTCTTATAAAGGACCCCTCTATGACGCACCATTGGAGCAGTAGAAATGATTTTAAGATTGGAAAATTACAATAAAATTTTTTAAAAAAATTTTAAAAAGTAGTAATAATCGTTATCCCACGATCTTCCTGGGCAAAAAATTTGTAGAATTGATAAAAGTTTTACACAAAAAAATTTCAAAAAAATCGAAGAGTACAAACATTTTCAAAAATGAGATTTAAATTTTAAAACTTATAAATCGCATACTAGAGCGCTTTTAAGAATTTTTTGGGAATTCTTTTTAGAAAGTACTTAAAAAAACAAAAATTTTGAAAAAAAAAAATTTGAAATTTGGACCATTATTGAAGAAGTTATGATTAAAAGAAGTTTCAGTAAAGGAACAAACTACCAATTTTTAAAAATTCGATATCTTTTGAACGGGTCATCAAAAAAATCTAAAAATTTACCACGAAGGTGTTTTCAAAGGGAACTAAAAACTGTAAACAAATTGGGAAAATCAAAAAAAAAAGTTTTTCAAAGTGTCCCATTTCACATGGAATGCCCCATATATATTCATGATCACCGATCGATTTTAAGACATTCTAGCGATGTCCGTCTGTCTCTCTGTGGAAATGGTGATCACGGCAAAAATATTACACGGAGGTGACAGAAACTTTACATATTTATTGGAAGTTCTCCCGAGAAGTTTGGTATTGCATTTAAGCGATATCGGTTCAGCGGTTCAAAAGTTATGAACGAAAATGTAGGGACACCTCCAAAATTTTAGTACATTCAACATAACCTAAAAATACAAAATGCTTTAATTCGGCTGCTGGTTGACATATGTGAACGTAATTGAACACCAAATGGTATTTAAACAAGTACGAACATATTTTTTTGACAAAAAAAAAAAAAAAACGCGGATTTTTTTTTACCAAATTTTTTTTTGCGGAATTTTTTTTTGCAAATTTTTTTTTTCAAAAGTAATTTCCTTTTAAATAAAGATTTTTTCAATAATCTTTTAAAATTGTGGGGGGTATCACTACATTAGGCAAGACCGAATTTAACTTTTTTACTTGTTTTTGTTAAATTTGTGACTTAAAAGCTTTTTTTGTAACTATTATCATATAAAGGCAACATCGATGACAACATTTTGTGACAACTGTCATAACTGTGAGCTTTTATAAATGTTTTGTTTTTACTCCTGTTTTCTTGTTTTTTTGTTTTCTTCTGTAAATGATTATAAAATTTTAAAAGCTTAAAAGCTTTTTGGTCAGTAAAAAACTTAATATGGTATGTGAAACAGTCTTAAACTTAAAAGTATTTTTGTTAAATATGTGAATTAAGAACTTTTTTTGTTAAATATGTTAATTAAAAGCTTTTTTGTTTAAATATGTGACTTTAAAGCTTTTTGTGTTAAATATGTGAATTAAAAGCTTTTTTGTTCAAAATGTGACTTAAAAGCTTTTTTGTAACTATTATCATATAAAGGCAACATCGATGACAACATTTTGTGACAATTGTCATTACATTGAGCTTTTAACTTGTTTTTAGTTTTACTCCTGTTAAAAGCTCACCTAAGGACAATTTAATAAAGTTCTGTCTTTTTCGTTGTGTCATATTTAAACCAACAAAAAAAAAAACATTATGAACTTTTAATAGTCATACCATAAACAAATACTTTATCGCATAAAAAAGTGTGTCGTCGCCAAATAATGCAGTAGTAATTCATTCAAGTGTTCATTGACTTTGGAAATTATTATTTTTATAAATTTAAGTTTTTGCTATTATTAACAACAAAAACTAAAAACTTGTCTTAAATCATATAAAATTACCAATATTTTTTTTTCGTTTAATTTTTTTTAACAATTATTGGTTATGAAACCCATTTATGGTAAAGTTAATTCAAAGTTGTTATTTTTTTTTGTTTGCGCAAAATTTAAATTCACTTTCAATTTGAAATAACAATTTGTGTTTTGTTTTTGGCGCTTTTGTACAAAATACTTACAAATATGGTCATGATTAGCTTTACAAGAAGAGTTTAAATAAAATTCACAAAAAAATAATTATTTAAAAAAAAAGTAACAGTATTTGCCGCCAACTGTTGATAAAGTGACATAAAGACTTTGTGGATCATTGATCAAAGTTTTTTTTCAAAATTAATTCAATGTCTGTTTTTTTTGTTGTTCGAATTCAAATGGGTCTTAAGCATTAAAATCATGACGTTCGAACACACCTACAAGACAATTGTTAAAGTAATCATTTGTTGTTTTTTTCTATAATTTTCTATAATGTGTTTGAGAAAATTATTTGAAGAAAAGTAATTATTTTGCATTAAATTAGAAATGAAATAAATTAGGCTAGTCTTTTGAGGAATTCAAATGTGATTGAATTTTATCTTTTTTTATGCCCTCCAACAACAATACCTCCACAGTATCGGACCCCATTAAGTATTATTGATTGTAGATCGATTTTAAGACATTCTAGCAATGTCCGTCCGTCTATAAAAAACACAATTCAGTCCAAAACTAAAAGAGCTAGACCTCTGAAATTTGGCCCGAATATTTGTTATGGTCATAGGTTAGCTTGGAAATGGGTATAGGTTAAGTTTGGAAATGGGTATAATCGGATCTGTGGGAAAAAACTTTTCCCCCTAAAGAACTAAACCAACCTCAGAAAAATGCCATTATTTTAAGGTTTTTTTTGTACAGTTGTTAAGAAACTTAAACATTTTTCGGTCAAAAGAAGCTCAAAGTCCTGAAATGTTATTTAATCAAAATGCTATTGTTTTTGAAAAATTCTAAATTTTAAAAAATAGATTACTCAAAACTGACTTGGAATTCTAAAACATAGCAACAAATGAGCGAAATCGAATTGGGTCGTGTCTGAAATTGTGCGATTTGTCATGGAATGCCCCATATACTTGTAATTATTATTGCGGAATCTGTACAGAAGTTATCTATGAACTTTTCCTAAAATCAACACAAAACCTCTGTAAAATCAGCAGAAAAATCGGCTGAAAATACGCCAATTTTTATCCATATGAGAAAATCTGTCAAGACAGTGAAAAAATCTGCTAATTTTTACTAAAAAAATCTGCTGATTTTTAATCTGCTGATGTAAAACGACTTTCAATTTGACTTAGCTTGACTTGACTTTCAGCAGATTTTTCTGCTAAAATTGATATTTTTACTAAAATCTCTGTACTTCAAGTTAACAAAATAACAGAAATTTTACTGCGCTTTTACTGATTCTGTTTGCTGAATTTCAAAATATTTTTGAACATATTTTTAGCAGATTATTTTTTAATTATACAAAAATAGTTTGCTGTCATTCTTTTTTGAAGAAAGTTTTTTTTTTCAAAGTGTTATTTTTTTTTTTGTCTTTTTATGCAAGCAAAACGATATTTTAAACATATTTTTACCGGATTATTTTGTAATTTTACAGAAATAGTTTGCTTTCATCATTTTTTTAAGAAAACTTTCTTAAGTTTTTTTTTCAAAGTGAAACATTTTTTTTTAAGTTTAAAATATAAAAAAAACAATTAAAGTTTTCATGAAAACAAATTTTCTAAAAACAAAAATTTTCTAGAAAATGTCTTAGCAGATTTCTCTGCTGATTTGACATAGATAATTATGACAAATTTTCAACAAACCGTGTCTGCTAAAAATCAGCAGATTTCTCATATGGCTCAAAATGGGTATATTTTCAGCAGATTTTTTCTGCTGATTGGACAGAGAATTTATTTTGAGTGAGCGATTGTATCAAACAATTTTCTTAAAAACAGGATGACTAAATATTTCCGTAAAATTAGCTAAATAATCTGCTGGTTTCTGTTATTTTTTTTTGCTAAAAGTTTGCTTGTTTAAACTGAAAGTTGTTTAACAGATTTTTTGACAGAGTTTTTCTTCTGCCAAGGAAAGTCTCCCTGGTGTCATCCTCCGATCTTCATTAAATTTGTATATGTTGTTCAAAACAAAAATTAATAATACATTTTTATTTTTTTAGCGGCCCAAACTCATTTTAAGGGCAGCAATTTTTTTTTATACCCTCCACTTAGTGATAGAGGGTATATATAAGTTTGTCATTCCGTTTGTAACTCATCGAAATATCGGTCTTGTACCCCATAAAGTATATATATTATTGATCAGTGATCAATTCTAAGACATTCTAGCGATGTCCGTCTGTCTGTGGAAATGGTGATCACGGACAAAATATTGCACAGAGATAACTGAAACTTAACATATTTATTAGAAGTTCTCCCGAGAAGTTTGGTATTGCATTTGAGCGAAATTGGTTCAGCGGTTCAAAAGTTATGAACGAAAATGTAAGGACACCTCAAAAATTTCAGTACATTCAACAAAACCTAAAAATACAAAATGCTTTAATTCGCCTGCTGGTTGACATATGTGAACATAATTGAACACCAAATGGAATTTAAACAAGTACGAACATATTTTTTGACAAAAAAAGACAAAAATCGCGGATTTTTTTTCGTGGAAATTTTTTTCAAAAAATTTTTTTATTTTTTTTTCAAAAGTAATTTCCTTTTAAATAAAGTTTTTTGCAATAATATTTTTGAAATTGTGGAGGGTATCACTACATTCGGCAAGGCCGAATTTAACTTTTTTACTTGTTATTTTTTTCTACAATTTTTTTTTACAAATTTCTTTTTAAAAATTTCTTTTATTTACAAATTTTTTTCTACAAAATTTTTTTGTCCAATTTTTTTTTAAATTTTTTTACCATTTTTTTTTTCGATAATTTGTATACCCTTATTTTAATGATAGATGGCGTGTCCAAATTTTTTTTGCTATTTTTTTACCCTCCTTTAAGTAATAGATGCTCTGTCATTCCGTTTGTAACACCTCAAAATATCGGTAAAATGGTTTTATACTTAAGATATGGCCCAGCCGAATTAAACACACTGACTTGATTCACAAAAGTACAAAATGGAATTCACTTTTAGTTTTAAAACCATTTTACTCATTTTCGAGGTGTTACAAACGGAATGATAGACCCTCTATCACTAAAAAAAGGGTATACAAATAAGCAAAACCAAATTGGTAAACAATTTTTGTAAAAAAAATTTGTAAAAAATTTGTAAAAAAAATTTGTAAAAAAAATTTGTAAAACATAATTTGTAAAAAAAAAAATTGTAAAAAAAAGTTTGTAAAAAAAATTTGTAAAAAAAAAATTTGTGAAGAAAAAAATTTGTAAAAGAAAATGTGTACCAGAAAATTTGTTATAAAAATTATGATAAAAATTGCTGAAATAAAATATTTTAGTAAAAAATTTGTAAAAAAAATTGTACAAAAAATTTGTTTAAAAAAAAATTGTAAAAAAAAAAATTTTAAAAGAAAAGTTGTGAAAAAAATGTAAAAAAAATTGCTGAATAAAAATTTTTGGAGAACAAAAAATTTTTGGAAAAAAAAATTTTAGTGAAAAAAATCAGCGACAAATATTTTTGTATAAAAAAATTCATACGTAGCTTCTGTAACGATTTCGCAGATATTCAATATAAACCTATTAAGGATCATGAATATAAAAGCTTAGTGGGATTCTATAAAAGCTTAATGGGATTCTATAAAAGCTTTATGGGATCGAGGTCACAGACTAATACAGACTCGACATAAGTGACAGGTATCAAAAAAGTATTCTTTAACCATATGGTTAATATTTTCAAATTATTCTACGAATTAGGTTAGAAAGAGAAAACTGATATAACGCGCCATAAGAAAAATGGATGCCAGATCGGTTTTTGTTGTTTCACTCACTCCTAAGTCGTAGAAAGTGTTGCCATGTTAGCGTAAAACGGACTAAAAACCGCTGTGTTTTCTCCTTAAATCGCTTAGTTTTCCCCCATTTTTTCTTATAAAATTCTACTGTCGAGTCTATATTTAGTCTGTGTCGAGGTTTTACAAACGGAATGACATATCATCTACCACTAAAAGATGTGTGTGAAGATAAATACGTATATAACTAGCAAAGACACAAACCATTTATTTTCACACATTTTTTCGGCGCAGTCCTTAATAATGCTTTTTCTTTATAAAATGATTTGTTGTTGCGACTAGAACCACTTTTATGGACATAAGTGTTTCTAAAGGTACTCCTCGAGTTAATCACACTGTTTAACTATTTTTCCTCTACATTTCTAGAGAGGATTTGGTCCACTGTGAGCAAACGGAAAGACCTGCGTCAATAAAATTTATAGGAATTATTACTTTTGGACTCTACTACGATTCCTCATTCACAGAATATTTAAAATCCTTTTTGGGCTTTGGTTATTCCATTTTTTGTGACCTAAAATTTCTGGAGAGGATTAGGCCCACTGTAAGCAAACGGAAAGACCTGCGCCAATAAAATTTATAGGAATTACTTCTATTGGACTCTACTATGATTCCTCATTCACAGAATATTTAAAATCCTTTTTGGGCCTTGGTCAATCCATTTTTAGTGCCTTTAAATTTCTTGAGAGGATCAGGCCCACTGTGAGCAAACGGAAAGACCTGCGTCAATAAAATTTATAGGAATTACTTCTATTGGACTCTACTACGATTCCTCATTCACAGAATATTTAAAATCCTTTTTGGGCTTTGGTTATTCTATTTTTTGTGACTTCAAATTTCTGGAGAGGATTGGGCCCACTGTAAGCAAACGGAAAGACCTGCGCCAATAAAATTTATAGGAATTACTTCTATTGGACTCTACTACGATTCCTCATTCACAGAATATTTAAAATCCTTTTTGGGCTTTAGTTATTCCATTTTTTGTGACCTAAAATTTCTGGAGAGGATTAGGCCCACTGTAAGCAAACGGAAAGACCTGCGCCAATAAAATTTATAGGAATTACTTCTATTGGACTCTACTACGATTCCTCATTCACAGAATATTTAAATTCCTTTTTGGGCTTTGGTTATTCCATTTTTTGTGACCTAAAATTTCTGGAGAGGATTAGGCCCACTGTAAGCAAACGGAAAGACCTGCGCCAATAAAATTTATAGGAATTACTTCTATTGGACTCTACTATGATTCCTCATTCACAGAATATTTAAAATCCTTTTTGGGCCTTGGTTAATCCATTTATTGTGCCTTTAAATTTCTTGAGAGGATCAGGCCCACTGTGAGCAAACGGAAAGACCTGCGTCAATAAAATTTATAGGAATTACTTCTATTGGACTCTACTACGATTCCTCATTCACAGAATATTTAAAATCCTTTTTGGGCTTTGGTTATTCCATTTTTTGTGACTTCAAATTTCTGGAGAGGATTGGGCCCACTGTAAGCAAACGGATAGACCTGCGCCAATAAAATTTATAGGAATTACTTCTATTGGACTCTACTATGATTCCTCATTCAAAGAATATTTAAAATCCTTTTTGGGCATTGGTTAATCCATTTTTTGTGCCTTTAAATTTCTTGAGAGGATCAGGCCCACTGTGAGCAAACGGAAAGACCTGCGTCAATAAAATTTATAGGAATTACTTCTATTGGACTCTACTACGATTCCTCATTCACAGAATATTTAAAATCCTTTTTGGGCTTTGGTTATTCCATTTTTTGTGACTTCAAATTTCTGGAGAGGATTGGGCCCACTGTAAGCAAACGGAAAGACCTGCGCCAATAAAATTTATAGGAATTACTTCTATTGGACTCTACTACGATTCCTCATTCACAGAATATTTAAAATCCTTTTTGGGCTTTGGTTATTCCATTTTTTGTGACCTAAAATTTCTGGAGAGGATTAGGCCCACTGTAAGCAAACGGAAAGACCTGCGCCAATAAAATTTATAGGAATTACTTCTATTGGACTCTACTACGATTCCTCATTCACAGAATATTTAAATTCCTTTTTGGGCTTTGGTTATTCCATTTTTTGTGACCTAAAATTTCTGGAGAGGATTAGGCCCACAGTAAGCAAACGGAAAGACCTGCGCCAATAAAATTTAAAGGAATTACTTCTATTGGACTCTACTATGATTCCTCATTCAAAGAATATTTAAAATCCTTTTTGGGCATTGGTTAATCCATTTTTTGTGCCTTTAAATTTCTTGAGAGGATCAGGCCCACTGTGAGCAAACGGAAAGACCTGCGTCAATAAAATTTATAGGAATTACTTCTATTGGACTCTACTACGATTCCTCATTCACAGAATATTTAAAATCCTTTTTGGGCTTTGGTTATTCCATTTTTTGTGACTTCAAATTTCTGGAGAGGATTGGGCCCACTGTAAGCAAACGGAAAGACCTGCGCCAATAAAATTTATAGGAATTACTTCTATTGGACTCTACTACGATTCCTCATTCACAGAATATTTAAAATCCTTTTTGGGCTTTGGTTATTCCATTTTTTGTGACCTAAAATTTCTGGAGAGGATTAGGCCCACTGTAAGCAAACGGAAAGACCTGCGCCGATAAAATTTATAGGAATTACTTCTATTGGACTCTACTACGATTCCTCATTCACAGAATATTTAAATTCCTTTTTGGGCTTTGGTTATTCCATTTTTTGTGACCTAAAATTTCTGGAGAGGATTAGGCCCACTGTAAGCAAACGGAAAGACCTGCGCCAATAAAATTTATAGGAATTACTTCTATTGGACTCTACTATGATTCCTCATTCACAGAATATTCAAAATCCTTTTTGGGCTTTGGTTATTCCATTTTTTGTGACTTAAAATTTCTGGAGAGGATTTGGCCCACAGTAAGCAAACGGAAAGACCTGCGTCAATAAAATTTATAGGAATTACTTCTATTGGACTCTACTACGATTCCTCATTCACAGAATATTTAAAATCCTTTTTGGGCTTTGGTCGTTGCATTTTTTGTGCTTTACATTTACATTTTTTGGAACTTTACTTTTCTGGAGAGGATTAGGCCCACTGTAAGCAAACGGAAAGACCTGCGTCAATAAAATTTATAGGAATTACTTTTATTGGACTCTACTACGATTCCTCATTCACAGAATATTTAAAATCCTTTTTGGGCTTTGGTTATTCCATTTTTTGTGACTTAAAATTTCTGGAGAGGATTAGGCCCACTGTAAGCAAACGGAAAGACCTGCGCCAATAAAATTTATAGGAATTACTTCTATTGGACTCTACTACGATTCCTCAATCAAAGAATATTTAAAATCCTTTTTGGGCCTTGGTTAATCCATTTTTTGTGCCTTTAAATTTCTTGAGAGGATCAGGCCCACTGTGAGCAAACGGAAAGACCTGCGTCAATAAAATTTATAGGAATTACTTCTATTGGACTCAACTACGATTCCTCATTCACAGAATATTTAAAATCCTTTTTGGGCTTTGGTTATTCCATTTTTTGTGACTTCAAATTTCTGGAGAGGATTAGGCCCACTGTAAGCAAACGGAAAGACCTGCGCCAATAAAATTTATAGGAATTACTTCTATTGGACTCTACTACGATTCCTCAATCAAAGAATATTTAAAATCCTTTTTGGGCCTTGGTTAATCCATTTTTTGTGCCTTTAAATTTCTTGAGAGGATTTGGCCCACTGTAAGCAAACGGAAAGACCTGCGTCAATAAAATTTATAGGAATTACTTCTGTTGGACTCTACTACGATTCCTCATTCACAGAATATTTAAAATCCTTTTTGGGCTTTGGTCGTTGCATTTTTTGTGTTTTACATTTACATTTTTTGGAACTTTACTTTTCTGGAGAGGATTTGGTCCACTGTGAGCAAACGGAAAGACCTGCGTCAATAAAATTTATAGGAATTATTACTTTTGGACTCTACTACGATTCCTCATTCCCAGAATATTTAAAATCCTTTTTGGGCTTTGGTTATTCCATTTTTTGTGACTTAAAATTTCTGGAGAGGATTAGGCCCACTGTAAGCAAACGGAAAGACCTGCGCCAATAAAATTTATAGGAATTACTTCTATTGGACTCTACTATGATTCCTCATTCACAGAATATTCAAAATCCTTTTTGGCTTTGGTTATTCCATTTTTTGTGACTTAAAATTTCTGGAGAGGATTTGGCCCACAGTAAGCAAACGGAAAGACCTGCGTCAATAAAATTTATAGGAATTACTTCTATTGGACTCTACTACGATTCCTCATTCACAGAATATTTAAAATCCTTTTTGGGCTTTGGTCGTTGCATTTTTGGTGCTTTACATTTACATTTTTTGGAACTTTACTTTTCTGGAGAGGATTAGGCCCACTGTAAGCAAACGGAAAGACCTGCGTCAATAAAATTTATAGGAATTACTTTTATTGGACTCTACTACGATTCCTCATTCACAGAATATTTAAAATCCTTTTTGGGCTTTGGTTATTCCATTTTTTGTGACTTAAAATTTCTGGAGAGGATTAGGCCCACTGTAAGCAAACGGAAAGACCTGCGCCAATAAAATTTATAGGAATTACTTCTATTGGACTCTACTACGATTCCTCAATCAAAGAATATTTAAAATCCTTTTTGGGCCTTGGTTAATCCATTTTTTGTGCCTTTAAATTTCTTGAGAGGATCAGGCCCACTGTGAGCAAACGGAAAGACCTGCGTCAATAAAATTTATAGGAATTACTTCTATTGGACTCAACTACGATTCCTCATTCACAGAATATTTAAAATCCTTTTTGGGCTTTGGTTATTCCATTTTTTGTGACTTCAAATTTCTGGAGAGGATTGGGCCCACTGTAAGCAAACGGAAAGACCTGCGCCAATAAAATTTATAGGAATTACTTCTATTGGACTCTACTACTCATTCACAGAATATTTAAAATCCTTTTTGGGCTTTGGTTATTCCATTTTTTGTGACTTAAAATTTCTGGAGAGGATTAGGCCCACTGTAAGCAAACGGAAAGACCTGCGCCAATAAAATTTATAGGAATTACTTCTATTGGACTCTACTACGATTCCTCAATCAAAGAATATTTAAAATCCTTTTTGGGCCTTGGTTAATCCATTTTTTGTGCCTTTAAATTTCTTGAGAGGATTTGGCCCACTGTAAGCAAACGGAAAGACCTGCGTCAATAAAATTTATAGGAATTACTTCTGTTGGACTCTACTACGATTCCTCATTCACAGAATATTTAAAATCCTTTTTGGGCTTTGGTCGTTGCATTTTTTGTGTTTTACATTTACATTTTTTGGAACTTTACTTTTCTGGAGAGGATTTGGTCCACTGTGAGCAAACGGAAAGACCTGCGTCAATAAAATTTATAGGAATTATTACTTTTGGACTCTACTACGATTCCTCATTCCCAGAATATTTAAAATCCTTTTTGGGCTTTGGTTATTCCATTTTTTGTGACTTAAAATTTCTGGAGAGGATTAGGCCCACTGTAAGCAAACGGAAAGACCTGCGCCAATAAAATTTACAGGAATTACTTCTATTGGACTCTACTATGATTCCTCATTCACAGAATATTCAAAATCCATTTTGGGCTTTGGTTATTCCATTTTTTGTGACTTAAAATTTCTGGAGAGGATTTGGCCCACAGTAAGCAAACGGAAAGACCTGCGTCAATAAAATTTATAGGAATTACTTCTATTGGACTCTACTACGATTCCTCATTCACAGAATATTTAAAATCCTTTTTGGGCTTTGGTCGTTGCATTTTTTGTGCTTTACATTTACATTTTTTGGAACTTTACTTTTCTGGAGAGGATTAGGCCCACTGTAAGCAAACGGAAAGACCTGCGTCAATAAAATTTATAGGAATTACTTCTATTGGACTCTACTACGATTCCTCATTCACAGAATATTTAAAATCCTTTTTGGGCTTTGGTTATTCCATTTTTTGTGACTTAAAATTTCTGGAGAGGATTAGGCCCACTGTAAGCAAACGGAAAGACCTGCGAAAATAAAATTTATAGGAATTACTTCTATTGGACTCTACTACGATTCCTCAATCAAAGAATATTTAAAATCCTTTTTGGGCCTTGGTTAATCCATTTTTTGTGCCTTTAAATTTCTTGAGAGGATCAGGCCCACTGTGAGCAAACGGAAAGACCTGCGTCAATAAAATTTATAGGAATTACTTCTATTGGACTCAACTACGATTCCTCATTCACAGAATATTTAAAATCCTTTTTGGGCTTTGGTTATTCCATTTTTTGTGATTTCAAATTTCTGGAGAGGATTGGGCCCACTGTAAGCAAACGGAAAGACCTGCGCCAATAAAATTTATAGGAATTACTTCTATTGGACTCTACTACGATTCCTCATTCACAGAATATTTAAAATCCTTTTTGGGCTTTGGTTATTCCATTTTTTGTGACTTAAAATTTCTGGAGAGGATTAGGCCCACTGTAAGCAAACGTAAAGACCGGCGCCAATAAAATTTATAGGAATTGCTTCTATTGGACTCTACTACGATTCCTCAATCAAAGAATATTTAAAATCCTGGGCCTGAATATGAAGAATATTTAAAATCCTGGGTCTGATCCTCTCAAGAAATTTAAAGGCACAAAAAATGGATTAACCAAGGCCCAAAAAGGATTTTAAATATTCTGTGAATGAGGAATCATAGTAGAGTCCAATAGAAGTAATTCCTATAAATTTTATTGGCGCTGGTCTTTCCGCTTGCTTACAGTGGGCCTAATCCTCTCCAGAAATTTTAGGTCACAAAAAATGGAATAACCAAAGCCCAAAAAGGATTTTAAATATTCTGTGAATGAGGAATCGTAGTAGAGTCCAAAAGTAATAATTCCTATAAATTTTATTGACGCAGGTCTTTCCGTTTGCTTACAGTGGGCCTAATCCTCTCCAGAAAAGTAAAGTTCCAAAAAATGTAAATGTAAAGCACAAAAAATGCAACGACCAAAGCCCAAAAAGGATTTTAAATATTCTGTGAATGAGGAATCGTAGTAGAGTCCAATAGAAGTAATTCCTATAAATTTTATTGACGCAGGTCTTTCCGTTTGCTTACTGTGGGCCAAATCCTCTCCAGAAATTTTAAGTCACAAAAAATGGAATAACCAAAGCCCAAAAAGGATTTTGAATATTCTGTGAATGAGGAATCATAGTAGAGTCCAATAGAAGTAATTCCTATAAATTTTATTGGCGCAGGTCTTTCCGTTTGCTTACAGTGGGCCTAATCCTCTCCAGAAATTTTAA
Source organism: Pegoplata infirma (assembly GCA_963921195.1). Lineage (NCBI taxonomy): Eukaryota > Metazoa > Arthropoda > Insecta > Diptera > Anthomyiidae > Pegoplata > Pegoplata infirma. The sequence continues at coordinate 46,313,197 of OY992536.1, read as the reverse complement.
GCCACAAAAAATGGAATAACCAAAGCCCAAAAAGGATTTTAAATATTCTGGGAATGAGGAATCGTAGTAGAGTCCAAAAGTAATAATTCCTATAAATTTTATTGACGCAGGTCTTTCCGTTTGCTCACAGTGGACCAAATCCTCTCCAGAAAAGTAAAGTTCCAAAAAATGTAAATGTAAAACACAAAAAATGCAACGACCAAAGCCCAAAAAGGATTTTAAATATTCTGTGAATGAGGAATCGTAGTAGAGTCCAACAGAAGTAATTCCTATAAATTTTATTGACGCAGGTCTTTCCGTTTGCTTACAGTGGGCCAAATCCTCTCAAGAAATTTAAAGGCACAAAAAATGGATTAACCAAGGCCCAAAAAGGATTTTAAATATTCTTTGATTGAGGAATCGTAGTAGAGTCCAATAGAAGTAATTCCTATAAATTTTATTGGCGCAGGTCTTTCCGTTTGCTTACCGTGGGCCTAATCCTCTCCAGAAATTTTAAGTCACAAAAAATGGAATAACCAAAGCCCAAAAAGGATTTTAAATATTCTGTGAATGAGGAATCGTAGTAGAGTCCAATAGAAGTAATTCCTATAAATTTTATTGGCGCAGGTCTTTCCGTTTGCTTACAGTGGGCCCAATCCTCTCCAGAAATTTGAAGTCACAAAAAATGGAATAACCAAAGCCCAAAAAGGATTTTAAATATTCTGTGAATGAGGAATCGTAGTATAGTCCAATAGAAGTAATTCCTATAAATTTTATTGACGCAGGTCTTTCCGTTTGCTCACAGTGGGCCTGATCCTCTCAAGAAATTTAAAGGCACAAAAAATGGATTAACCAAGGCCCAAAAAGGATTTTAAATATTCTGTGAATGAGGAATCATAGTAGAGTCCAATAGAAGTAATTCCTATAAATTTTATTGGCGCAGGTCTTTCCGTTTGCTTACAGTGGGCCTAATCCTCTCCAGAAATTTTAGGTCACAAAAAATGGAATAACCAAAGCCCAAAAAGGAATTCAAATATTCTGTGAATGAGGAATCGTAGTAGAGTCCAATAGAAGTAATTCCTATAAATTTTATTGGCGCAGGTCTTTCCGTTTGCTTACAGTGGGCCTAATCCTCTCCAGAAATTTTAGGTCACAAAAAATGGAATAACCAAAGCCCAAAAAGGATTTTAAATATTCTGTGAATGAGGAATCATAGTAGAGTCCAATAGAAGTAATTCCTATAAATTTTATTGGCGCAGGTCTTTCCGTTTGCTTACAGTGGGCCTAATCCTCTCCAGAAATTTTAGGTCACAAAAAATGGAATAACCAAAGCCCAAAAAGGATTTTAAATATTCTGTGAATGAGGAATCGTAGTAGAGTCCAAAAGTAATAATTCCTATAAATTTTATTGACGCAGGTCTTTCCGTTTGCTCACAGTGGACCAAATCCTCTCTAGAAATGTAGAGGAAAAATAGTTAAACAGTGTGATTAATTCGAGGAGTACCTTTAGAAACACTTATGTCCATAAAAGTGGTTCTAGTCGCAACAACAAATCATTTTATAAAGAAAAAGCATTATTAAGGACTGCGCCGAAAAAATGTGTGAAAATAAATGGTTTGTGTCTTTGCTAGTTATATACGTATTTATCTTCACACACATCACTAAAAGGAGGGTATAAAAATAAGCGAAAAAAATTGGAAAAAAATTTGCTGCAATTCAATTTTTGGCGACAAAAATTTTTAGCGAATAAAAATTTTAGTGAACAAAAATACGAAAAAAACTTGTTTGTATGTTAAAATTTGTTTGCTTGTTTAATACCATTCTGTGTCAAATTTCGTTCGCATGTGTTAACCACCAGCAAAATTAAAGCATTTTGTATTTGAAGGTTATGTGGAATATACCAACATTTTTGTTTATAGCTTTTAAACCGCTGAACCAGTATCTCTCAAATGCAATTACAACATTTTGCTAACATTTTATAGAAACAAATTAAAAAAAAAATATATTTTTTAATATTTATGTTGTTTTTAATTGAACGAGGCTAAAAATTAATTTAAAAATGTGATTCTAATTTCATCTATTTACGATTTCGCAATCACATGTTTTTGAATTTTTACTAAATACTTCATGGGGTCCTTGACCGATATTTCGACGTGTTACAAACGGAATGACAAACTTATATATACCCTTTCACTAAGCTTAGGGTATGAAAATATTTCTTCGCAAGCTTTTTGGAGCTTTTTGTAAAAACTAAAAAACTTTAAATTTTAAAATATTGAGAAGCTTTCTTAAAGGAAAACTAATTTAACACACACAGAAAAAAAATGAAGTACATTTATAGTAATTATGAACAAATTCATAAAAATTTATGAACTTTTTCATTAAATTTTTGAACTTTTTCATAGTATTTATGAAAAAATGTTAAATATTTCTTAAATTTCACATATTATGATTTATTCATAAATACTATGTAAAAGTTCAAAAGTATTTCGAAAAAGTTAATAAATTGTTATGAATTTGTTCATAAATACTAAGAATTTCGTTCATTGGCAAATTTCTTTTTTTTTGTGTGCAGCTTTTTTTTATAGGAATTGTTTCGAAATCCTTGGGACAAAACTTTTAGAATTATAAGGAGTTTTTTTTTTCAAAAAGTTTATTGAATTTCAAAAAGCTTATTTTTTTATTAAAAAATATATCTTGATATTGATTTCTTTAAATCTTCCATTTTAATCTTTTGATCTTGATATTGATAAAAAATATCTCACTCCTTTATTTTTTGAATTCTCTAGAAAACTAGACTTGAATTTTAATTGGAAAAATTTGCAAATACATATTGATTTGTGGTCAGGAGTATTACAAGTTTTGCATAAATAATGAATTGAAAATTATTCAATCAGAATATTGTTTTTTTTTTTAATAAATAAATCTTATTCATATATATGACCATATTTAAATTACAAAAGTAAGGATCTTTCTAGAAGCGCTTTTGTTAAAAAAAATAAATAAATAAAAATTTTGCAAGAATTGCAATAAATAAAAAATAAAAGAAGATTGCATGTTAATGATTGAAAATAAATTGAAATTGTTGGCTCGTGCACATACAATTTCAGTGTATTTTAAAGAATGAGAATGAACAAAAAAAAAAAAAAACGAACGAACATTGTTCTTTTGATTTTCTGTCCATTTAATTCTATATTTGGCCGGTTATTGAACTAGAGTTGGTTAGTTATTTCCTGGTAGTTGTTTTTTTTTTTCTTTAATTTTCTCTAAAGAGTTTTATTTTACAAAAAAATCTTATATAGGAATTAATAAGTATTTTTTTCATCTTAATTCGAAATTTTTCATATTCATATTAATAACTTCAATTAATTAAAAATATAACAGAATATGAGACTATGTTGAAAAAAAAAATTGATGTATAAGCTTTTCTTTTGTTTTTAACAAAGACTTTGTAAATTAAAACTGAATAATAAGTGATCTTGTCTGCTGTTTTTTTTTCAGTTTTTTTTCTTCTTCTGTATTATAAATGAATTAATTAAACGCTTGACTGCCTGTTGATATATGAACTTAAACAATAATCTTCATAATAATCATCATAAGCGTCATGATTGAAGATATCTTTCCAAGATATTGCAATAAATGAAGATTTATTTTGAAAAAGTTATTTTTAATAACTGGGAATAATTATAATGTAAACTAAAATACCAGTAAATTTATGTACTTAAAATAATAACTCTGTTAAATTACAGAAAAACTCTGCTGATTCAACAGAGCACACCATACATTTCCAGTTAGCTACATAACTTGGTAATTTTACTATAAAACTCTGTAAAATGATTTGGACAGAACAAAAACTGGTAATTTACAGGATTTATATAAAACATTGTTTAAATATAAGCTCTTTTTAACAAAGAAACTGTGAATTTTACTACTAAACTTTGTAAAATGATTTAGAAAAAAGCAAACTGTACTAAAAAAACTGTACTAAAATTTTTTCAATCAAACATTTTTTCGATTTTGATAAAAAATTTGATCAATTTTTTATTTATAGTCACTCAAAATAATGATTGATTTAACGAATGAATTGTAAGCTTATCACAAAATTATCAAAAAATTCATCTTTTTTCCTTTCCAATATGAGGCATTCCACACCAAATGTCCCGCTACAGAAAAACATGTGTCCCGTAAATTTCTGAATAGGTTGTTTGGATAGCCCTATATGGAACTAAGAAAATTGCGTTTTTGGTTTTTCTAATTTTCAAAAACTGGGCTTAGAAGACGTGGTCAAATATTGGAAAAATGGTCAAATTTGTGACGAGTTTCCTTGATTAAATATTTATCACATTAAAACGGAATGCACCACAATATCAAAAATTTACATTTTCTTATATAGTTTTGTATGGGCTATCGATTAATTTTTTTTTTTTTTTAATTTTTCAGAGCCCGTTCTGAAATTTTCCATTTTTTAAAAATGTCAATTTATTAAAAAACATGCGACTTTTTTTTTTCTTTTTTAAATTTTTTTTTAAAAGTTTAGATGTTTGTCCATCCACACAAAAAAATTCAGAAACACGTTCTTCTTTTTTTTCCAGAAAATCGCATTTGAACTTTAAATTTCATAACAATTTTGTAATTTGCTTGTATTTTCTTGGTTTAACGTTGCGAATGAGTAATATTTATGCAATCAATATTTTTTTTCGCTGGACATTTGGTGTGGAATGCCTCATATATAAGTTTGTCATTCCGTTTGTAACTCATCGAAATATCGGTCTAGGACTGTTCGGTGTTCGGCCAAATTTTGGCCGAACTTTACCGAACAAAGAACTTTTGTATGTATTGCTTTTTATCGTCTTAAAACTAAGCCATACTACTGGTGTAACTACTTTACACCTCAAATCGGGCTATTGTTAAAAAGAAATATATATTTTTTCCAAAAAAATCAACTAGAGATATATTTTTTCCAAAAAAATCAACTAGAGATATATTTTTTTAATTTTTTGAAATATACAAAAGTACAAAATATTTATTTTTATACCCTCCAACCACAGTATGGGTGTATACTCACTTTGTCATTCCGTTTGTAACGCATAGAAATATCGGTCGGTGACCCCATAAAGTATATATATTATTGATCTATGATCGATTACACTGTGTCACAAATTTTCAACAAAGTCGTGACCAAATGAATCTGACACCTAATCTTTATGTAAATCCGAACGCTGAATCCGAATATGAAGTCAGAATGGTCAAAAGTAGAACAGTTTTCGAGATATTTACGAGAAAATCTAGAAAATTACCGTTATGTGCTCTTTTCAACTTATTTTTTTAAAACCAAACAATAAATTTTCTTAAAATTTTATCACTTAGAACGTTAGTTTATTTCAATACGAACATTTTGTGCCCAATAGGATCCAGATCGGTGCAAAAATGACAAAGTTACAGTACATTAATTGAATTATCCCACTTTTCGATTTTTTTTTAAAAAACACAATTAAATATACAAAGCTTAATGTAAGTAATAAAAAGTGGGTTTATTGAATTAAATCTTCTGTAGCTTTGCCATTTTTGCACCAATCTGGGTCTTGTTGGGCGCAAAATATTCGTATTGAAATAAAAAAATGTCCTATGTAATAAAACATTATAGTTTTTAATTGTTTGGTTTAAAAAAATAACTTGAAAAGAGCAAAATTGCAAAAAATCATCAAATTTTTCATGAAGTTTGAACTTTTATCCACTGTAACTCTGTCATTTCTTGACTAATCTTCACAAGCGACCCATGGTTATTTTAGTAATTTTATTATCTTTCATTAAAAAAAAAAAAGAAATACATAAATCGACGAATAGTTTTGAAGATATCTGCATTTAAGTGACATCATATTTTTTAAAAACACAAATAACGCTTATTTTCGAATATCTCGAAAACTGTTCTACTTTTGACCGTTATGACTTCATATTCGGATTCTGCGGACAATTGTACATAAAAATTATGTGTCAGATACATTTGGTCAAAAAACTGTCACGTAGTGTTATAAGTCATTCTATGAATGTTCGTGCGTCTGTATAAAGCACGATTCAGTCCAAAATAAAAGAGCTGGACTCCTGAAAATTGGCACGAATGTGTCTCATAGGCATAGGCCGGTTAAGTTTGGAAATGGGTAAAATCGGATAAGGGGCAAAAAAGTTCCACCTTAAAGAACTAAAAAAACCTCTATAAAAACGCAATTTTTTACAGCTTTTTTGCATTTTTGTTAAACAAATGAAAACTTTTTATGTCAGAAGGAGTTAAAAGTCATACAGTTAGACCCCGGGGGGCTACAAAATATTGTTTTTTTTCTGCCCCGCCCCTTTTGTGGGCGTGGATTAAAAAAAGCATAAAAATTATGAGAAAATGGTATAACTAAAGTTCAAAAAGCATAACAAATAATTTAGTAAACATTTATCGCGTTGGGGAAGGTATCCCCCAGTACCCCCACAGAGCCCCTCCCCAAAAACGCCTCTGAAATTTTTTATATGTACTTTAACATGTTGGAGGGTATCAAAGACTCGGCAGAGCCGAATTTAACACTCTCACTTGTTTAACTATAATTTAGTACAACTAAGAAAAAAAAACACTTTTTCTAGTTGTTTTTTTTTTTTCATAATTATTCACAAAAACAATTTTTTTTTAAATAAAAAAAGGTTGGGGAACGGGTTCGGCCGAACTTTGCAAAATTGACCGAAGTTCGGGTTCTGGTACGGGTTCGGTCTGAAAAATTGCGTTCGGTCGAACACTAAATATTGTCACTTAAAATCTCTTATCACTAGGGATGAGATTTTCATGCACTAAAAAATCGAAAATATGCGCTAAAAAATTCAAAATATGCACTAAAACACCTAAAAATATGCACTAAAAAATTAAATTTGTACAAAAAAATCTTTTTTTCATGCGAACACACAAAAAATTATTGGCTAAAAAATTTCAATTAAATCTATTGATCAATAAAATTTAAATGAGTCAATTATTGTTTTGATCAACATTTTTGTTATTTTCTTCAACTATCAAATTACAAATTTTCAACATACCAGATTTTTTTTCGCTTCAAATTATTTGAGTACATTAATTCAAAAATATACTTTTTACTACGGTTTTACTTTTTTTTATTGTCGGCAACATATTGGAAAGCAAAAAAATTATTTTTTTCATAATTTTTCCATAAGCGTGAAATTCATTTGTTAAATCAATAATTATATTAATTGACTTTAAATAAAAAATCAATCAAATTTTTGATCAAAATCGAAAAAATTATTAATTGAAATAAAAATCAATTAATCACCTACAATTTGATGATTGATATAACAATTTTCTTTATCGGAGGAGTTTCAATTAAAAAATTAATTGAATCCGCGTTTTTGTTGATTGACTTTCGTTTTTAATTCTTTCTGTGAAAAACTATTAAAAAAGTGAATAGTAACATTTAAAACTGTATGTAAGATTTGTATGCAAGGTTTTTTTAGAAACTAAAACAAAAAATAAAAAAAATTTGAATAATAAAAAAAAATTGTTCTTATTTTCAAATAAATTTTTCAAATTTTAAACAGTTTTTGAAACAAATAAATTTTTATTTGTGTTTTTGGTAATTTATGAAAAAATATGCACTTAAAAGTTGAAAATATGCACAAAATATGCATTTAAAACCAAAATATGCATTTTCACCAAAATATGCAAAAATATGCAAAAACAAATCGATGTCATTGTAACGCAAATTTCTTGATTCGGAAAGATAATTGGTCGATATAAATTTTAGACTATCGACAAAAATCATGCATTTGCATGAAAATCACATCCCTACTTATCACTATCATCCCACCCATAACTCTCATTCATCTTTGGCAAATATAGATAGACGAATTGAACAGATGTTGTACGAATTTGCACACACGTGTTTAAATAAACCTTTTTGTAATTTTAACATTTGTTCAAACAATTACAACAAGGATTAAAACATCAAATATCCTATTTTCGAAATTGACATTTTACATTAATCATTTTAGTAAAAGTTTCAACCCAAAACTAACATCTTTTAAGTGAATTTCAATGTAAAAACCATAGGCGGTAAATTTACTAACATTCCTAATAGGGGAACAACACTGAAATATATTTTGCAAAAATGAGGGAGGATTTAAAAAATCAAAATCCTAATATTAATCTACTATTTGAAATCAAATCAAAACAAAACATAACATATCTTTAAATTCAATACCATCTACAAAAGATATGATCATTTTATACTATATTTCCTATACCCCTGACATTTATTTACAATTTTAATTGAAAAACATACAATTTTTTTTGTCCCCTAGAGATTTATTTTCGCTATAAAACTGTTTTCATTCTTTTAAAAAATAATCAAGGAACACATACCGAAAATACCTCAAAGACACTACTTGAACACGTATAATTTTTTTATTTTTTTTTTGGGAACAGGCAATTTTTCTTTGCCAACATATTCTTCTAGATTTCTAGAAGATAATGTCACAGTCGGTACTTCACATGTGTTTGATTAATTATGCCCTTAAGGAAGAACATGATATAAAAAACACAGACAAACAGAAAGTGAAAGTAAAAATCTTATAAATAATTATTTGAGAATCTTATAAATACACAATTCACAATTAAGTTGTACATTTAAACTTTTACAGAAGAAATAACAACTTGAAACTATTTATACTTGCAAAAAAAGGCCAAATGGAAGTGAAAATAGTTGGAAATGAAAATATTTATTGAATAGGGAAAGAACTTTTAAACGAGGGGGAAAATTCCACGAAATATAGGAAAGATATATATAGAAAAAATTCTCAGATTCTTCTTTTTTCTATATCGAAAAAATGTCTCAGAATCTGTGAGTTTTTCTATATAGAAAAAATGTCTCAGAATCTGAGAGTTTTTTTATATAGAAAAAATTCTCAGATTCTGAGACATTTTTTCTATATAGAAAAATTCTCAGATGCTGAGACATTTTTTCTATATAGAAAAATTCTCAGATTCTGAGACAGATTCTGAGACATTTTTTCTATATAGAAAAATTCTCAGATTCTGAGACGTTTTTTTTTCTATAGAGAAAAATTCTCAGATTCTGAGACATTTTTTTTCTATATACAAAAATTCTCAGATTCTGAGACATATTTTGTATATAGAAAAATTCTCAGATTCTGAGACATTTTTTTTTCTATGAAGAAAAATTCTCAGATTCTGAGATATTTTTTCTATATAGAAAAATTCTCAGATTCTTAGACTTTTTTTCAATTTAGAAAAATTCTCAGATTTTGAGATAAATTCTCAGATTCTGAGACATTTTTTCTATATAGAAAAATTCTCAGATTCTGAGACATTTTTTCTATATAGAAAAATTCTCAGATTCTGAGACATTTTTGTACCCTCCAACCACAGTATGGGGGTATACTCACTTTGTCATTCCGTTTGTAACGCATCAAAATATCGATCGGGCACCCCATAAAGTATATATGGGGCATTCCATGTGAAATCGGACACTTTGAAAAACTTTTTTTTTAGATTTTCCCAATTTGTTTACAGTTTTCAGTACCCTTCGAAAACTCCTTCGTGGTAAATTTTCAGATTTTTTTGATGACCCGTTCAAAAGATATCGAATTTTTAAAAATTGGTAGTTTGTTCCTTTACTCAAACTTCTTTTAATCATAACTTCTTCAATAATGGTCCAAATTTCAAATTTTTTTTTTTTCAAAATTTTTGTTTTTTTACGTACTTTTTAAAAAAAAATCACAAAAAATTATTAAAAGCGCTCTAGTATGCGATTTTTAAGTTTTAAAATTTAAATCTCATTTTTGAAAATGTTTGTACTCTTCGATTTTTTTGAAATTTTTTTTCAAAACATTTTACCTACGCCCTATCTCAACTTCCTAAGTAGGCTCCCACACAAAATTACATTTTTATAAAATTTGCTTCAACTGTTATTTGTATGGGAGCCTACTTAGGGAGTGGAGATAGGGCATAGGTATGTTTTGAAAAAATGTTGTAGGGTAAAAATAAATGGGGGTCGGTCTCACTAATGACCCCTCTCGGACGCACCATTGGACCGGTAGAAGCTGATTAAATAAAACAAATTTACAAAAAATAAAAAAAATTGTGTGGGGACCGCCTTAACAGTTAAAGATAGAGGGTAGGTGTGTTCAGAGAAAATGTTTGGACTAAAAAAATATTGTGGGTCGGTCATACATTTTGTTGCTCTAAGGGCACTATTAGGGCAGTTAGAGCGGTTGGAACAAATTTTAAAAAATATCGTTTTGTGTGGGACCCCCCTTAGAAATTGGAGATAGGGTATTAGTTTGTTCCAAAAAAATGTTAATACGTAAAAATTAATGGGAGTCGGTCTTATAAAGGACCCCTCTATGACGCACTATTGGAGCAGTAGAAATGATTTTAAGATTGGAAAATTACAATAAAATTTTTTCAAAAAATTTTAAAAAATAGTAATAATTGTTATCCCACGATCCTCCTGGGCAAAAAAATTTGTAGAATTGATAGAAGTTTTACACAAAAAAAATTCAAAAAAATCGAAGAGTGCAAACATTTTAAAAAATGAGATTTAAATTTTAAAACTTAAACATCGCATACTAGAGCGTTTTTAAGAATTTTTTGGGATTTTTTTTTAAAAAGTACGTAAAAAAACAAAAATTTTGAAAAAAACAATTTGAAATTTGGACCATTATTGAAGAAATTATGATAAAAAGAAGTTTGAGTAAAGGAGTAAACTACCAATTTTTAAAAATTCGATATCTTTTGAACGGGTCATCAAAAAAATCTGAAAATTTACCACGAAGGAGTTTTCGAAGGGTACTAAAAACTGTTAACAAATTAGGAAAATCTAAAAATTTTTTTTTTTCAAAGTGTCCGATTTGACATGGAATGCCCCATATATTATTGATCCATGATCGATTGTAAGACATTCTATGAATGTCCGTCCGTCCGTCTGTCTGTAGATAACACAATGCAGTCCAAAATAAAACAGCTAGACTCCTGAAGTTTGGCACAAATATGTCTCATGTTCATAGGCAGGTTAAGTTCGCGAATGGGCCAAATCGGCCCTGGGGGAAAAAGTTCCCCCTTGAAGAACTGAACCAACCTCTGAAAAAATACACTTTTTTTTAGAGGTTTTTTGTATTTTTGCTAAATATATGAAACGTTTGGTATATTTATCGCGATAGGAAGGTGCTCTCAATGTCTCTCAATTTTTCTATACAGAAAAATTCTCAGATTCTGAGACATTTTTTCTATATAGAAAAATTCTCAGATGATGAGTTATTTTTCGTATAGAAAAATTCTCAGAATCTGAGAATATTTAAAAAATATTCTCAGATTTTGAGACATTTTTCAAAATCCGCTTTTATATTTTTAAGTGTAAAACTTTATAAAAAATTCATACCAATTTACATTTTAAAGAATGTGAAGGGGAGTATAATGGGAGAAATAATATTTACTGGTACAAACAAAAAGACAAATTATTAAATAGTTTATGAATAAATTATTATCAGTAAGTATAGGGTAATCCAATAAACGGTGTTAAATTTGCAAATAAAAAAAAAAAAATTATTGCAAATTTTATAAAAATTTCATTCAACCAATACAAAAATTTGCATTAAGTCAACATAATTTTGTTTTATTAAAAATAATTTTTGTAGGTTTTGAAAATATTTAGCCAGGGTTGCCATATATAAATCTAAATCTCCAGCGGAAAAAAAAAAATATTTTTCTTAATGAAAATCATTGGGTCAAACTTTAGCAAAATTTAATTTTTGAATTCTCTTCAAAAATATGACCACCCCGAAATTTGCTAAACTTGCTATCAAATAGCTAAAACTGCCAATTGTAGCACCCTATTTAATGTTAGTGTTGAAAACATACTACAAATACCACAAGTATGTGAAAAATTAATAAATTTAGCTAGAAAAAATTAGAAAAAAAAAATATTTTAAAATAAATGTGTGAGTATATTAGGATTGTGTTATTGTTATGTCAAATAAAACATGGTTTAAAAACTATTAAAAATCTAAAAAAAAAACTACAAAAAAAAAAAAAATAGCAAGTGCCACATATGTCTAATATTACAGTTATTAATGACGATGTTGAATGAATGACAATTGTTGTAATATTGTATAAATAAATATTTTTGCAAATTGTTACAACTTATTTAACGCTCTAATTAAAAAAATATATTTTTTTTTGCATTTTTTGCTGCCATTGTTGCTGCTGCAAACATTAATTGTGTTACAATTTAATAATAAAAATATTTTATTTTTTATTAAATTTATTAGAAATTTTTATTTTTGCAACCTTAACAATGATTTCAAACACTAAAAAATTTTCTCCATTTATTTAAAACCAATTTTTTTTACAATTCATACAATATAATTTCAATATATTATATTGTTTTCCTTTATATGGTATCATTAATATTTGCTGATTAAAAAGTAGCCTGAATAACTAGTTTTATTGCATTTTTTTTTTCACTGCTTAACTAACAGGGAAAGGGCCCTTAAGGTTTCCAGAATTTGAGAATTTTTCTATAACAAATTTGTCTCAGAATTCTGAGAATTTTTCTATAAGAGAAATGTCTCAGATTCTCAGATAATTTTTCTATAAGAAAAATGTCTCAGAATTATGAGAATTTTTTCTATAAGAAAAATGTCTCAGAATTATGAGAATTTTTCTATAAGAAAAATGTCTCGGAAACTAAGAATTTTTCGATAAGAAAAATGTCTCAGAATTCTAAGAATTTTTCTATAAGAAAAATGTCTGAAAATTCTAGAATATTTCTATAAGAAAAATGTCTCGAGAATTCTAGAATTTTTCTATAAGAAAAATGTCTCAGAATTTGAAATTTTTTCTATAAGAAAAATTTCTCAGAATTAAGGTAATTTTCTTTAAGAAAAATGTCTTCAGAATTTAAAAATTTTTCTACAAGAAAAATGTATCATATTCTGAGAATTTTTCTATAAGAAAACTGTCTCTGAATTCAGAATTTCAGAATTTTTCTATAAGAAAAATGTGTCAGATTCTGAAAATTTTTCTATAAGAAAACTGACCAGAAACTGAGAATTTTTCTGTAAAAAAATGTCTCAAAAACTGAGAATTTTTCAATAAGAAAATTGTGTCAGAAACTGAGAATTTTTCTATAAGAAAAATGTCTCAGATTCTGAGAAGTTTTCTATAAGAAAAATGTCTCAGATTCTGAGAAGTTTTCTATAAGAAAAATGTCTCAGATTCTGAGAAGTTTTCTATAAGAAAAATGTCTCAGATTCTGAGAAGTTTTCTATAAGAAAAATGTCTCAGATTCTGAGAAGTTTTCTATAAGAAAAATGTCTCAGATTCTGAGAAGTTTTCTATAAGAAAAATGTCTCAGATTCTGAGAAGTTTTCTATAAGCAAAATGTCTCAGATTCTGAAAATTTTTCTATGAGAAAATGTTTCAGATTCTGAGAATTTTTCTATAAGAAAAATGTCTCAGAAACTGCGAATTTTTGTTTAAGAAAAATTTCTTCTATAAGAAAAATATCTCAGATTCTGAGAATTTTTCTATAAGAAAAATGTCTCAGAATTCTGAGAAAAAAATCTCAGATTCTGAGAATTTTTCTAAAGAATTTTTCTCAGAATTCTGAGAATTTTTCTATAAGAAAAATGTCTCATAATTCTAAGAATTTTTCTATGAGAAAAATGTCTCAGATTCTGAGAAGTTTTCTATAAGAAAAATGTCTCAGATTCTGAGAAGTTTTCTATAAGAAAAATGTCTTTAAATTCTGAAAATTTTTCTATAAAAAAATGTTTTCGCTATCGAAATTTCCAGGAATGACGATAGCAAAATCGCCTAAAATAACACCGCTCAACAAATTGAAGGTTTTTGGCTCCGGTTTGAAGTTTGATATAAAATTTTTAAAGATTTTGACTTGCTGATTCCAAATTCGTGCTCCAAATTTTTCCATCACGTCTAGAATTTTAATTATTCGCGGTTGAAAATGCGAAAAAAATCGATTTTTGCCTTTTTTTGAAAAAATTCTTCTATAAGAAAAATATCTCAGATTCTGAGAATTTTTCTATAAGAAAAATGTCTCAGAATTCTGAGAAAAAAAATCTCAGATTCTGAGAATTTTTCTAAAGAATTTTTCTCAGAATTCTGAGAATTTTTCTATAAGAAAAATGTCTCATAATTCTAAGAATTTTTCTATGAGAAAAATGTCTCAGATAAGAAAAATAAGAAAATGTCTTAGAATTCTAAGAATTTTTCTATAAGAAAAATGTCTCAGAATTCTGAGAATTTTTCTATAAGAAAAATGTCTCAGAATTCTGAGAATTTTTCTATAAGAAAAATGTCTCAGAATTCTGAGAATTTTTCTATAAGAAAAATGTCTCAGAATTCTGAGAATTTTTCTATAAGAAAAATGTCTCATAACTCAGAGAATTTTTCTATAAGAAAAATGTCCCAGAATTCTGAAAATTTTTGTATAAGAAAAATGTCTCAGATTCTCAGAGAATTTTTCTATAAGAAAAATGTCTCAGATTCTCAGAGAATTTTTCTATAAGAAAAATGTCTCAGAATTCTGAGAATTTTTCTATAAGAAAAATTTCTCAGAATTCTGAGAATTTTTCTATAAGAAAAATGTCTCAGAATTCTGAGAATTTTTCTATAAGAAAAATGTCTCAGAATTCGGAGAATTTTTCTATAAGAAAAATGTCTCAGAATTCTGAGAATTTTTCTATAAGAAAAATGTCTCAGAATTCTGAGAATTTTTCTATAAGAAAAATGTCTCAGAATTCTGAGAATTTTTCTATAAGAAAAATGTCTCAGAATTCTGAGAATTTTTCTATAAGAAAAATGTCTCAGAATTCTGAGAATTTTTCTATAAGAAAAATGTCTCAGAATTCTGAGAATTTTTCTATAAGAAAAATGTCTCAGAATTCTGAGAATTTTTCTATAAGAAAAATGTCTCAGAATTCTGAGAATTTTTCTATAAGAAAAATGTCTCAGAATTCTGAGAATTTTTCTATAAGAAAAATGTCTCAGAATTCTGAGAATTTTTCTATAAGAAAAATGTCTCAGAATTCTGAGAATTTTTCTATAAGAAAAATGTCTCAGAATTCTGAGAATTTTTCTATAAGAAAAATGTCTCAGAATTCTGAGAATTTTTCTATAAGAAAAATGTCTCAGAATTCTGAGAATTTTTCTATAAGAAAAATGTCTCAGAATTCTGAGAATTTTTCTATAAGAAAAATGTCTCAGAATTCTGAGAATTTTTCTATAAGAAAAATGTCTCAGAATTCTGAGAATTTTTCTATAAGAAAAATGTCTCAGAATTCTGAGAATTTTTCTATAAGAAAAATGTCTCAGAATTCTGAGAATTTTTCTATAAGAAAAATGTCTCAGAATTCTGAGAATTTTTCTATAAGAAAAATGTCTCAGAATTCTGAGAATTTTTCTATAAGAAAAATGTCTCAGAATTCTGAGAATTTTTCTATAAGAAAAAATTTTTCTATAAGAAAAATGTCTCAGATTCTGAGAAGTTTTCTATAAGAAAAATGTCTTTAAATTCTGAAAATTTTTCTATAAAAAAATGTTTTCGCTATCGAAATTTCCAGGAATGACGATAGCAAAATCGCCTAAAATAACACCGCTCAACAAATTGAAGGTTTTTGGCTCCGGTTTGAAGTTTGATATAAAATTTTTAAAGATTTTGACTTGCTGATTCCAAATTCGTGCTCCAAATTTTTCCATCACGTCTAGAATTTTAATTATTCGCGGTTGAAAATGCGAAAAAAATCGATTTTTGCCTTTTTTTGAAAAAATTCTTCTATAAGAAAAATATCTCAGATTCTGAGAATTTTTCTATAAGAAAAATGTCTCAGAATTCTGAGAAAAAAAATCTCAGATTCTGAGAATTTTTCTAAAGAATTTTTCTCAGAATTCTGAGAATTTTTCTATAAGAAAAATGTCTCATAATTCTAAGAATTTTTCTATGAGAAAAATGTCTCAGATAAGAAAAATAAGAAAATGTCTTAGAATTCTAAGAATTTTTCTATAAGAAAAATGTCTCAGAATTCTGAGAATTTTTCTATAAGAAAAATGTCTCAGAATTCTGAGAATTTTTCTATAAGAAAAATGTCTCAGAATTCTGAGAATTTTTCTATAAGAAAAATGTCTCATAACTCAGAGAATTTTTCTATAAGAAAAATGTCCCAGAATTCTGAAAATTTTTGTATAAGAAAAATGTCTCAGAATTCTGAGAATTTTTCTATAAGAAAAATGTCTCAGAATTCTGAGAATTTTTCTATAAGAAAAATGTCTCAGAATTCTGAGAATTTTTCTATAAGAAAAATGTCTCAGAATTCTGAGAATTTTTCTATAAGAAAAATGTCTCAGAATTCTGAGAATTTTTCTATAAGAAAAATGTCTCAGAATTCTGAGAATTTTTTCTTATAGAAAAATGTCTCAGAATTCTGAGAATTTTTCTATAAGAAAAATGTCTCAGAATTCTGAGAATTTTTCTATAAGAAAAATGTCTCAGAATTCTGAGAATTTTTCTATAAGAAAAATGTCTCAGAATTCTGAGAATTTTTCTATAAGAAAAATGTCTCAGAATTCTGAGAATTTTTCTATAAGAAAAATGTCTCAGAATTCTGAGAATTTTTCTATAAGAAAAATGTCTCAGAATTCTGAGAATTTTTCTATAAGAAAAATGTCTCAGATTCTGAGAAGTTTTCTATAAGAAAAATGTCTCAGATTCTGAGAAGTTTTCTATAAGAAAAATGTCTCAGATTCTGAGAAGTTTTCTATAAGAAAAATGTCTCAGATTCTGAGAAGTTTTCTATAAGAAAAATGTCTCAGATTCTGAGAAGTTTTCTTTAAGAAAAATGTCTCAGATTCTGAGAAGTTTTCTATAAGAAAAATGTCTCAGATTCTGAGAAGTTTTCTATAAGAAAAATGTCTCAGATTCTGAGAAGTTTTCTATAAGAAAAATGTCTCAGATTCTGAGAAGTTTTCTATAAGAAAAATGTCTCAGATTCTGAGAAGTTTTCTATAAGAAAAATGTCTCAGATTCTGAGAAGTTTTCTATAAGAAAAATGTCTCAGATTCTGAGAAGTTTTCTATAAGAAAAATGTCTCAGATTCTGAGAAGTTTTCGATAAGAAAAATGTCTCAGATTCTGAGAAGTTTTCTATAAGAAAAATGTCTCAGATTCTGAGAAGTTTTCTATAAGAAAAATGTCTCAGATTCTGAGAAGTTTTCTATAAGAAAAATGTCTCAGAATTCTATAAGAAAAATTGTTGGGGACGCTTTGGGATACCTTCCTTGTAAGAATTATGCGGGCACTATGGGGCAACATTTAGAAGCAAGGTAATATTTTGAAATCAAATTTTTTTTTTTCTATTGGAAAAATGTTTTAAATTCATTACGGTTTTTTTCTCTAAATTTAAGATTTGGAAAATATTACCTATATTTCCTCCCCAAAATGGCCCATAGTGATTTGAAAACAACCCACAAATATTCAAAGTCTTTACCTACACTCAAAAAAAAAATCCAACCCTGTAAAATGACAAGAAAAAAATTTTTTTTTATTTTTTGTTACCTCTTATTTAACAAGAATTTCTTGTAATTTTACAAGCTTTTTACCAATAATTTTGTAATTTTACCAGCTTTTTACCAATAAAATTGTAAATTTACAATTTTTTTCACGCAATAAAACTTACAAGAAGGTATCGTGATTTTACTAGATTTTTTGCTACCTCCTATTTTATGAGAATTCCTAGTAAAAATTACAAGCTTTTTTGTAATATTACAAGCTTTTTACCAATTGTAAATTTACAACTTTTTTGGCGCACTAGAACTTACAAGGAATTCTCGTGAATTCACTAGATTTTTTTTATTAAAAAACTTGAAAATTTGTAAAATTACCAAAAAAATATAAAATTACTAGAGTCCAACCGAAACCAGTTTTCGAGGCCGAACCGAAACCGAACCGAATATTCGGCCGATAAAGTAATATTCGGCCGAAACCGAACCGAAACCGAAACTTAAAAAAAATTACCGCCTGGCATGAATAAAATTATTAAAAAGTTGTTAATAAATATACAGCATATAATGCTTTTAAACCATAGGAATGTTGTATTTTAAAAAAAAAAAAATATGTTTTTTAAAAAACTTACATAAAAATTGTATATTTCGTTTCGAAAATAATTTTTGAACTGAAACAGTTTTACATTTATTGCATAAACTTGTAACATTGTTTTCAATTGAACTGAATCAAGTGTAATGAAATGCGAAATCAAAAAATTCGGCGACGTTTTTACATATTTTTTAAAATACCAAAAAGTTTCGGTTTCGGCTAATATTCGGCCAAAATTTTGCCGAATACCGAATAGTGGCCGAAACCCCATTATTCGGCCGAAACCGAGACCGAAACCGAATATTCGGTCGGACTCTAAAAATTACCAAAAAAAAATGTAAAATTAACAAAAAAAAATTGTAAAGTTTCAAAAAAAAAAAAAATTGTGAAATTAAAAAAAAAAAATTGTGAAATTACAAAAAAAAAAAATTAAGATTAAAATTACAAAAAAAAAATTTAAAATTACAAATTTTTTTTTTTTAAATTACAAAAAAAATTTAAAATTACAAACAAAAAAAATTTAAAATTACCAAAAATTGTAAAATTACAAAAAAATTGTTAATTTACAAAAAAAAAATTGTAAAATTACCAAAAAAAATTAAAATTACAAAAAAAATGTAAAATTACAACAAAATTTGTAAAATTACAAAAAAATTTGTAAAATTACAAAAAAAATTTTAAAATTACAAAAAAATTTGTAAAATTAAAAAAAAAATGTAAAATTACAAAAACAAAATGTAAAATTACAAAAAAAAAATGTAAAATTACAAAAAAAAAAAAATAAATTTCGATCAAAAAATTTTTTTTAAAAACAAGAAAAACTGTCAAATATTGGTAAAATCGGATTACGAGACTTTTTCTAGTAATTTATTTTTCTAGTAATTTATTTATTTTTTTGTGTGTACTACATTTATCGCTTATTTTTCTAATATATGCACTACAAATACGTATTTATCATAGTATATTAACTTCAATAATAGTTTAATCAATAAAAATATATATATATATATTGCAAAAAATGTATAAGAAAACGACAAACCCAAGGCGTTTTTTGTACTAAACAAAACACAATAGCAATAGCGAGTAGGAGGGTTGCCAGCACATCTTATATAAAATTTTTATAGTACGTGTTAAAAAAAAGACAGCGAAATTATATTTTTTTATTAATATATTTTTAGAGTAAATTGTCAGAATCGGTTCTGATCGAAATTCTACGCAAACGACCGAAATTTCATCAAACAAATCGATGGAAATTTGGAATGATGTCTCATCAGCGAATAGAATTCCGATCATTGTCGACTCTGGCAATTTCCCAATAAATCAAACGATATCGTTATGATATCGAGGCAATATCACCTAATTATCATATGAAAGCGATAGTGTTTTCGTTCTTAATGTACCTTTCCTTATGATATCGTTTTCGCTATCGATTATTCCAGTCATAACGATATTTAAATCGCCATTTTCTAGAATTTATTTAAAAACTATCGTTATTCTAGACGATATCGTTTTCGCTATTACTTATCGTTATTTTGTTTATTGGGTTTCCCTGCCCTCAGGGGTATTGTTCAAATTTCTTGACGCAATGTAGTTCCGATAGAAAGATCTTCAATTCAATTTTGGTATCAGAGTCAGCTTAACGAACCCCTAAACTTTGGTCTCCAAAGTTTAAAAATTTCGGTCTGTGTTATTCAAATAAAATAAAACTCCACCGCCTAGTTTAAAGTGCTTTCAAATCTATCTTTGGTTATTTTTTGTGAAACCCACTGTTTATGTCTTCTTAAGCTGCGTATGTCTTCCGCAATAAGTATATTCATGTGCAAGATTTGACATTGAAATTGAAGGGGGGGGCAATTGACATTTTGGTTATATTGTACCTGAACAAGTTTTCATTGTTTTAACAAAAGTTAATAAATCAAACAATTTACCTAAGCCATATACGACATTAAATTGCACTATAAGTGCATATTTTTTTTGGTTGTATTCAAATAAAATATTTTAAAATATTTTAAAAAATTTTATAATTTTTTGTATTCAAATAAAATATTTTAAAAAATTTTATAAGAATATAATTTTAACAAATTTAAGATTTTATTGTTTTACAAAATACAATACTAATTCTTTTTTTTAATTTTTTCTCTTTTTAGGTAAGTTAACAAAGCAAAATTTTTAAAAAAAAATAAGTAAGTTATTTAAAAATAATTAAGATAGTTCCATCAAAAGTTGTGACGGTAGATTTCAGTACATAACACAGTTAAAACAACTACATTTGTTGTTGTTTAGGCGTCTACTACATTTTACGGTAGAATCAACCAAAAATTGTGGTTGTTTTTGACTATTTATTTACTACTACAAAAAAACCGTAAAAACAACTTCAAATTACAGTAGTTTTTACTGTAACTTAAATTATTTGAATTTTTTTATTAACAAAAAAAGCTTCTAAACGTCATCTGACTCTTCCAACTCGTTCCACACATCCGTTTTTCTAAAAATTTCTAGAAAATCGAGTTTTTGTATAGACTATAAAACAACTACATAAAACAACTGTTACCACACTGTAGTAATTTTTAGTATTTATTTTTTAAAACGACTACAAAAAATAGTTGTTTGGGATTTTTCATACAAAAACAACTGAAATTGTAGTTGAAAACAACAACTACTATTTACTACACAAATGACCGTCATGTAGCTCTCTGAAAAATTGGTCCCAGTCCAATCATGGACCAATTGAAAACATATTTGGACACTAGACCTGTTCTTAAAATCAATATTCGTTTTTACCTTCTAAAAATGAGAAATTCTAAATTTGGTGGCAATCGGATAAGGGAAAAACGTGCCGAAAATGGGTTAAAAATAGGAAAAAAGTTATTTAAACAGAAAAATACCTTTTTACAAACAATTTTTGTTTTAAGCATAATTTTTCAAATGTTAAAAAAAATTATTAATTATATAAAATCATCTTTCTAACCAGCCAAAAAACACTGAAATCGGGTGAAAATTAGCCAATTTGTACATACTTCCCCAGACCATTATACCATTATTTTTTGTATGAAGAAAACATTTTTTTTTCATTTTCAACTGTTGAGACTTTTTCTATACAAAAAAAAAATTCTGAGAATCTGAGACTTTTTCTGTGACTTTTTCTATAAACAAAATGTCTCAGAATCTGAGACTTTTTCTATACGAAAAATGTCTCAGAATCTGAGACTTTTTCTATACGAAAAATGTCTCAGAAGCTGAGACTTTTTCTAGACGAAAAATGTCTCAGAATCTGAGACTTTTTCTATACGAAAAATGTCTCAGAATCTGAGACTTTTTCTATACAAAAAATGTCTCAAAATCTGAGAATTTTTCTATACGAAAAATGTCTCAGAATCTGATACTTTTTCTATACGAAAACTGTCTTAGAATCTGAGACTTTTTCTATACGAAAAATGTCTCAAAATCTGAGACTTTTTCTTTACGAAAAATGTCTCAGAATCTAAGAATTTTTCTATACGAAAAATGTTTCAGAATCTGAGAATTTTTCTATACGAAAAATGTCTCAGAATCTGAGACGTTTTCTATACGAAAAATGTCTCAGAATCTGAGACTTTTTCTATACGAAAAATGTCTCAGAATCTGAGACTTTTTCTATAGAAAAATGTCTCAGAATCTGAGACTTTTTCTATACGAAAAATGTCTCAGAATCTGAGACTTTTTCTATACGAAAAATGTCTCAGAATCTGAGACTTTTTCTATACGAAAAATGTCTCAGAATCTGAGACTTTTTCTATACGAAAAATGTCTCAGAATCTGAGACTTTTTCTATACGAAAAATGTCTCAGAATCTGAGACTTTTTCTATACGAAAAATGTCTCAGAATCTGAGACTTTTTCTATACGAAAAATGTCTCAGAATCTGAGACTTTTTCTATACGAAAAATGTCTCAGAATCTGAGACTTTTTCTATACGAAAAATGTCTCAGAATCTGAGACTTTTTCTATACGAAAAATGTCTCAGAATCTGAGACTTTTTCTATACGAAAAATGTCTCAGAATCTGAGACTTTTTCTATACGAAAAATGTCTCAGAATCTGAGACTTTTTCTATACGAAAAATGTCTCAGAATCTGAGACTTTTTCTATACGAAAAATGTCTCAGAATCTGAGACTTTTTCTATACGAAAAATGTCTCAGAATCTGAGACTTTTTCTAAACGAAAAATATTTCAGAATCTTAAATTTTTCTATACGACAAATGTTTCAGAATCTGAGACTTTTTCTCTACGAAAAATGTCTCAGAATCTGAGACTTTTTTTCTATACGAAAAATGTCTCAGAATCTGAGACTTTTTCTATACGAAAAATGTCTCTGAATCTGAGTGCTTTTCAATACGAAAAATGTCTCAGAATTTGAGACTTTTTCTATACGAAAAATGTCTCAGAATCTGAGACATTTTTTGCCAGGTGCCAATATTTTGAGTAGTTACAAAAAAGTGGCCGTGAACCCTTTTTGGAATTGGAGTTTCAGTTTCTTGATAAACTTAACATACTTTTAGTAGGGTACTTCACTATAATGCATACTGTCAAACAACCACGCATTTTTTGCTGTCAAATGATTGACATTTATATGTAACAATCTTTTATACGAAATTTTCCTAATCTTGTATCTCAAAAGAACACAAAAAAAAAAACTAACATAAAATAAGAAGAGGCTTTCTTAATGTACATGACTACGCAAAACTGTAGGATGAAGATTAAAATATGAACCACGAAGTTTAACTAATAATGGATAAATGGGATGTATATTAACTGATAGGGTTAACAGGAAATGGGAATCACAATTATACATAAATCTACTGATTAGCTGGAATATGACTTTGTTTTGTCTTTAAAACAATTTTTTTATAACTTTATAAATACATTTTTAATTATTGCGTGCCACAGTGTGATTGAAGAAGTAGCTGATTGGAAATAAATAAATCAGCTTCTTTCTGGTTGGTCTTGAAAATATTTCTGCTATGATGGTTGAAAATGTCCTATTAATCTGATCATCCGGTAAAAAATTGTGATTTATTTACAAAATATTTGGATTCCGCTCCACTTTGCATACTATAACACTGTGCTACACCAAAAATATGCAGGGGTTCTCATATAAAAATTCGGGTTGCTTGGAGTCCATAGAGTACTGATATACTCATAGTTTTTCTGGATCACTTCGTTAAGTACGTTTTTTATTGGCAAATGTGTTGGAAAACGGAAATTCTTAAATTACAATTTTAAAAAATTATTACTTTGTTAGTTTGCAACCGATTTTCAATTTTATGGATTTGTTTTAAAGGTATAGGTCTTACCTTTCAAACAAAACAAAAATATTAAAAATCGATCAAGAATTGGCTGAGCTACGATCGCTTAAGTAAAAAAAAAACGAATTTTTTGAAAAATTTGTCATATTCTTTACACTCTAAGTTGAAAGTGAATCATTAAACAATTTTTTTGAATTTTTTTGTAAAAAAGTATAGTAAAGTGGCTTTCCAAAACACCAAAAAACATAACAATCGGTTGAAAAATGAATGAGTTATGCTAAGTTTTGTGATAGGACATATTTAATTTTTTTCAGAAACGCTTGTAATTCAAGCATTATTCATAAATCTTGTTACTAGTAGTAATTTTATGCGCATATGCATATAAACTAGAGATGGGAACGTAATTAGATTTGTGCGTGATCCACACATGATCAGAAGTGAGCGTGATTGAAAATTAATTTTACTCACGTGGTTGTTAGTGAGTGTCAGTGTGAGTGGAATAAAAAAATGGGCGTGTCAGTTACTTCCAAATCCTATTTATAATTTTTTGGGTTTGTTTAAAAAATATCAGTGTTACTTCTTAAACAAAAAAATATTGAGAATAGGTTAAAAACAGGCTAAGCTGCGCTTGTTTAAGTAAAAAACCTTTTTTGAAGAGTTATACCTGCAACATTTTTATGACAGAAAAAGCTGTGAGCTTGCAAACATGTTTTTTTAAAACGAAATTGCTAAAATTGTGGGATCATTTGATGGAAATTTTACCTGTTTATAAATATACATGTGAGGCATTCCACACCAAATGTTCAGTGAGAAAAAAATTGTGTACCAAAATTTTTTCAATGGGTCCCGGTTAAAAAAGTTTTCTATATAACTAGGGTGAGATTTCCATGCAAATGCATGTTTTTTGTCGAAAGCCTTAAAACGATATCGAACAATTATCTTTCCGAATCAAGATATTTGCATTAAATGGCATCGATTTGTTTTCGCATATTTTGCATATTTTGGTGAAAATACATATTTTTGCATATTTTGATTTTAAATGCATACATATATTGTGCATATTTCGAACTTTTAAGTGCATATTATTGCATATTTTGGCATAAATTAGCAAAAACACAAATTGAAATTAATTTTTTTCAAAAACTATTTTTAATTTTAAACATTTATTTTGAAAATCAGAAAAATTACTTTTTTTCTTCTTAATTTTTTTTTATAGATTTTCTTAATTTTTAAAAAAATCTTGCTAGACAAACATCTAATCTTTAAAAAAAAAAAATTACAAAAAAAAACAAAAGTGGCCGGATTTTTTATAAATTGACTTTTTTAAAAAATGGAAAATTTCAGAACAGGTTCTGAAAATTTTCCAAAAAAATTTTAATCGATAGCCGATACAAAACTATACAAGAATAAAAATTTTTGAGATTTTGGTGCATTTCGTTTTTATTTGATATATATTTAAACAAGGCAACTTGACACAAACTTGACCATTTTTCCAATATTTGACCACGCCTCCTAAGCCCAGTTTTTGAAAAATTGAACAACCAAAAACGTAATTTTCTTAGCTCCATATATGAGGCATTCCACACCAAATGTTCAGCAAAAAAAAAAAGTTGTGTCGTGTCAATATGAAATCATTTTCAAAGTATTCGCTCTTAGGGTACTATTAAATAACAAAAATAAAATTTAAGTTTTTTCAAATAGTGGGCCTTGTAGGCGTGGTCAAAAATTGAAAATATCTAACTTTTTTGCCTGAGCATCTTTACTTCAATATTTATGCAAAGTAAAGTCTTAAAGACAAAAGCTGTTTATAGATTTTTGAATGGGCTATCAATTAAAAAAAAATAAAAATTGGAACATTTTCAGAAGAAGTTCTGAATTTTTTAAATTTAAACTTAAACTTTATTTATCAAAAAACATGCCGCAATTTTATTTGTTTTTTATTTTTTTAAAAAAAGTTAAAGGAATTTTCTATCTGATCTGAAATTTTAAGAGATGTGTTTTGCCTTGTTTTCGAAAAATCAAAATTCAAAAATTGCAACACGCTTATTTTATACAATAATTGTATTTAAAACGTGTGCGTATGAGTAATATCAATACTTAAAAAATATTTTAAGAGGCGATGGTAGCGTGAGTGAGTTTTTAATAACGATTACGCACGCTTATGAAAGAAAAAATTTAGTCACGCACGATATTTTATTTTGCTCACGCTCATTCACGCACACGTGAGTAGAAAAAAATAAGTTACGGTCACGATGTTCACGTGAGCGTGAGTAAAATAAAATATCGTGCTTGAATATTTTTTTTTCTTTCATTATCGTGCGTGATCGTGAATAAATACTCAGGCAAAAAAGTTTGATATTTCTAATATTTGACCACGCCTACAAGGCCCACTTTTTTAAAAAAACTTAAATTTTATTTTTGTTATTTATTAGTACCCTAAGAGCGAATACTTTGCAAATGATATCCCATTGAAACAACTATGGTTTTTCTGTAGTGGAACAGTTGGTGTGGAATGCCTCACATGGCTATCCATACAACCCATTTAAAAATTTACGGTTCACATGTTTTTTTTTTTTCCGCTGAACATTTGGAATGGAATGCCTCATACGTATATTTATAAACAGGTAAAATTTCCATCAAATGATCCCACAATTATACCAATTTCGTTTCAAAAATGTCAAATGTGTTTTGTCATAAAAATGTTGCAGGTATAACTTTTCAAAAAAGGTTTTTTACTTAAACAAGCGCACCTTAGCCAGTTTTCAACCGATTCACAATATTTTTTTGTTTAAGAAGTAACACTGATATTTTTTAAATAAACCCAAAAAATTATAAATAGGATTTGGAAGTAACTGACACGCCCATTTTTTTATTCCACTCACACTGACACTCACTAACAACCACGTGAGTAAAATTAATTTTCAATCACGCTCACTTCTGATCATGTGTGAATCACGCACAAATCTAATTACGTTCCCATCTCTAGTTTATATGCATATGCGCATAAAATTACTACTAGTAACAAGATTTATGAATAATGCTTAAATTACAAGCGTTTCTGAAAAAATTTAAAAATGCCCTATCACATAACTTAGCATAACTCATTCATTTTTAAACCGATTGTTATGTTTTTTGGTGTTTTGGAAAGCTACTTTACTATACTTTTTTACAAAAAATTAAAAAAAAATGTTTAATGATGCACTTTCAACTTAGAGTGTAAAGAATATGACAAGTTTTTTAAAAAATACGTTTTTTTTTTACTTAAGCGATCGTAGCTCAGCCAATTCTTGATCGATTTTTAATATTTTTGTTTTGTTTGAAAGGTAGGACCTATACCTTTAAAACAAATCCATAAAATTGAAAATCGGTTGCAAATTAACAAAGTAATAATTTTTTAAAATTGTAATTTAAGAATTTCCGTTTTTCAACACATTTGTCAATAAAAAATGTACTTAACGAAGTGATCCAGAAAAACTATGAGTATATCAGTACTCTATGGACTCCAACCAACCCGAATTATCGTATGAGAACCCCTGCATAAATTATTTTTGGTCTTTTGTAGCACAGTGTAATTATCTCAATTATTATTTTATGAATGCGGTTTTTAAGTACATATGATATTTCACAGATTTATAAATTTTGCAATGTTCTGAAATGTTTTGTTAATACATACAGTCGTTTTCGTTTAAATGCTTTCTTCCTAAGAGCGTCACCGCTTAAATGCAACACTTAAAAATGGTTCTAGTTAATGCGAAAATTTTCTAATGCGATTTTTTTTGTTTTAAATTTCGACAAGGAAAAAACTATTCTGCAATTTTTTTAAATATGAACAGTCGTTTTCGTTTAATGTCCCTTCTTAAGAGTGTCACCGCTTAAATGCAACACCTTAAAATGGTCCCAGTTAATATGAAATTTTTCTAACGCGAGTTTTTTTTTTAAATTTTGACTAGGAATATTTTAATTTGAGTAAAACACTTTTTTTAGTCTTTTTCGAAAAAAAAAAAAAAAATACTAAAATTTTTTTGGGTGTAAAATTTTTTTTGATTGTTATGATTTTTTTTAAGCGTTACCGCTAAATGCAGCACTTAAAAATGGTCCTCGTTGAATATTTTAAGACCGTCACGGCTTAATTGCACACCTTCAAGGCATTCCCGCTTAAATGCACATCTTTAAGGCATCCCGCTTAAATGCAACACTTCAAAATGGTTCCCGATAAATATTTAATTTAAAAACCGTCACGGTTTTTAACTCTCTAATTTGTGTAAAAAAATGTCGTGTCGTGACAATTCGTTTCCCTTTAAATGCTCCCTTCCTAAGAGCGTCATCGCTTAAATGCACCCTTTAAAAGCACTGTTGTTTAACTGCAACACTTAAAAGTGGGGCACTCTTAAGTATGTTGTCCTGTCGGTTACGGGGTTTAACTATCCAATTTGTATAAAAACAGTCATGCTGTGATTTTTCATTTCAGGCTGTAAATGCGCCAACAAAGTTGAAATGTTTAAAAGGCTCATTTAAACACAGACAACTGTAAATTTAAAATTTTTGCTTAATACTTGTAATACGCATTCTCTAGTCCAAAAGATGAAAACTTATGACATTAACATTAAACAGAAAACCACAAAATGTTACTACACACCATCCACATTATCATTCTCAGGCGAACAAGCCACAACACTCTATAATGATCATGAATCACGATAAATCTAAAGAAAATTTTAAATTATACATTTAATACCATCGGATAAATATGAAGAAAATACTATGATCTACAATAAATTGATTGCAAGTATGTAAGGAATACAAGGAACAAAGAATTTAAAAATTTTATTTTTTTTAACCTTGGAAAAATATTACAGATTTGTGGTTTTTTTATTAAAAAATGCTCTTGTAATTTATTTGTTAAGCTCTCAAAATTTATTTGACATTTATGATTATTGGTAACAAAGGCAGGAGATTTAAACAATGAAACATGAAAAATATATACT
The DNA here is from genome assembly GCA_963921195.1 of Pegoplata infirma. Classification (NCBI taxonomy): domain Eukaryota; kingdom Metazoa; phylum Arthropoda; class Insecta; order Diptera; family Anthomyiidae; genus Pegoplata; species Pegoplata infirma. The sequence continues at coordinate 46,284,783 of OY992536.1, read as the reverse complement.
TACCCAAATAAATTTTTGCTTTTAAAAAGAATTTTAAGATTTTTAACCTTTAAATGTATTAGGGAGATTTCAAGGATGCCATCAAAGCTTTTTTTATACCCTCCACTTATTGTTAGTGATGGAGGGTATATATAAGTTTGTCATTCCGTTTGTAACTCATCGAAATATCGGTCTGGGACTCCATAAAGTATATATATTCATGATCTTCGATCGATTTTAAGACATTCTAGCGATGTCCGTCTGTCTGTCTGTGGAAATGGTGATCACGGCCAAAATATTACACAGAGATGACTGAGACTTAACGTAGTTGTTGGAAGTTCTCCCGAGAAGTTTGGTATTGCATTTGAGCGATATCGGTTCAGCGGTTCTAAAGTTATGTACGAAAATGTAAGGACACCTCAAAAATTTTGATACGTTCAACATAACCTAAAAATACAAAATGATTTAATTTGGCTGCTGGTTGACATATGTGAATATAATTGAACACCAAATGGTATTTAATCAAGTACGAACATATTTTTTTTTTGAAAAAAAAAAAAAATTTATTTTTTACATTCAACATGACCTAAAAATACAAAATGCTTTAATTCGGCTGCTGGTTGACATACGTGAACATAATTGAACACCAAATGATATTTAAACAAGTACGAACATATTTTTTGACAAAAAAAAGAAAAAAATCGCGGATTTAAAAAAAAAAATATTTTTTGCGGTAATTTTTTTTAATTTTTTTTTTCAAAAGTAATTTTCTTTTAAATAAAGTTTTTTGAAATAATCTTTTTGAAATTGTGGAGGGTATCAATACATTCGGCAAGGCCGAATTTAACTTCACTTGTTTTTATACCCTCCACTTAGTGATAGAGGGTATATATAAGTTTGTCATTCCGTTTGTAACTCATCAAAATATCGGTCTGGGACCCCATAAAGTATATATATTCATGATCCCCGATCGATTTTAAGACATTCTAACGATGTCCGTCTGCCTGTCTGTGGAAATGGTGATCACGGCCAAAATATTACACGGAGATGACTGAAACTTAGCATATTTATTGGAAGTTCTCCCGAAAAAATTGGTATTCCTTTTGAGCGATATCGGTTCAGCGGCTCAAAAGTTATGAACGAAAATGTAAGGACGCCTCAAAAATTTTAATACGTTCAACATAACCTAAAAATACAAAATGATTTAATTTGGCTGCTGGTTGACATATGTGAACATAATTGATCACCAAATGGTATTTAAACAAGTACAAACATATTTTTTGACAAAAAAAGAAAAAAATCGCGGATTTAAAAAAAAAAATTTATGTTTTACATTCAACATAACCTAAAAATACAAAATGATTTAATTTGCCTGCTGGTTGACATCTGTGAACATTATTGAACACCGAATGGTATTTAAACAATTACGACTGTATTTTTTTACAAAAAAAGAAAAAAAAAATCGCGGAATTAAAAAAAAAAAAAAATTTTTCCGGAAATTTTTTTTTTTTTTTTAAAAGTAATTTCCTTTTAAATAAAGTTTTTTTTGCAATAATCTTTTTGAAATTGTGGAGGGTATCAATACATTCGGCAAGGCCGAATTTAACTTTTTTACTTGTTTTTTATACCCTACACCACTCTGTGGTACAGGGTATAATGAGTTTGTGCTGATGTTTGTAACTACCCGAAATATTGGTCCTGGACCTACCTTCAAGTATACCGATCGACTCAGAATTACTTTTTGAGCCGATTTAGCGATGTCCGTCCGTCCGTCTTTCCATCTATCGGTTTAAGGACTATACAGTTCGCAATTTTCAATCAATTGACTTGAAATGTTGGACCAAGGACGAAGCCTATTGAAATTGGAGAAAATCGGTCCATGTTAAGACCTAGTCCCCATACAAACGCCCCCTTTGGATTCGGCTTAAATGACTCTAATAACTGTACTATAATAGATATCGCTTTGAAATTTAGCAGGTAATCAAATTTTGTATGCACGAATCACCATTCCAAATTACCATTCCAAAGGAATCGGATCAGTCCTTCTGGTAGTCCCCATACAAACCGCCCTCCCGATATTCACATAATTCCCACAAAATTCATAAAAATGGAAATATTTGATAAAAGTTTTATTTTTATTTTTTATTTTAACCTTATAAAATCGGAATATAATCGGACCATTTTTGACTTAATCCACAATATAAAAATTTCGACCGATATTCAGTTAAATCGGTCTATTGACAAAAAAATAAACTAATTCCACTAAAATTTGATGTGTGTGTGTTTTCTACACTAAATAAAGATCTAACAAAAGACAGATCCAATCGGTCTATGTTTGGACCTGGGACCCATTTTTCGGAAAACACTGGTGTAGGGTATCATATGATCGGTCTTTACCGACTATAACTTTCTTACTTGTTTTTTTTTTTACTTTTAATAATTTTTAATTTTAGGACTACCCGGTGAAAAATGAGCATATAGGGATACATATATGTAAATATATGGATGCATATTAGACTGATTTTTTTATTTTTTTTTTGGAATTTCAAAAAAGTGTAGGCGGAATATAGTAAAACTAGGTCAAAAAATACGATTCTGAAATTTTTGGCCAAATCGGACCACGGGATCACGAGGCGCATCGCGGTCAAAGTTTCAGAACCCTAGAGCAAATCGAAAAAAAAAATTACATACTTAAGACTTTTTATATCACTTTTCTGACTAATTTCCCTGTGCTGAGTTCAAAAAAGTTAACGTTTTTGAAATCGAATAATTAGTTTTTGAGATATCACGATTTTAATTTTGTTAAAAATTTATTTTTTTTCATTTTCGAGATCAGCGACATCTCATCGCCATATTATTACACTACACAGTTATTCTAGACAACAACCACACTTCAGTTAGTGCAGACATGGTTTTAGTGAATTAATGGAGTGTTGCCGGATTCATTTTTATTCATATTCCCAAATTTAAGAACGGAAATCCCCAAAATTACCCAAAGAAATTTCCAAATTCTTTTATTTTTTGCCGATTTGTTATTCTAAATTACTAAAATTACCTAAAAAAAATAGTTTTGAGATATTTCTGAAATATTTACCTTTTTAAACGAATTCTTAGGTTTTAAAACAATCTCTTAATCGAATCAGCGGACAAATCTTTAAAGACATCAGAATTTTCTGCGGATTTCAGATTGAAAATCTGCTGATTTTAGCAGAAAAATCTGCTAATTTCGGATAAACAATTTGAACTTCTGAAAAAGAATCAGTGAAATTATAAGAAAATTTCTATTATTTTCTAAAATTAAATGACAGTTAATTAAGTTAAAATATCCAAATCTGCTAAAAGTTGGCTTATTCAAAGTGAAGGTTGTTTTACATATTTTTGACAGAGTTTAAAAATGATCAGATTCCATAATTATTTAGAAAGGAATAGTACCCATTGTATATTGACTTGTTTAATTTCAAAACGATGCCTTTTTCGATTATTAGGGGGTATTTGGAAAGGTAAATGAACATTTTTGAGATCTACTCGTCGAAACCAACAACATACAATAGGTTTGACATATCGTATTTTTTGACAAATACACTCAAAATAATACATTAGTATATTTACTAATTTTTTTTTGCTAATGCTGGTTAGCTAACTTTTAGCAAATTTTTAGTTGAGATTAGCATGTTAGCAAAAATATCTTGTAAACTTCATTTAGCGCATTAGCAATTTTAAACAAAATTTGGACTAATTTTTTTTGCTAAATTTAAAATTGTCAACTCAAAAAATTTTTACAAGCTTCTTTTGCTAATATTAGCAAAAATAAATGGTATTTTTTTTTATTTTCAGAAAACTTTAAATGGCCCTATCTCGGAAACAAAATGAAGGGCATTTTGGGTTCTCGGGCTCTCCATAGTATCGCCGGTCCTCTTCACGTGTGTGGACCCTAATGGGTCCTAACTTTGGATCCAAAAAAGTTAGCATTCCCGAAAATTTTAAAATGCTCATATCTCGGTAAATATTGCCGACACAACAAAAAGTCCAAAAGCATTTTTGTAACTCCCAACACGTAGAACAAGACCGTAATATAATCAAAAGCTCTTCGAGTAATATTTTTGCAGTTATCGTTTTTTGTAATTCTCAAAACCCCGGTGGTCGCCTAAAATCACGTATCTCAAAATCTAAGCAAGGTAGAGCGAAACGGACACAAATTTTGGATCAAAAACTATGACGATTTTCAAGGAACCCAACTAGGTCTAGGCCTATCAGGGTCTGGACCTATCGGGTCCGAACCCAATGGGGTCCTCAAATGTGTACACTCAAAAAAAAAACTGTAATGTTAGCAAAAAAAGCTTGTAAACCTACAAGAAAATTTGCAGATTTTGAACCCACAATTTTTTTGCTAAAGTTAGCAAAAAGGTTTTGCCAATAATTAGTTAACTAATATTTTTTTTACTTAGTTCATACACATCTGACGGCCCCGTTGGGTTCTGACCCGATAGGTCCAGACCCCGATGGGCCTAGACCTAGTTGGGTGCCTTAAAAATCGTCATAGTTTTTGATCCAAAATTTGTGTCCGTTTCGCTCTACCTTGCTTAGTTTTTGAGATACGTGATTATAGGAGACCACTGGGGTCTTGAGAATTAAAAAACTCGATAACTTCAAAAATATTACTCGGAGAGCTTTTGCGGTCTTGTTCTACGTATTGAGAGCTACAAAAATGATTTTGGACTTTTTGTTGTGTCGGCAATATTTACGGAGATATGAGCATTTTAAAATTTTAGGGAATTCTAACTTTTTTGGGTCCAAAGTTAGGGCCCATTAGGGTCCACACTAGTGCCCCCCATTTCCCGGTTCTCGGTATTCCCGGGAATACCGGTATTCCCGGTTCTGGAACCGGTTTCCCGGTTCTAGATATATTCCCGGGAATACCGGTATTCCCGGTTCTGATCCTGGTACCGGTTCTCAAAAACCAAAAAAATACTGTACCATAAAATATTTAAATTACACCATTTAATCAGTATTTAGTAATATTTAGTTGTGTTTGTAAAATTATTTAAAAATCATGCAATTATTTTTTCTAAAATTAAAAAAATAAATTGGAAATGGTGTTTTTTACATGTTTTGTATTTTTTTTGGTAAAAGCAAAGAAAATTTTAATTCTACAAAATTTTATAAAATATACATACCGGTAATCCCGGGAATACCGTCAGAACCGGAACCGGGAATACCGGTATTCCCGGGAATACCGGGAATGAATTAAGAACCGGGAAACCGGTACCATTTCCCGGTAATACCGAGAACCGGGAATCCCGGTATTCCCGGTACTACGGTACTGACCGTAGGCACTAGTCCACACATGTGAAGAGGACCGGCGATACTATGGAGAGCCCGAGAACCAAAAATGCCCTCCATTTTGCTCTATCTGTCTTAGTTTCCGAGATAGCGCCATTTTAAGTTTTCTGAAAATAAAAACAAATTTACCATTCATTTAGCTAATATTAGTAAAAATGCTTGTAAAAATTTGGTCAACTCAATTTTAAATCTAGAAAAAAAAAATTAGTTCAAATTTTGTTTAAAATTGCTAATGCGCTAAATGAAGCTTACAAGATATTTTTGCTAACATGCTAATCTCAACTAAAAATTTGCTAAAAGTTAGCTAACCAGCATTAGCAAAAAAAAATAGTAAATCTACTAATGTATTATTTTGAGTGTATGAACTAAGTTGAAATAAAAAAAAAAAATTTAGTTAACTAATTTTTGGCAAAACATTTTTGATAACTTTTCCAAAAAATTGTGGGTTCAAAATCAGCAAATTTTCTTGTAGGCTTACAAGATTTTTTTGCTAACATTACAGTTTTTTTTTTGTGAGTGTAAAACAGAGAAATAAAATAAGGTTATAAAAATCGGCGATAGTAGACTCTCACTTTACATGATTTATTTTAAACATCTGGTACTCCTTGACTTTGATTATTAAAATCCGTTAAATTTAAATAATTGACATTATTCATTCGTGACAAGAGATGGCAGTAGCAAATCCTAAGAAAAAAATCGTTTTTAGAGTTGTATTTGCTGTATGGTTGTTGTCTATGATAATTGCAATTGGTTGACCATGTACAAATATAGATGTCGCACATAAAGTGATCAAGAAACACAATTTTTCAACAAAATTCAAATCGTGATATCTCAAAAACTTATTATTCGATTTCAAAAACTTTAACTTTTTTGAACTCAGCACAGGGAAATTAGTCAGAAAAGTGATATAAAAAGTCTTAAGTATGTAATTTTTTTTTTCGATTTGCTCTAGGGTTCTGAAACTTTGACCGCGATGCGCCTCGTGATCCCGTGGTCCGATTTGGCCAAAAATTTCAGAATCGTAATTTTTGACCTAGTTTTACTATATTCCGCCTACACTTTTTTGAAATTCCAAAAAAAAATATTTTTCATACAAACAAAAAATCAGTCTAATGCATATATGTAAATATATGAGCATATATGGTCATATATAAAATTGTATGCAGTCATAAATGATCATATTTGCAACATATATGTCCATATACGTAAAATGAGGGCATATGCCCATATATGACATATGTGGACATTAGAGTGTCCCTTATTTTGGAAATGTTGGAAATGTTGAGACGGTACCCCCTCATTTTTTTCCTTTTGACTAAAAAATAACTCAGGAAAAATTTTACGCCCCTACGACCACGCCTTCCCTACGCGACGGGGCCTTAAAGAACGGGGCCTTAAAAATCATTTTTCCATACAAACCAAAAATTTTTTTTTTTTATTTTTAATTTTTTTGTTATTAATTATAATATTACTTGGTTAGCTTATTCACGACAAAAAATTTGATTTTAGTGGGATGAGGCTTTCAGTTCTAAAAAATTTTTGGAAAAAAAAAAAATTTAGAGCTTTTGGGGTCCTACAGTAAAAAAACCGTTTTAGTTGAATTGTTGCTTTTAATGATATATTTTCATAAAAAAATTTATTCCTATCTGTGACATCTTTATCATGACCCGGGTGAAAATGACCATGTATGTTCATACATGTTCATACATGCTCATACATGATTCCATGTATGATAGTATATGAGCAATGTATGGAAATGTATGTCATATATGGGAACATATATGAACATACACAAGTAATGTAATATTCCATATATGTAAATGTATGCAACTACACTGAAAAAAAAAGCTTCGTGAAAATAATGAAAATTGACATAAGCTTAATGAAAAATGACTCACGTTTTCAACCGAAGACAGTTTTCATTTGATCAATGAAACTGGTGTCATTAAAGTGTCATTCAATGAAAACTTACATAGAAATTATGAAAATATTCGTAGCACTTGTTTAAAACGTTTAATGAAATTTTTCATTAAATGTATGAAAGTATGCATTCATTAAATGTGGAATAGCAGTAGGAATACCATTTAAAAAAAGTCTTTGTTCGGTGTCCACTACGTTTTTATTCCGTTACTGGTGTTTTGTTGAACAACTTGTTTAAGGTCGCAAGTGTGAATGCCATATAAGCCACAAAATAAACCACTAAACCACACAATGAACAACACAATTTCACATTTTTTTTTTTATATTTCACTCAGCTTTTTCACACTATATCCTTGAATTTTAATAATTAAGTAAAACCACTTAATAATATAAAACAACTAGAATTTTATATAACACCGCTCAACACTCATTTTCCGGTTTGAATTCTGATGATCAATTTTAGTAGACTTTGATCTCCTGATTCCAAATCTGTTCTCCAAATTTTCCCATCACGTCCAGATTTTTAGTTATTCACGGTTGAAAATGCGAAAAATGACGATTTTTGCATTATTTGAAAGCCTGCACAGCAGCCATTCAGTGGAATACAAATCTGGTATAAAGCGCAAAAGTATAATTTGTCTATGGTCTCCAACATAGAACACAATTTTTTTCAAATTATTACGTTTGGTTGGGCTTTACTTGTGTTTTAAAATGATACTGTTAAAATTACCATTTTTGTAAAAAAGGTAAGGTAGATAGATACCTTAGTGTTTTTTGATATTTTTCAAAGAAAAACTAAAAAAAATAAATATTTTACAAATTTAAGATTTCTGTGTTATTTTTCGCATACACCGGAAGATATATTTAATGGGTTTAAAAGTCTATAAGAAAGAATGAACTTTTGCCTAAATTTTGAGCTCATCACTGTAAAGATTGATCATCTGGTTATTGTATTAGAGCCTTTTAAAAATGGTGCTTTTTCTAATTTTTTTGACAGTGTTTTTTTTAAATGCATGTTTGGCCAATAATAGTGCAACAACTTGAATTTTTTTTGATCATATTTTTGAGATCATAGTTCAATTCTACTCTCACGCTTTATACCTGATTTTTATTCCAACCAGCGGCTGCTGTGCAGGCTTTCAAAAAAGGCAAAAATCGCGTTTTTTCACATTTTCAACCGCGAATAATTAAAATTCTAGACGTGATAGAAAAATTTGAAGCACGAATTTGGAATCAGCGAGTCAAAATCTTTAAAAATTTTATATCAAACTTCAAACCGGAGCCAAAAACCTTCGATTTGTTGAGCGGTGTAATTAATCAATTGCATTTTATTTTTTTATTTTAAGTTTTGTAAACAAAAATTGCAAAAAAAACTCGATCAGCTGTTTTTTATTTACATTTTTCGCGCCAAAAACAGACTCAGTGTCTCTTCACAATACAGCAGCAAGCAGCAGACAGCAAAATTTCCCCTTGTATTTTTTTGTTTGCTGTATGAAAATTTTTGCTGTCTGCTGCTTTCTGCTGTATTGTAAAGAGACTCTCAACAGACGTAAAAAAGCAACAAGTTTTATATACAAAATTTAATGACATTTTTTAATGAAATTATGAAATCTAATGAAGCAAATTTTGTGAAATTTGTTCCCAATATGCATGATATTTAATTAAGCTAATGAATTCCTTCATTGGTTAAATGAAAACAAAATAATGAATCCATTTCATTTATATCACGAAGGTTTTTTTTTTCAGTGTATGTGTGGATAGGTATAAGTCATACTCCTTCATATATGCTATGCATCTGCATAGCATACATGTCTTAAAAAAATTTCTTTTTAAGGTTTGGTTCGGCAGAACTTTGCAAAATTGGACGAAGTTCATGTATGGGTTCAGTCTAAAAAAGTCGTTCGGTTGGACAATAATGATCATACACCATCAGGATTGGTTATAATTTTTGTATTCTATAGGCGAATATGAACGGCACTAACGTAAACAACCAAATTTAGAAGAAAATTCGAACACTCTGACGGTATTACTGTCAGAGCTGCGAAGGATTTCATCCCTTAATAAGATTTTGTGTTCTGAATTAAACTTTAAAGATTGCATTTCCCAATCACAATTTATCGAATGAATTTACAACCTAAAAAAATGAGTCCAGTTTCCTACTATAAATTGGGTAAATTTCAACAAATTCAAAAAATACTATAAATTGAGTAAATTTCCCATATTTTTAAGTAGAATTACGCAATTTGTGTAAATTTACCCAATTTATAGTAGGAAACTGAAATCATTTTAATTAGAGTGTACATTAGGGATATAACCAAAATAGGAACCTATCATAATCGTATGGGCAATTTTATACTGATAACAAAAAACGTTATCCGGGGACATTTTGGTCCAAAAACCTTCGGCACCGTTTGCAATTTCTAAAACACCATAAATTTTCATTTTTTTATGTTTTATGGTGGGATTCCTTCCCATCCACCGTTTTTTGGCTTTTTGTCGTTTTACAACAAAAATAAAACAATAACAAATTTATAAAATGGTTTTCGACACTAGAAATACGGGTTTTCCGAATAATAAAAAAAAATATTAGCGAAAACTTCATCGCGATCGGTGCCGAACCTTTTTTAACATTCGCGAAAAAAAGAACACACATTTCTTCTTGATTTTTCATCTACATTCTCAATATGATAGGTCCTTTTCGATATTTGCAAAAAAACGCAAATGGTTATCCCTAGTGTACATTTGATTTTAAAATATAGAATGAATTCGGTTTCTTTTTCATTCGACTTTGAAATTGAATGCGTAAGTTTTTGTAAATTCGATTTTTAAAAGTCTTTTGAATAATAAATAAATGAAATAAAGAATGCATTCAGTTTTTAAAATTCTCATAAACAAAAATTCTATTTAAATTATTGTTTTTCTGTAAAGACAGTCGAGCTCAGGCTCTAATTATAATTATGTATTATAATTTTTTGATTTGTTATATTTCTATTTAATGGCAAAAATCGAATCCATTCCAAGAAATATTGATATTCAAAGATAATTGTATTCAGTGACTATAAAAATCGAATGTATTTTATTTGTGAATTCATTCGAAAAGTGGTTAATTCTTCGAAGCTTTGATTATCATAAAGTCCAAAGTATATTTTTAAAATATTCGTTAGTTTTTATTAAGAAATCAGTGTCATAAATTAGTACAAATTATTTTTATTTGAAAAAATTTCAATTAATAGACGTTTTATGGAAAAAAATACATAAAAAAAATTTTACATACAAATTCATGTATGACAATGTATGATCATTAATGTACATGTACCCTCAAATTACGGATATGCACATGTATGGACATCCATATATGCATCATATATGAACATACATGGTCATTTTCACCCGGGGATCTAAAAAAAGGGTAAAAAATGCATTTTTGATGTTTTTCGATACACTATCAAGATGTCACCGATATGAAAAATATTTTTTTATGAATATATATCATTAAAAGCAACATTACAACTAAAACCGTTGCTTATCAAAACTAAAAAAAAAAAATTTTTTAAAATTTTTACTGTAGGACCCCAAAAGCTCTAAATTTTTTTTTTCGAAAAAATTTTTAGAACTGAAAGCCTCATCCCACCAAAATCAAATTTTTTGTCGTGAATAAGCTAACCAAGTAATATTATAATTAATAACAAAAAAAATAAAAATCAAAAAAAAAAATTTTTGGTTTGTATGGAAAAATGATTTTTAAGGCCCCGTTCTTTAAGGCCCCGTCGCGTAGGGAAGGCGTGGTCGTAGGGGCGTAAAATTTTTCCTGAGTTATTTTTTAGTCAAAAGTAAAAAAATGAGGGGGTACCGTCTCAACATTTCCAACATTTCCAAAATAAGGGACACTATAGTGGACATATATGGAGCATATATGATCATATGCCCTCATTTTACGTATATGGACATATATGTTGCAAATATGACCATATATGCCTTCATACAGTATCATATATATTCATATATGCTACATATATGGACATACATGACGCTGTATGAACGCATATATGATCATATTTGTACCATTTTTCACCGGGTATAAATTTTTTTTTTTTTTTTGGAACAAAGTCTAAAACTGAATGTCAGAGAATTTACTTAAAATATCTATTTCAGCAAAAAAAATCTGCTTAAAGTTTGCTAATTCAAATTGAAAGGTCAATTTACAGATTTTTTTCGCAAAGCTTTTCTTTTAAGTGTACTAACTTTGCGCTTTAAAGGGTTAAGCTCCCCATTTTATTTTGCAATATCATAAATCTCCTTAAACTCAAATTATTTACGCTCTTTTTGTTAGCTTAAAAGTCAAAAATTACAAAAAATACACAGGGGGATTTACTCAATTGTTCTTTTGTAATTAATCTACCAAAAAAATTAAAAAAAAAAAACCTAAAATGCATGTGTAAACATTTTTATGGTATTATTTATTTACTTTCAAAAACAAAATCCACCCCTTTTTATACAAAAAATTTTAAAAAGGATTCTGAAATTTACAAGTAGCTAAACTTGTATAATTGAAGTTATGCATTTTTGTTTTTGTTAATTTTCAAAGCAGTCTCAAATGCAAAATTTTTTTACTTTAGAGTGGGTGTCGTCCGTTGTGTCGTCGTCATCGTCTCAGGCATGTTAATATATGCAAATGTATATAAATGTAAATGTGGTAGTTTGAGGAAATATACTAAAAAGCCCTTAAAGCCTTTTTAAAACTCGTCAAGAGTGTCAATAATGTCTGGCTTAACAACAGAAAAAAAAATCTCTCTTGAAATAATAAAAAAATAAAATACGAAAAATTACTACCAGAGGACATATGGGATTTGTCATGTTTTGTTAATGGCATATTATGGTAGGACAGACGGACGGACGGACGGACACAACAGCCAGCAACAATAAAAACGTGCAAAATTTAACTTTTTTTCCATTCTCTCTTATTTGATTGTGGTGTCTGTCTATTGACAGAAGAGGTAATCTTCCTTTTTAGATTTTTTTTGTTTTTGAATTAAATGCAAATTCTATTTATTAACACGCAATTGAAGAGTTTAATGCCCAAAGGTTATAAATTTCATTTCAATTGTTGCCAACTAAGCTGCCATTTTTATACCCTCCCACCACAGTAGGACGGTATACTCACTTTATCCTACCGTTTGTAACGCATCGAAATATCGGTCGGGGTGACCCCATAAAGTATATATGGGGCATTCCATGCCAAATCGGACACTTTGAAATTTTTTTTTTAGATTTTCCCAATTTGTTAACAGTTTTTAGTACCCTTCGAAAACTCCTTCGTAGTAAATTTTCAGATTTTTTTGATGACCCGTTCAGAAGATATCAAATTTTTAAAACTTGCTAGTTTGTTCCTTTACTCAAACTTCTTTTACTCATAACTTCTTCAATAATGGTCCAAATTTCAATTTTTTTTTTTTTTTTTTTAATTTTTGTTTTTTTACGTACTTTCCCAAAAAATTCTTAAAAGCGGTTTAGTATGCGATTTTTAAGTTTTAAAATTTAAATCTCATTTTTGAAAATGTTTGTACTCTTCGATTTTTTTGAAATTTTTTTGTGTAAAACATCTATCGATTCTACAAATTTTTTGCCCAGGAGGATCGTGGCATAACGATAATTACTATTTTTTAAAATTTTTTGAAAAAATGTAATTGTAATTTTCCAATCTAAAAATCATTTCTACTGCTCGAATGGTGCGTCATAGAGGGGTCCTTTATAAGACCGACCCCCATTAATTTTTACGTCTTAACATTTCTTTGGAACAAACTAATACCCTATCTCCAATTTCTAAGGGGGATCCCACACAAAACGACATTTTTTAAAACTTGCTTCAACCGCTTTAACTGCCCTAATAGTGCCCAAAATGTATGACCGACCCACAATATTTTCTTAGTCCAAACATTTTCTCTGAACCCACCTACCCTCTATCTTTAACTGTTAAGGCAGTCCCCATACAATTTTTTTTATTTTTTGTAAATTTGTTTTATTTAATCAGCTTCTACCGGTCCAATGGTGCGTCCGAGAGGGTCATTAGTGAGACCGACCCCCATTTATTTTTACCCTACATAGGAGCCTACTTAGGGAGTGGAGATAGGGCGTAGGTATGTTTTAAAAAAAATGTTGTAGGGTAAAAATAAATGGGTGTCGGTCTCACTAATGACCCCTCTCGGACGCACCATTGGACCGGTAGAAGCTGATTAAATAAAACAAATTTACAAAAAATAAAAAAAATTGTATGGGGACCGCCTTAACAATTAGGGATAGAGGGTAGGTGTGTTCAGAGAAAATGTTTGGAGTAAAAAAATATTGTGGGTCGGTCATACATTTTGTTGCTCTAAGGGCACTATTAGGGCAGTTAGAGCGGTTGGAGCAGATTTTAAAAATGTCGGTTTGTGTGGGCGCCCCCTTAAAAATTGGAGATAGGGCAGGGATGGAAAATCGGAATTTTGAAATGGTACTGGAGCTCAACCAAAAAAGTACTTTTTCACCTTCGACGGTACTAAAAAAATTAAAGTCCAGTTTCTGTACGATAAACTCCGTTCGTCTGCGACGAATAAGAAGAAACTAGGCATAATTCAATTAGAAAAGTTCTTAAATTAAGGACATCCTTATTCATTTATTTATTTTTTTAGAGAAAACTTCAATAAAGGTTGGTTAAAATCAAAAATTTCATTTATTTTAAGCTTTTGAAACATTTTTCCAATGAAAATCGCTCGATTTTCGGATTTTTTTTTAGATTTGGTTGAAAAATGTATGAGATCGTCTGGTATAGAAAAGGTACTAAATCAGTCGCGGGGGTACTACGGTATTTTTGAGAGTCAAAAAGTACTGAAAAAAGTACTAAAGTACTAACTTTTCCCTGAGATAGGGTATTAGTTTGTTCCAAAGAAATGTTAAGACGTAAAAATTAATAATGGTCGGTTTTATAAATGACCCCTCTATGACGCACCATTCGAGCAGTAGAAATGATTTTAAGATTAGAAAATTACAATAAATTTTTTTCAAAAAATTTTAAAAAATAGTAATAATCGTTATACTACGATCCTCTGGGCAAAAAATTTGTAGAATCAATAGAAGTTTTACACAAAAAAATTTCAAAAAAATCGAAGAGTACAAACATTTTCAAAAATGAGATTTAAATTTAAAAACTTAAAAATCGCATAATGGAACGCTTTTAAGAATTTTTTGGGATTTTTTTTTTTTAAAGTACGTAAAAAAACAAAAATTTTGAAAACAAAAAATTTGAAATTTGGATCATTATTGAAGAAGTTATGAGTAAAAGAAGTTTGAGTAAAGGAGCAAACTACCAATTTTTAAAAATTCGATATCTTTTGAACGGGTCATCAAAAAAATATGAAAATTTACCACGAAGAAGTTTTCGAAGCGTACTAAAAACTGTAAACAAATTGGGAAAATCTAAAAAAAAAATTCCGATTTGACATGGAATATTCAATCGATTTTAAGACGATCTATCGATGTCCGTCCGTCCGTCGGTCTGTTGAAAACTCGCTAACTTTTGAAAGACTATACGGAGGCTCCTGAAGTTTGGCATAAATGTTGGACATTTACCTGGTCAGGTTGGTATTGCAATCCAGCGAAATCGGTCCAGTGGTTCAAAAGTTATGAGCAAAAGACTGAATTTCGGAAAGGGGTTTTCGTGATTTTACGAGATAAAAAACAAGCTAAATTTTGAAAGGCAATGCTGAGGATACTGAAGCTTGGCATATATATTTGCCGTTCCCCAGGCCTAGTTCGTATTGAATTTCAGCCAAATCGGTACAGTGGTTTAAAAGTTATTAGCAAAACCGTGAATTTCAGATTAGTTTCACCTTAAATTCACGTGTTGAAATCCCGTTAAACATGTTTTAAACACATTGGTAAGTCACAAAAATATTTTACAACGAATTTTTGTCACTCAAAAATATTTTTACACTAAAAAAAAATACCCTCGAAAAAAATTTTGCACTCAAAATAAATTTTACACTCAAAAAAAATTTAGTAAATTATTTTTTCAAAAATTACTTAAAAAAAGTTTTTTTACACAAAATAAAATATTTCTAATAAAATTTTTTATTTTTTTCACGTGAGAAAATTTACTATCACTTAAAAAGGGCATTGTGGAGGGTATTCATAGATTCGGCCAAGTCGAATTTAACTTTTCTACTTGTTTTTATACCCTCCAACCACAGTATGGGGGTATACTCACTATGTCATTCCGTTTGTAACGCATCGAAATATCGGTCGGGGACCCCATAAAGTATATATATTATTGATCCATGATCGATTTTAAGACATTCCGTGAATGTCCGTCCGTCCGTCTGTCTGTAGATGGCACGATACAGTCCAAAATAAAAGAGAAAGCCTCCTGCAATTTGGCATGAATATGTCTTATTGTCCTAGGCAGGTTAATTTCGTAAATGGGCCAAATCGTCTCAGGGGGGAAAAAAGTTCCCCCTTGAAGAACTGAACCAACCTCTGAAAAATACACTTTTTTACATGTTTTTTTGTATTTTTGTTAAATAAATGAAGCATTTGTTATATTTATCGGGATAAGAAGGTGCTCTCAACGTCCCCCACTGACCCCCATCACTCCCCCCCCCCCAACAAACGCCCCTGACAATTTTTTTTACATTTTGGAGGGTATAAGAGATTCGGCACAGCCGAATTTAACACTCTCACTTGTTTTTTTATATTTTTAACATATTGGAGGGCATACAAGATTCGGCCCAAACGAATTTACCGCTCTCACTTGTTTTTGTTAATATATTTTGTTAATTGCAAAAAACGAAGTAAAAACCAATTTAAATGCGTGTAAAAAAAATAAGGAGAGGGTGTTATAGAAAAACTTAACGACGGAAATTATATTCAAAGTGTTAAAATAGAATCATGATTTACAAACGGAAATTAATACTACATGTGGTAAATTCTATAGTTTAAGGGAGTTTTTTTATATTTTTATTTTATGGATGAAAATGAACTCCCTAACTTTAATTTCTTAAAATGTAATATCCTTAATGTGTGCAATCACCCAGGTAGAAATTGCCGACGGTTCTAAAAATAAAAGTCAGTTGTAAGACCGAATCCTTGGCAGTACCACTCCTCCGGTCCTGCGGCAGCATTGTTTTTACAAAATTTACAATTTTTGTTTTTTATTTAATGACGCATATAACTCGGCAAATTCTGTCGATACGATAAAAAGGCACTGTTTGCCTTGATGCGAGTACGCTTGCCAGACGTATTTTTTACGTAGTTCGCGTTTTTATATACCCTCCACTTAGTGATAGAGGGTATATATAAGTTTGTCATTCCGTTTGTAACTCATCGAAACCCATAAAGTATATATATTCATGATGCCCGATCGGTTTTAAGACATTCTAGCGATGTCCGTCTGTCTGTCTGTCTTTGGAAAATGCTATCACGGACAAAATATTGCACAGAGATGACTGAAACTTAACATATTTATTGGAAGTTCTTCCGAGAAATTTGGTATTGCATTTGAGCGATATCAGTTCAGCGGTTCAAAAGTTATGAACGAAAATAGGACACCTCAAAAATTTTAGTACATTCAACATAACCTAAAAACCCGAGTAAAAATAATTTAATATGATCTTATATACTTTTATATAGTCATATTATTTCATATATGATCATGTATGACACTATGTATTGCGAGATAAATTTATATAATAAATTTTGATGTGCGATTATTTTAAGATATCGCCATACATAACTATATGTTGTAACATCTGGTCCCATGTATCATTCCAAATCATTTCTAAGTGTTTTATATAAAATTTTATATGCCTCCATTATTTTTTAATTTTTCTAAGTTTTTTCCAAGCACATGTTTTTATCGCGAACATTTTTAAAGTGTTTTATATAAAATTTTACATGACACCATATTTCTTTATTTTTTTAAGTTTTTTCCAAGCACAACTTTTTGATCACGAAAATTTTTTAAGTGTTTTATATAAAATTTTATATGACTGCATTTTTTTAATTTTTCTAAGTTTTTTTCAAGGAAATTTTTTTTATCGCAAATATTTTCTAAGTGTTTTATATAAAATTTTATAAGACTCCACTTTTTAAAATTTTTCTAAGTTTTTCAAAGGACAAATTTTTTATGAGCATATATTCCAAGTGTTTTATATAAAATTTAACGTGACTTCATTTTTTGAAATTTTTCTAAGTTTTTTTCAAGAACAACTAATTTTTTTTTATTTTAATTTTTCAACTTTTTATTAAAAACTAAAAAAATTACATAAGATTTATAAAATTGTATAAATTTTAATATAATTGGATATAATTATATATCATTGGATATAATTATATATCATTGGATTAGACCAAAACTCGTATCAAAGTCGATATAAAGTTATATAAAGTGATATTATTAGATAATATGCGATCAAATCTAATGAAACCATTTTTCGTATACGATTATATCAAAATAGACACGAACCCATATAAAATTATATATTGCGTCATATCATTTTTTTTACTCGGGAATACAAAATGCTTTAATTCGGCTGCTGGTTGTAATATGTGAACATAAATGAACACAAAATGGTATTTAAACAAGTACGAGCATATTTTTCGACAAAAAAAAAAAATCGCGGATTTTTTTTTAAATTTTTTTTTTTTTCGCGGAAATTTTTTTTCAATTTTTTTTTGCAATAATCTTTTTGAAATTGTGGAGGGTATCACTACATTCAACAAAGCCGAATTTAACTTTTTTACTTGTTTTTATAAATGCATTTTGTAATATCCCTACACTCAAAATAATAACTCTGTTAAATTACAGAAAAACTCTGCTAATTTAACAGAGTACACCATACTTTTCCAGCTAACAACGTTTCTTGGTAATTTTACTAAAAACTCTGTAAAATGATTTTGACAGAAAAAAACTGTTAATTTACAGAGTTTATAGTAAAATATTAGTTAAATATGAAAGCTTTTTTACAGGGGAAACTCTGTAATTTTACTATAAAACTCTGTGAAATGATTTGAAAAAAAAAACTGTTAATTTACAGAGTTTTTAGTAAAATATTGGTTAAACAAACCACTATTTAGCAAAGAATACACTTGATGCAAAAAAAATTTACAAAAAAACTCTGTAAATTTACAGAGTTTAGTTAAATGCATGTTATTTGGTAAAATTTTTATAAGATTTTCTCAAAAAAAAAAAATATGCAGATAAAATTTTGATGTTTGGTAACAAAAACTACTCAAAGCAGAAAACTTTGTTATAAAAAAATTACGAAGTATTTTGCTTAAATCTGTATTTTAACAGAAAACTCTGTTAATTATCTATAAAATTAAGATTATAAAGTAAAATGTAATATAACGGAGGAAACTTTGTTTTTTGCCACAACAAAATGCAAAGTATTTTCTTTAAATCTGTATTTTGACAGAAAACTCTGTCAAATATCTGTTGAATTGAGATTACAGTCATTTTACAGAGTATTTTACATAGTTATTATTTTGAGTGTAGGTCCAAGCGAAGCACTTTCAACCTCTTCCGACACAAAATTGTTTTATTTTTTAAATCGTTTTTCGAACTCAAATGTATTCGTATTCAAAATGTTATGGACCTTGTGGGAGGTACTCCTGGATTCGGCAAAGTAAAAATTAACTTTTTTTACATTTTACCAAAGACTTTACTAAAATTTTCAATGGAATACATCAGGCAACGATCGAAGATAAGTCGATAACATGAAACAAATTTTATGAATATCTTCAAATCAAAAATCATATTTTATAATTTGTATTTAAAAAGAATTATGATTAAGAAACATTATAAAAATAAAACCACACACATAAATTAATTTCTCCAAAATAAAAGTTCAATATACTCCCCAACAAGAAAATCAACCACACCTCTATACAACTCATCATCATCATAAAAAAAGCGCACACAGGAAATATGTCTCATACAAAAAAAAAATATATCCAACAACATCCATCCCATACATCCAGAAATAATAAAAGAACAAAGAATCAAACATTCAAATCTGGTTTTAAAACTTTTCAAAAAAAATTTTTTTCTTCTTTTTTTTACAAAATCAAACAAGAGTTTAAACATTTTCCGTCATTAAACTGCGGTCGCAGTTATTTATTTTTTTTATTACGTGGTTAATCGCAAAAGTAGTTGCATTTTACATATGATTTGTTTAGTTAACAAAATACATGATATCACATATTTTAGTCTCCAAAACTCCCACACTGGATCTGTTTGTTTTTTATTTAAAGGCAATCATATGGTAACATGATCATTTATATGATCATTACATTGGACATAAAAAAACAACTTACTGTGCAAACAGCGCAGAGTTTTTAAAGAATGTCTGAGATTTTGAGACATATTTTTTTATAAGAAAAAATTTTCAGACATAGAAAAATTCTTTGTTTCTTAGAAATTTTTTTTCTAAATTAAAAAATTTAAATTCAAAAAATTTTCAGCTTCTGGAGTTTTTTTGATATCGAAACTTACTTAGATTCTGAGACATTTTTTTTAAATTGAAAAATTTTCGGATTCTAAAACATTTTTTCGATATTAAAAAATCTATGTCTAGGATTTTGAGAAATTTTTTCTATGACATAATTTTTAGAAATAGAAAAATTCGAGTTTCTCAAATATTTTTATAATAAAAAATTACAGGTTCTAGGATTTTTTTCCATGTCGAAAAATAGATTGACTGAGACATTTTTTCTCTATTGAAAAATTTTTAGATTTTAAGACATTTTTTCCAAATTTAAAAAAATTCGGATTATAAGGCTGCGTTTTTGAGATGTGGATTAAGTTTAAACTTAGTTTAACGTAGTTTTAAACTCTCTTTTAAACAAAACTGAGCTGTTTAGTTTTCAGATTAACTAAACCTTGTTTAATTGAGAACCCAAAGACCCATGCTAAGACGTTTTTGGTTTAGTGAATTTTGATTACAAGAATTCATTCTTTTAAGCTCAGCTAACATCTCAGAGTAGTCTTATTGTTGGTGGTCATTTGTTATTTTTTTTTTTTTTTTTGTGTAAATAAACTCCAAAAATTGTCAAACACCAACAAAAGTTATTAGCAAATTTATTTTTATAATCATTCAAAATAATAATTTATTTCTCCAGTTACCTCAAGAGTTTTATTCAACGGAAAATTTTAATTTTATTTCCTCCATTAAATTTTATCTTACTCTGTCCAGTAGTTTAATGATGCGCGTAGGAATCATTTTATTGACATTTATACTGGTGTTTATGGGAAGAAAAAATTTTAATATCTTTATTAACAACAAGCAGGGCAATTTTTTTGCCATTTAAATAAAAGTACCATTTTATAAAAAGTTCCATTTCATAAATTTTCATAAAAGTACCATTTCAAAAAAGTATCATTTTATAAAAGTACCATTTCAAAAAACTACCATTTTATAAAAGTACCATTTCATAAATGTTCATCAAAGTAGTAAAAGTACCATTTTATAAAAGTACTACTTTATAAAAGTACCATTAAAAAAAACACAATTTTAAAAAAGTACCATTTTATGAAAGTTATATTTTATAAAAGTACCATTTTATAAAAGTACCATTTTATAAAAGTACCATTTTATAAAAGTACCATTTTATAAAGGTACCATTTTATAAAAGTACCATTTTATAAAAGTACCATTTTAAAAAGTACCATTTTATATATTTTATAAAAGTATCATTTTATAAAAGTACCATTTTATAAAAGTACCATTTTATAAAAGTACCATTTTATAAAAGTACCATTTTATAAAAGTACCATTTTATAAAAGTACCATTTTATAAAAGTACCATTTTATAAAAGTACCATTTTATAAAAGTACCATTTTATAAAAGTACCATTTTATAAAAGGTCCATTTTATAAAAGTACCAATTTATAAAAGTACCATTTTATAAGGTACTATTTTATAAAAGTACCATTTTATAAAAGTACCATTTTATAAAAGTACCATTTTATGAAAGTATCATTTTATAAAAGTACCATTTTGTAAAAGTACCATTTTATAAAAGTACCATTTTATAAAAGTACCATTTTATAAAATAACCATTTTATAAAAGTACCATTTTATAAAAGTACCATTTTATAAAAGTACCATTTTATAAAAGTACCATTTTATAAAAGTACCATTTTATAAAAGTATCATTTTATAAAAGTACTATTTTATAAAAGTACCATTTTATAAAAGTACCATTTTATAAAAGTACCATTTTATAAAAGTATCATTTTATAAAAGTACCATTTTATAAAATAACCATTTTATAAAAGTACCATTTTATAAAAGTACCATTTTATAAAAGTACCATTTTATAAAAGTACCATTTTATAAAAGTACCATTTTATAAAAGTACCATTTTATAAAAGTACCATTTTATAAAAGTACCATTTTATAAAAGTAACATTTTTTAAAAGTGGCATTTTATAAAAGTATCACTTAATAAAAGTACCATTTCATAAAATTACCATTTTATATTAAAAATTTTTTAAAAATACCACTTTAGAACAAACCTTTATAAAAGAACCATTCTATAAACGTACCATTTTATAAAAGTATTTTTTTATGCCATTTTATAAAAGTACCATTTTATAAAGGTACCAGTTTATAAAAGTACCATTTTATAAAAGTACCATTTTATAAAAGTACCATTTTATAAAAGTACAATTTTATAAATGTACCATTCCATAAATTTTCTTAAAAGTACCATGTTAAAAAAGTACCATTTTATAAAAGTACCATTTTATAAAAGTACCATTTTATAAAAAGTACCATTTTATAAAATAACCATTTTATAAAAGTACCATTTTATAAAAGTACCATTTTAAAAAAGAACCATTTTATAAAAGTACCATTCCATAAATTTTCTTAAAAGTACCATTTAAAAAAAGTACCATTTTATAAAATTACCATTTCATAAATTTTCATAAAAATATTATTTTCATAAAAATACCATTTTAAAAAAAGTACCATTTTATAAAAGTTCCATTTATAAAAGTACCATTTTCTAAATGTATCATTTTAAAAAAGTACCATTTTATAAAAGTACCATTTTATAAAAGTAACATTTCATAAAAGTACCATTGTATGAAAGTACCATTTTATAAAAGTACTTTTTATAAAATGTATTTTTATAAAAGGTACTTTTATAAAATGGTACTTTTATAAAATGGTACTTTTATAATATGGTACTTTTATAAAATAGTACTTTAATAAAATGGTACTTTTATAAAATGGTGCTTTTATAAAATGGTGCTTTTATAAAATGGTACTTTTATAAAATGGTACGTTTATAAAATAGTACTTTTATAAAATGGTACTTTTATAAAATGGTACTTTTATAAAATGGTACTTTTATAAAATGGTACTTTTATAAAATGGTACTTTTATAAAATGGTACTTTTATAAAATGGTACTTTTATAAAATGGTACTTTTATGAAATGGTACTTTTAAAAAAATGTACTTTTATGAAATGGTACTTTTATAAAATGGTACTTTTATAAAATGGTACTTTTTTAAAATGGTACTTTTATAAAATGGTACTTTTATAAAATGGTACTTTTATAAAATGGCACTTTTTTAAAATGGTACTTTTATAAAATGGTACTTTTATAAAATGGTACTTTTATTAAAATAATACTTTTAATAAGTGGTACTTTTATAAAATGGTAAATATAAAATGGTACTTTTATAAAATAGTACTTTTATAAAAGGTACTTTTAGAAAAGGTACTTTTATAAAATGGTGCTTTTAAAAAAGGAAATTTTATAAAATGGTACGTTTATAAAGTAGTACTTTTGTAAAACTTTTATAAAAGGAACTTTTATAAAATGGTACCTTAATAAAATGGTACTTAATATGGTACTTTTGTAAAATGGTACTTTTGTAAAATGGTACTTTTATAAAATAGCACTTTTATAAAATGGCACTTTTATAAAATGGTACATTTATTAAATAGTACTTTTATAAAATGGTTCTTTTGTAAATTAGTACTTTTATAAAATGGTACTTTTATAAAATGGTACTTTTATAAAATGGCTTTTATAAAATGGTACTTTTATAAAATGGTACTTTTATAAAATGGTACTTTTATAAAATGGTACTTTTATAAAATGGTACTTTTATAAAATGGTACTTTTATAAAATGGTACTTTTATAAAATGGTACTTTTATAAAATGGTACTTTTATAAAATGGTACTTTTATAAAATGGTACTTTTATAAAATGGTACTTTTATAAAATGGTACTTTTATAAAATGGTACTTTTATAAAATGGTACTTTTCTTGCTGTAAAACAATCTAGCGCTCATTTTTTCTTTCAGTTTCTGAATTATAAGTAATATAATCTAAATTTCAATTGATATTTCTTAAATTTAGTTTTCTAAATTACACTTACAATTAGAGAAAGATTGTTTCATCAAAATCATTGAAATTCAAACTATTAGTTTAAAAGGAATAAATCTATATAAAATCCCCTCACTTTTTTTATAACAGCTTTAACAATAATCATCGTATTAAACATAATATGGGTTAAAGATCGTTGACCACAAAATAAAAATAATGTAAATGAATTAAATAAAACTGAAAAAATAGGTGCTCATTCACTACATCAGTCAGACAGACACCATGCCCTTACTCAATCCAATAAACATTGTAAAAGGTTTCAATTTCAAATTACAACGCAACGTATACTCAATTCAAGTGTATTAATCTATTAAAAATCTACAATACATACTTTACGATAATACACTGATGATAATGATGATGATTGTAATGTAATTAATATGTTGTGGAAAAATAGAAACTATTTAACTATTTAAAAAAAAAAAAAAACATAAGTTCTAATACTAAACTAAACATAAATGCAACAGCAATGGAAAAACATTTTAAATACCGGCTTTGCATACTTAACAATTTGCACGTAAAAAAGAAACAAATGCAATGTGTAGTGTTACCACAACGGAAATTTTTTTTTTACTTTGGTTAAACAAGCAAAATAGGTCCATTTATAAAAAAGTACCAATTAAGTTTTTTTAAATAAAAAGTACGGAAATTTTTTTTTTTTTCAAAATAGTACTTTTTAACAAAAAGAAAAATAGTACTTTTTGACAAAAAGTACCAAAAATAGTACTTTTTGACAAAAAGTACCAAAAATAGTACTTTTTAACAAAAATAGTACTTTTTTAACAAAAATAGTACTTTTTAACAAAATAGTACTTTTTAACAAAATAGTACTTTTAAAAATAGTACTTTTTAACAAAAAGTACCAAAATAATACTTTTTAATAAAAAAGTACCAAAATAATACTTTTTAACAAAAAAGTACCAAAATAGAACTTATTAATACAAAATTGATAAAAAGTTCTTTTCAATAATATCTATCAAAGTGGAACTAAAAAAGTACCAAATAGTACTTTTTAATAAGTATGTGCCAGGTAATACTTTTTATTACAAAGTACCAATTGTAGTGAAAAAGCACTTAATCTTATTTTTGTGAATAGGTATATTTTACATGCATCTAGTGAATTTGGGCGTTTCTCTATAAAATAAATTTCCGTTATTTTGAATGTATTGTTTACATTCCAAATATGTTAACAAATATTTTTCCTAAACAAAAGTTTTTAAAAATGTTAAAAAAACAAAAAACTTAAACGAAAATTTTCACGATAACATTAAATAGTAATTTTTAATAAAAAGTACCTAAATTGTACTTTTGAACACAAAGTACCAAAAAAGTACTTTTTAATAGTACTTTTTAATCAAAAGTATCTATCAAAGTGGAACTTTTTCAAAAATTACCAAACAGTACTTTTAATAAGTATGTATGTACTAGGATACTACTTTTTTTATTAAGAAGTACCAATTTAGTTATAAAAAAGTACCGAAAGTCCTTTTGTGTGAACATGTCTATTTTATATTCATCAAACGAATTTTGGTGATTTTCTTTGAAAAGAATTTACATAATTTTGAGTAATTGTTTACATTCCAAAAAGTACTTTTTTTTATCAAAATTGTATTAAAAAGCACATTTTGATGATAACTGTAATAAAAATTACTTTTTGCTGAAAAAATTTGTATTTAAAAGTACTTTTTATCAAAATTATATTAAAAGCACTTTTTTTAATCAAAATTGTATTAAAAAGTACTTGTTTTTATTAAAATTGTATTGAAAAGTGCTATTTTTGTACTTTTAGTTAAAAAGTACTATCTTGGTACTTTTTATTTCAAATAACTATTTAATGCCATTGTTTCATTTGATATAAAAAATATCAAAAAAATGAAACGCAAAATTTCCACGATGACATCAAATAGATGTCTTTAATAAAAAGTAACAAAAATAGTTATATCCCAGTGAAAAATGTTCAAATGTGAATCATATATATTTCACATATGATAAAATATATGAACATATATATTTAATATATGAGCATATACGAAAATTGGCGGCATGTGGACAGACATATATGAAACATATATGAACACATATGCACGTATATGAACCCATGCCATGTATGTACACATGCCGCCAATTTTCGCATGTGTAACATATATTTACATATATGAACATACATGTCCATATTTGGACCACATATGATTCATATATGAACATTTTTCACCGGGATCTCATTTACTCATTTACTTGTATAGTGTCATAATTTTTTCGTTCAACTGTTGACAAGTGTGGACGTGTTTTAATTTATCTCCGTGCTATTAATTGAATTTTTGAAATTGTTCGTAATAGGTATTTTTGTAATATTTTCATGACCACATCCAGGAAAATGAAAATATGGACACAAATGATACCGATTTAATTCGAGGCTCTGCCTCACCGACTGGTGCTGGTCCTAGCACTGGTCTTAGGGTTGCGACCTTGAAGTCCGACCTTGATTCTGGTAGGGGTGCTCAGCCTAATATTGGTGGTAAAAAGAAAAAGAAACTTAAACCATCAAAGGTCAGGCACAACCAGAGACGGCTTTGTTTGAAAATAATTAACAGACTAAGCCAACTTGATGGAACGAAGCTCTCCGAACGTGAGAGGGCGTCGCTATCATGGGCGAAAGGAGTCATTGAAGAACAGGACAAACTTTCGGCAATGCGCGCATCTGACAAACAGAGCGCTGTTTCGGCCTCGTCATCGAAGTCTGGTAAAAGGTTGCGCTCGCCCGACGAGAAACCTTTACCTAAGAGATCTAAGGTGACCGGCAACGTCTGGACTCAGTCTTTTAGTGAAGTGGTTAAAGGTAACTTCGTTAGGGCTGTGATAAACAGGCAAAATGGGGATTGCAGTATTCCAAGGGACAAGTGGAGTTTAGTTGAAACTAAACTAAATGAAATCTACTATAGGCTCCTTGAGAGTATGCCTGATTTTCTCCCTACTACTGTCAACGCAGGTTGGTATCAGGGGCGAGTAAAACTCGTTGCTTTTGGGAACGAAAGATCCGCAGCCGTGTTTAAGGTTGCCATTAGCCAAGTGGGAGAGTTATGGCCTGGAGCCAGACTGGACGTTGTGGAAAAACATGATATCCCCTCGCAACCCAGAGCTCATGCATGGATCCCAATGGCTACAAATGACACTGCGGTGATTCTTAAGATGATAAAAGTCTGCAATCCTGACCTTCCAACTCAGAATTGGCAAATTGCCAGATTGGGTGAGATGGAGGGCGCTCGTCGTCAAGCAGTGGTCTTGGTTAATGAGGAATCGCTTCCGCTTTTAGCCAGGACTGACGGCATTATTAGATTTGGATTTTTTCATATAAGAGTCAATGTCTACAAGGGCGACCAGAAGACTATTTTGGACGCAGACAAGCCAGTGGCAGAGTCGGCTGGGGAGGAGAATCTGGAAAAGGCTGATATTCAGCTGGCCGATTCTAGGCTGATGGAAGATGCATCTGGCATTTTTGAAACCGAATCTGGTAACGAATGCGACCTCTGTGATGGCATGGAGGATAAAGCTGATGCCACGATGGGTGACATTCAGGACGAGGCCCATGCAGTGAGGAATTCGGAGAGTTCTGTTGCCTCCGATTCAGATCAGATGGGATATATATCTGGCTTATTCGAAACCGAATCTGGGGACGAATGCGACCTCTTTGATAACACGGAGGATGAAGCCAATAACACGGTGGTGGAAAGGATGGTGGAAATAAAACAAGATGTTGCGGTTCCTACAAATAAACCTCCATCACTGTAAGGCAGCCTCAGTTGCACTCTTGCTGCGCCTGACGACAGGAGCAGTTGACTTGGTTTTTATCCAAGAGCCCTGGGTGCGGGGTGGCAGGGTTTGCGGATTGAAGACCCCTGGGTTTAAGTTGGTGGTTGCCAAAGGTGAGGGCTCACCAAGAGCCTGCATCTTGGCAAAAAATGGCTTAAATATATCAGGCTTTAAAAACTGCCAATAACTATCGTAGTTTGTAGTTTAGTTTATTTCTACTACACGAACATTGCAGTAGCTTGAGAAAAACTAACTGCACAATTATTTTTTTGCACACAAAGTGTAGTTTTAGTTTTTGATGAACTATTAGTTATTCCTATTGCTACTGCTCACATAGGCAACAAAAAACAAAACTACACAAGCAGTGGAAGTTAAAAAGTTGAATGTTGTGCTGACCTCCACTAGTAGTTTTTACTTCGTGAAAATAGTGTACAACTTCGTAAAAAATTATAAACTGTTAGTCTTTCGTTTATTGACTACACAACAGCTAAACATATAACTACATTGGGACTGTTAAATTGAATTTAATGTACTTGTTTGACAAAAATAACATGATTTATATAAAAATAATACATTTTTAAAAACGAAATGACGCGAAAATAAATTAATGGACGTATATTTTTTTTATTATTTTTATAAAGCAATTTTTTAATTTAATAAATTAAGCAAAATTAAAAGAATCAATTCTAAACTGAAAATAGAAAAACACATTTAAAGATTTTAAAACAATACGGATTTTTATTTCATTTAATATTTTAATATATTAACGTTCTTCACAGTATCATAAAAGAAAACTTTGTGTTATTTTTTTCTTAAATTTTTTTTTTTCCACCACCGATTTGGTAAACACGTGTTAAAAAGGATATTTGGATTTCCCGCAAATGATATGAATGTCAAAGATTTACATAAAAGTATGTGAAAAAGAAATTTACCTGTGTTTTCACGTGTTGAAGTGGCTGTATCGCAGTATAGGCTGCAAATACAACATTTGCAAATAAACAAAAAAAGGTTTAATTTTTTAAGCCTGTTTTGTACATATGTGACAGATGGACGGACATATCATTGAAAAAATGTGTATAGCTGTGTAGATCACTTAGGTAAAATTATAATAAAATTCACAGGAAAAAAAATGATAAAAACATTTTTTCGTTCCTAATTTAAAATAACGGTGAATAATGTTAAAAACAATCATAATGAATACCAACTTATAACTTTTTCTAAGACAAAAAAATTCAACTAATATTAAGTAATAAAAATAAATTTGATTAATTACTGTTTCAATTGAAAATGGATACTTTACACTTTATTTCAAAACTAAAAATTTGATGAATAAATTCTTTGTATAAAAGACCTGTTTATTTAAATGTCCTTTTAGTTTTAGATTTTTTTTTAAATTCAATTTGTTTAATGTTTGTATTTCAAATAATGTGGTGATTAATACCCGCATTGTGCGGTCTATTTTGTTTACTTAATCTACAAAACCTTCTTTTCTAAAATTCCATTTAAAGAAATTATTGACTTGAATTAATTCAATAATTAAAATTTATGAAATAAAAATTAAAATGTTGAAATAAATTTTCGAAGGTCAGTCTGAAAAAATTAAACAAAAATTAAATTCAATTTTTAATTTCAAGTTTAAAAAAAATAAAAATTATATACTCCAAAAATAAAGTAATTTATAAAATAAAAGTTTTTACAAAATATTATTTTTAAATACGTTCAAAAAGACATAATTTCAAAACAAATTTTAATAAATATGGTAAACATTGATAAAAAATACCGAACATTTTATTTTTCTTTTATATATGTATACTGAAAAAATTCTAACAACAACTCAAAACAATACACATTTCTATTGTGTCGCCTGAAGTCATTGTTAAGTTTTTTTTTAAGACAACAACAAGAAAAACTCTCGTTATCTTCGTTTCACTAATAGTTATTGCTTCGTGTTTCTTGAGAATGACTACAGTCTTGTGTGTTGTTTTCAACTGCTTGCTTTTTTTCAAAATTTAAAACTACAACAAAACTATCAACTGAAGAGTTAAACAATTTCAAAAAAAACTACTGCTATAACTACACCACCAAAATGTGCGTGTAGTAGTAGCAGTAGCAAGTGAACGACTCTGAGTTTTGTTCAATTTTAAAACTACACTATTCATTGTTTTCAGTTACTACTGCTTCTGGCAGTTTAGTTATTCTAACCCTGAAATATATTCTTTTTATCAACTTTTAGTGATATGGATGTTACAGCGGCTAGCTTAGAGCTTCATGGGAAGTCTATTTGGCTCGCCTCTGCGTATTTTCCTAATCCGGGGTCAATACCCCCGGAGAAGGTTGTCGGTCTAATTCGGGAGTCTGAATCTAGGGGACACCAGTTAGTAGTGTGTTGTGATGCTAATGCACATCATTCGATATGGGGAAGTACAGACACAAATGATAGAGGCGAATCACTTTTGGAGTTTTTGTTAAGCACTAACCTGTATATTTGTAACAAGGGTGGTGAACCAACTTTCGTTACAAGTACGCGGCAAGAGGTTCTTGACGTAACACTTGTATCAGATACATTGTCTGATAGAATTGATGACTGGAGAGTTTTGGAAGAGCATTCTTTCTCAGATCATCGCTACATTGAGTTTTTACTCAGGGAGCGTGCCCCGGTTGAGACAGTCTCTAAAAATCTGAGGAGAACAAACTGGGTGAAATATAGGGAGACTTTTTCTTTGCTTTTGGATGAAATACCCTTATCTAAACCACATAGTTTGGCGCAAATTGACTGTCTGGTTGACCATATAACAAATGTTTGTAATAGGTGCCTGGATGCGTCTTGCCCTTCTGCAAAGCCTAGAGGGAAAAAAAAGCCACCTTGGTGGTCAAATGAGTTGCAGACGAGCAGAGATTCCTGCAGAAAGCTCTTTAATAAGGCTAAATTTTCAAGAGCGGACGAGGACTGGTCTGCATACAGGCTGCAACTTAAGAGTTATAAAAAGATGATCAGAAATGCAAAATGTGATTCTTGGAAAAACTTCTGTGGAAATATAGAAGACGTTTCTGAGGCATCCAGGCTGCGCAAGGTTCTGGCTTCTTCTCCTTGCACCCTGGGATACCTGAAAGATCCTAATGGGGTGTGGTCTTCCTCCAGTGGAGAGTCGCTGGATCTCCTTTTAAACACGCATTTTCCGGGCAATTCCATGACGCCGTTTCAAGCTTTGGAACGTTCTGACGCCCAAGCATCTGAAATTGCTTCGGAAATAATAAATATGCCAACATTAATCTGGGCGATAAAAAGCTTCAGGCCCTATAAATCCCCGGGACCTGATGGTATAATCCCGGCTGAGTTGCAGCAAGTGTCGGACTATATAGCCCCGTTGCTGTATAATCTATACACAGCATGCATCAACTGGTCGTATATTCCTTTAAAATGGAGGGATACCAGAGTCGTATTTATCCCGAAGGCTGGGAAAAGTTCCCACACAGCTCCGAAGGATTTCAGACCAATTAGTCTGTCTTCTTTTTTGTTAAAGACAATGGAACGAATGATAGACTCATATTTGCGTAGAGTGATTGACCCGAGGTTGCTTTCGACAAAGCAACATGCATATAGCAAGGGACGATCAACGGAAACAGCTCTTCATGAGCTCGTTGGTACCATCGAGAGATCGCTTTCGGTAAAGGAGTACACTATGGTGGCCTTTCTTGATATTGAGGGGGCTTTTAATAATGTCATCCCAGAATCGATAGTATTGGCATTGTCTGGTCTGGGAGTAAAGCGTGAAATCGTTTTAATGGTGGAAAGCCTACTTGCCAGTAGACGTATAACGTCTGAATTGGGAGCGTCCGTCATATCTCGATTTGTCAATAGGGGCACACCACAAGGAGGTGTTCTTTCGCCGCTTCTTTGGAACTTGGCACTGAATTCAATGCTACTATCTCTAGAAGCACGTGGTTGTCATGTTGTCGTATATGCTGACGATGTCGCGATAGCGGTAAAGGGGAAGCATCTGCCAACATTGCGGGACATTCTTCAGGGTTCTCTGAAAGATCTGTCTAAATGGGCAAGAGACTGTGGTCTAGGAGTTAATCCTAGTAAAACAGAGCTTGTTTTATTTACAAGGAAAAATAAGATTCCTGCTTTTGATCCTATTTCTCTAGACGGTACTGAAATCACCTTCTCAGATGGAGCCAAGTATCTTGGAGTATTTCTAGATAGGAAGCTGAATTTCAGGCGTAATATTGAGGAACGGGTGAGAAAAGCAACGATTGCTTTGTATTCCTGTAAAAGGGCCATTGGAAAACGATGGGGTTTTAGCCCTCAAGTCGTTCATTGGATCTATACAGCAGTGGTGCGTCCAATTTTGCTGTATGGAATCATTGTCTGGTGGCCTGCTTTAGAAACAAAAGCGAACTGTGTCTTTATCACGAAGGTACAGAGAATGGCGTCGATGTGCATCACTGGTGCTCTTCGTACTACACCTACGGCTGCATTAGAAATCCTCCTTCACCTGATACCCTTGGACATATTGGGTAGGCAGTATGCAGCTGCGTCGGCAATTCGACTTAATAGCACGCTGCAATGGAGGAGCAGCGATTGTGGCCATAGCGCGATCTTGAAAAAGATAACAATACCACAAAATGTGGATTGTGCTCCCTCTTTGAGCCTCTTTGAGCGCCACTTTTCCACTATGATACCATCCAGGGATTCTTGGATGGGGGATACTCCGGGAAGTGGAGCTACCATAAATTTTTACACAGATGGATCGAGGCTGCACGAACAAGTGGGCTTTGGGGTCTATTCGGAAGAGCTTGGATTGAGCCTGGCTCGTAGATTGCCAGATCATTGCAGTGTTTACCAGGCAGAGATGCTGGCAATAAAGGAAGTGGCTGACTGGTTGAGCTGCAATGTCTTGTCTACAACCGCAGTCAACATCTATACTGACAGTCAAGCCGCGGTCAAGTCCCTGGATTCAATGTTTCTGAAAACAAGATCTGCCCTTAACTGCCGCACGTCTTTAAATGAGATGGCCAAGCAGTTTAACATACGACTCATATGGGTCCCAGGGCACAGAGACATTCCAGGGAATTGCAAAGCCGATGAGCTTGCAAGACTAGGAACTACCTTACAGGTTCCAACAGAATTGGAATGTGTTGGTATGCCTCTAGAAACTTGCAAGCAAAACCTACGGCTTTGTTCTGCGACGGAGACTAATCAAAGATGGGCAAATGGATGGACGTGTGAGACAACACGACTGATTTGGCCTTCTCTTAATCAGGGGCGCACAAGTGAGCTGATATCGCTTCCAAGAGGAGAGATTTCGACGGTGGTTTCTATAATTACCGGACACTGTCTTATAGGGAAGCACGCAGAGCGGTTAAATGTGCCGTCGAATGACTTTTGCCGAAGTTGCATGGATGAAGAGGAGTTGGAAACTATCGAACACTTTATTTGCCATTGCCCGGCACTTTCTGGTCAGCGACTTGCTTCACTGGGATCTGGGGAGCTGTACGATCTTTCTGATTTGTCGGATGTCAAAATTCAACATCTAAGGAGTTTCATAAGAAGCTCAAACTGGTTTAACGACAGGGACTAGTAGGGAAACCTATTACGATCCCGTGGTATCACAATGGACCTCAGAGTCTACGTGTGTTGACGTAAAACGTCAACAGCCACTTACAACCTAACCTAACCTAACTCATAATTCAAAATATGTCGTTTTTGGGTAAACGATACAGAATTATTTGTTATCCTGCTTTATATTGTGTCAAAAATTCATATTAATATCTTCTAAACTAACCGTTTGAGAAGAGAACCCACCATTATAACATTTTCTACGTACGGGCCTTTTGCAATGTAAAACAAGTTTCAATTGTAAACTTTAAACAGGCTTTCTGTAATATCAAACATTTTGCGTTATGATACTATACAAGTAAAAGAGCGATATGTATTAAACAAAAATTACTAAAATAGTACTATTTGATACAATTTTGATAAAAAAAATTTACAAAAATTTCAATTTTTAATACAATTTTAATAAAAAGTACTTTTTTATACTATGTATTTTTTAAAAAGTACCAAACAGTACTTTTTAATATGTATGTACCAGGATTATACTTTTTTTTATTAAAAAGTTCCAATATAGTAGTAAAAAATTACGAAGACATCAAATAGTTATTTTAAATAAAAAGTACTAAAATAGTACTTTTTAACAAAAAGTACCAAATTGATACTTTTTAACAAAAAATACCAAAATAGTACTTTTTAACAAAAAGTACCAAAATAGTACTTTTTAACAAAAAGTACCAAAATAGTACTTTTTAACAAAAAGTACTATGATGAAAATTTCAATGATGGCATTAAATAGTTATAAATAACTAATTTTTATTATTCAATAAAAATTAAAACACACTCATTTAATAGTTATTTTAATTAAAAAGTACCAAAATAGTACTTTTTAACTAAAAGTACAAAAATAGCACTTTTCAATACAATTTTAATAAAAAAAGTACTTTATAATACAATTTTGATAAAAAAGTACGTTTTAATACAATTTTTTACAAAAAAGTAGTTTTTAATGCAATTTTGATAAAAAAATGTATACAATTTTGATAAAAAAATGTATACAATTTCGATAAAAAAAATGTATACAATTTTGATAAAAAAGTGCTTTTTTATATGTGATCCATAGTATTTTAAAAGTACTTTATAATAAATACAATTTTGATAAAATAAAGTACTTCTTATTACAGTTTTGATCAGAAAGTACTTTTTAATATAATTTTGACAAAAAAGTAGTTTTTAATGCAATTTTGATAAAAAAAGTACTTTTTAATACAATTTTGATAAAAAAATGTATACAATTTGGATAAAAAAGTGCTTTTTTATATGTGATCCATTAAAAGTACTTTATAATAAATACAATTTTGGTAAAAAAGTATTTCTTATTACAGTTTTGATCAGAAAGTATTTTTTAATACAATTTTGACAAAAAAGTATTTTTTAATTCAATTTTGATAAAAAAAGTACTTTTTTATACAATTTGATCAAAAAATTTATACAATTTTGATAAAAAAAAGTGCTTTTTATATGTGATTCATAGTATTGTAAAATAAGTGTGTACCATTTTTATTTAAAAGTACCAAAATAGTAGTAAAAAAAGTACACTTTACATATGAGGCGCTCAGCGCCAAAACGGCCTAACCCTCATTTAAAAAAAAAATCAAACTGACTGACTGACACCAGGTTATACTATGCAATAGGGAGTTTTTTTATTATTTATTTCAAAAGGTTCCGGTTAGATCAGCATAGTCAGTTTGATTTTTTTTTTAAATGAGGGTTAGGCAGTTTTGGCGCTAAGCGCCTCCGTCCGTCTGTAGTTAACACGATACAGTCCAAAATAAAAGAGCTACCCTCGTCAAGTTTGGCACGAATATGTCTTATAGGCAGGTTAAGTTCGGAAATGGGCAAAATCGGACCAGGGGGAAAAAAGTTCCCCCTTGAAGAACTAAACCAACCTATGAAAAATTTGATTTTTTTATATGATTTTTTGTCTTTTTGTTTAACAAATTCAACATTTTTAGGCTAAAAGAAGTTCAAAGTCCTGCATTTGGACCCTGAGAATTAGAAAATGTCGTTTTTTCGGTACGCCCCCTTTTATGGGCGTAGAATAAAAAAAAAAATTTAAATTATTATAAACTTGCATTTCTTTAGTGCAAAAAGAATAAGAATGAATTTTTAAACACATATTCGAAAGGAAATTTGCCCCCCCAATCAACGCAACCCCACCCCCCCCCCCCAAAAAAAAATAAAAATAAAACGCACCTGCATTTTTATACCCTCCACTTAGTGATAGAGGGTATATATAAGTTTGCCATTCCGTTTGTAACTCATCGAAATATCGGTCTGGGACCCCATAAAGTATATATATTCATGATGCCCGATCGGTTTTAAGACATTCTAGCGATGTCCGTCTGTCTGTCTGTCTTTGGAAAATACAATCACGGACAAAATATTGCACATAGATGACTGAAACTTAACATATTCATTGGAAGTTCTCCCGAGAAGCTTGGTATTGCATTTGAGCGATATCGGTTCAGCGGTTCAAAAGTTATGAACGAAAATGTAAGCACACCTCAAAAATTTCAGTACATTCAACATAACCTAAAAATACAAAATGCTTTAATTCGGCTTCTGGTTGATATATGTGAACATAATTGAACACCAAATGGTATTTAAACAAGTACGAACATATTTTTTGATAAAAAAAGAAAAAAATCGCGAATTTTTTTTTTTTTTACCAAAATTTTTTTTTTCAAAAAATTTTTTTTTTAAAAGTAATTTCCTTTTAAATAAAGTTTTTTGCAATAATCTTTTTGAAATTGTGGAGGGTATCACTACATTCAGCAAGGCCGAAATTAACTTTTTTACTTGTTTTTTATATTTTGTTTCATGTTGGAGGGTATAAAAGATTCGTCACAGCCGAATTTAACACTCTTACTTGTTTTTTCTCACTTCATATAAAAACTTTTATCAAAATATTACAAAGAAGTTAATTTACACATCAATTTACACATGGATGCAATTGCACATGCGATCTAAAAATACAAGTGATATGTGTAATAACGCATGAAGTGGCAACCCTGGCAATCCGTATTAAATGCATCGAACATTGTACACTGTTTTCAATTAAAATTTAGAAATTTCAGCTGTTGGCTGAGACATTAGTCTCTGAAAAACATTTGCTGAGGCACTGTTTTTATCTAGAAAAATTCTCATTTGGTGAGATATATTTCTGATTTAGAAAAATTCTCATTTGGTGAGATATTTTTCTCATTTAGAAAAATTCTCTATTGCTGAGACATTTTTCTCATTTAGAAAAATTCTCAGTTGCTGAGAAAACTTCCATACAAAAAATTTCTCAGCTGCTGAGACGTTTTTCTGTGTTAAAAAATTCTCAGTTGCTGAAACATTTTTCTGTCTAGAAAATTTTTTAGTTGCTGAGACCAAGAATTTGTCGTTTTTTTCCACTTTTTAAATATTTTTCGTTTAGAAATTTCTCAGTTGCTAAGACAATTTTCTCATTAAGAAAAATTCTGAGTTGCTGAGAAAAACTTTCCATGTAGAAAATTTCTCAGCTGCTGATATGGTTTTCTGTGTTAAAAAACTCTCAGTTGCTAAAACATTTTTCTGTTAGAAAAATTTTTAGTTACTGACACCAAGATTTTGTTGTCTCAGTTGCTTAGAAATTTTCCAAAACAATCTGTCTCTTCTGAGTCCAACATTCCCTGCAATTCTTTGCTGCACTTTATATTTGCATAGTATCCATCCCATCACTCCCATCTTTCTATCACTGCTTCAGCCGCTACTAATGAGAATGATTAAGTTGTTTGACTTGAGGTTTTATATTTGTAATTGAATACTTTTTTATCGTATTTTGTAATGTGTTTCTTAATGTAATGTTTTCTATGGTTTTACTAAAGTTTTATGTTTTTTTTTTAAATAATCATAAAATTAAAACAAATATTGACATGTGTTTAACTTCTCTTTAACATGCCCTTTTAATAATTCTGAGGTGGAGTAGTAGAGTTGTCCGTCAGTTTTTATAAAGACAATAATTTATAATTTTACCACAAAAAGCGTTTTTATTTACATATCATTATGTACTCTCAAATATGTATTATATCTATTGTTTATATGCATAAAATTATGTAAATTAACTGAAAAAATTTTTATAATTTCTTTTTTCACAGTTTGTTTATAAATTTTTAGCTTTATTACTTAATGACAGGGTTAAGGAACTTTTTATTGGATAATAATAAATAATTTAAATTTAACGCCAATCTAAAAAAAAAATATAGAGAAAAAGATTAAATCAACGAAGATATTAAAAAATTAATGATAAAATGCATAATTTAACAAAATAATTTGTTTTAACAGATTTTTTTTTAGAAACTTTCTCAGCTGTTAGGAATTTTTCTAGACGAAAAAATGTCTCATCAACTGAGTATTTTTTGTAGACAGAAAAATGTCTCAGCAACTGAGAATTTTGCTAGATGGAAAATTATCTTAGCAATTAAGAATTTTTCTAGACGATCAAATGTCGCAGTAACTGAAAATTTTTCGAGACGGAAAAATATCGCAACAACTGAGAATTTTTCTAGTTGAAAAATATCTCAGAAACTGATAATTTTTCGAGACTGAAAAATGTCTCAGCAACTGAAAATTTTTCTAGACGGAAAAGTATTGCAATTGAGAATTTTTCTATATTCCAAAATGTTTCAGTAACTGAGAATTTTTCTATACGAAAAAATGTCTTACACAGACAAAATTTCAAACGAATTTCAATCAACAAAAACGCTGATTCAATCAATTTTTTGATTGAAATTCCTCTAATTAAAAAAATTGTTATACCAATCATCAAATTGTAGGTGATTGATTGAACAATTTTTCAATCAAACATATTTTCGATTTTGTCCAAAAATTTTATCAATTTTTTATTTATAGTCAATCAAAATAATGGTTGATTTAACAAATGAATTGTAAACTTATGACAAATTTATCAAAAAATTCACCTTTTTTGCTTTCCAATATGTTGTCAACAATAAAAAAAGGAAAACCCGATTATTTTTATATTTGTTGAATTAAACTACTTACTCAAATAAATTAAAGCTAAAAAATCCGATATGTTGAAAATTTGTAATTCGACAGTTAAAGAAAATAACAAAAATTTTAATCAAAACATTGATTGACTCATTTAAATTTTGTTGATCAATAGATTTAATTGAAAATGTTTAGCCAATAATTTTTTGTGTCTACATCATCCATCGTTTTTTAAATTATGCATTTTTGTTAAATTCGGCAAATTTTTAAATGCAAACATTTTTATACCCTCCACTTACAAGGGAAGTCTCCCTGGTGTCACCCTCCGATCTTCATGAAATTTGGATATGTTGTTAAGAACGAAAATTAATTCGACACGTATTTTTTTATAGCGGCCCAAACTCATTTTTAGGGGGGGTCGATTTGTATGGGGGGAAATTGACCTTTTTCACTTTTTTACGATTTACGCCTATTTAAACAAAATTAATATAGGCATGTGTGGTATCAGATTAAAGGTAATTAAAATACCTATCTCGTGGTGCTAACAACTGGCCGATGAAGTTAATATTTTTCGACTTATTAACAAAAATGTCATAAAATTTTGGTATTTTACTCAATATGACGAAAAGTTGTACATGTTTGGACACGTTCTTAGCACACGTAGATAGGTTTTCCAAAGACCTTTCATTTGATATGTAACATGACTAGGTTTCTTTGCATAATATAGGAGATAAACGAAAAAAACTGAAATATGGCATTGTCTTCTCCCCTCCTTTTTATCCCCTAAATATGAATTTGGGCCGCTATAAAAAAATACGTGTCCCTTTATTTTTTCTGCTCTACAAAATAAAACCAATTCCATAAAGATCCGCGGGTGACACTAGGGAGACTTCCCTTGTTAGTGATAGAGGGTATATATAAGTTTGTCATTCCGTTTGTAACTCATCGAAATATCGATCTGTGGGACCCCATAAAGTATATATATTCATGATGCATGCCCGATCGATTTTAAGACATTCTAGCGATGTCCGTCTGTCCGTCTGTCTGTCTGTGGAAAATGCCGTCACGGACAAAATATTGCACAGAGATGACTGAAACTTAACATATTTATTGGAAGTTCTCCCGAGAAGTTTGGTATTGCATTTGAGCGATATCGGTTCAGCGGTTCAAAAGTTATGAACGAAAATGTAAGCACACCTCAAAAATTTCAGTACATTCAACATAACCTAAAAATACAAAATGCTTTAATTCGGCTTCTGGTTGACATATTTGAACATAATTGAACACCAAATGGTATTTCAACAAGTACGAACATATTTTTTGAGAAAAAAATAAAAAAATCGCGGATTTTTTTTTTTACCAACATTTTTTTTGCGTAAATTTTTTTTTCAAATTTTTTTTTTTTTTCAAAACTAATTTCCTTTTAAATAAAGTTTTTTGCAATAATCTTTTTGAAATTGAGGAGGGTATCACTGCATTCGGCAAGGCCGAATTTAACTTTTTTACTTGTTTTAATTCTTTTAATTTGTAAATTCTACAAATTCTTGACTCTACATTCTGCAAATGTTTTAAATTCTGCAAATGTTTTAAATTCTGCAAGGTTTTAAATTCTGCAAATTTTTAAATTCTGCTAATTTTTAAATTCTGCTAATTTTTAAATTCTGCTAATTTTTAAATTCTGCAAATTTTTAAATACTGCAAATTTTTAAATTCTACAAATTTTTAAATTCTGCAAGTTTTTAAATTCTGCAAATTTTTAAATTCTGCAAATTTTTAAATTCTGCAAATTTTTAAATTCTGCAAATTTTTAAACCCTGTAAATTTTGAAATTCTACAAATTTTTAAATTCTGCAAATTTTTAAATTCTGCAAATTTTTAAATTCTGTAAATTTTTAAATTCTAGAAATTTTCAAATTCTGCAAATTTTTAAATTCTGCAAATTTCTAAATTCTGCAAATTTTTTAAATTCTGCAAATTTTTAAATTCTGCAAATTTTTAAATTCTGCAAATTTTTGAATTCTGCAAATTTTTAAATTCTGGAAATTTTTATATTCTGTAAATTTTTAAATTCTGCAAATTTTTAAATTCTGCAAATTTCTAAATTCTGGAAATTTTTAAATTCTGGAAATTTTAAAATTCTGCATGTTTTTAAATACTGCAAATTTTTAAACTTTTAAAAATTTTTTATTCGGCAAATTTTTAAATTCTGCAAATTTTTAAATTCTGCAAATTTTTAAATTTTTTATTCGACAAATTTTTAAATTCTGTAAATTTTTAAATTCTGCAAAGTTATAAATTCTGCAAATTTTAAAATTCTGCAAATTTTAAAATTCTGCAAATTTTAAAATTCTGCAAATTTTAAAATTCTGCAAATTTTAAAATTCTGCAAATTTTAAAATACTGCAAATTTTAAAATACTGCAAATTTTAAAATTTTAAAATTTTTTTTTTCGGCAAATTTTAAAATTCTGCAATTTTTTATATTGTGCAAAATTTTTAAATTGTGCAAAATTTTTATATTGTCCAAAATTTTTATATTATGCAAAATTTTTATATTGTGCAAAATTTTTAAATTGTGCAAAATTTTTAAATTGTTCAACATTTTTAAATTGTGCAATATTTTTAAATTGTGCAAAATTTTAAAATTGTACAAAATTTTTAAATTGTACAAAATTTTTAAATTTTGCCAAATTTTTAAATTTTGCCAAATTTTTAAATTTTGCCAAATTTTTAAATTGTGCAAAATTTTTAAATTGTGCAAATTTTTAAATTGTGTTAATTTTCGTATTGTGTAAATTTTTAAATTGTGCAAATTTTTGAATTGTTTAAATTGCGCAATTTTTAAATTCTGCAAATTTTTTAAATTCTTTAAATTCTGAAACTGCAAATAAAATTCTGAAAATTCTTCAAATGTACAATTTTTACTTCTGCAATTTTTTTAGTTCATATAATTTTTAAATCTGCAATTTTTTAAATTACGTACATTTTTAAATTCTGTAAATTCTGAATTCTGAAAAATGCTGCTAATTTGGAAGTTATTAAATTCTGCAAATTTTCATATTCTAGAAATTTTTAACCTTTCCCAAATTCAAATTTTCATATTCTAGAAACTTAAAAGTTCGTCAAATTTTTTGTATTCTTAAATACGAATGGTTAAATTTTGGAAATTTTTTACGTTCTGCTAATTTTTTTAAATTTTTGAATTTTTAGTTTCGAGAAATTTGTAATTTCTGAAAAATTATGCAAGTTTTGAAATTCTAACAGTTTTTAGACTCTAGAAATGTTAACGTGTTGAAAATTTTTAAATATCCAACAAATTTTTAAAACCTGCAAATTTTAAAAATCTGCAAATTTAAAAAATCTGCAAATTTAAAAAATCTGAAAATTTAAAAAATTTAAAAAAATCGACAAATTTTAAAAATCTGCAAATTTAAAAAAATCTGCAAATTTAATAAAATCTGCAAATTTAAAAAAATCTGCAAATTTAAAAAAATCTGCAAATTTAAAAAAACGACAAATTTTAAAAATCTGCAAATTTAAAAAATTTGCAAATTTAAAAAATCCGCAAATTTAAAAAAATCTGCAAATTTAAAAAATCTGTAAATTAAAAAAATCTGCAAATTTAAAAAATCTGCAAATTTAAAAAATCTGCAAATAAAACAAATCTGCAAATTAAAAAAAAAAAATTCGCAAATTTCAAAAATCTGCAAATTTAAAAAGACTATAAATTTCAAAAATCTGCAAATTAAAAAAATCAGCAAATTTTAAAAATCTGCAAATTTAAAATATCTGCAAATTTAAAATATCTGCAAATTTAAAATATCTGCAAATTTAAAAAAATCTGCAAATTTAAAAATCTGTGAATTAAAACATCTGCAAATTAAAAAAATGGACAAATTTCAAAAATCCGTAAATTTCAAAAATTTGCAAAGTGAAAAACTGTAAATTTTAAAAGTCTGCAAATTTAAAAAATCTGCAAATTTAAAAAATCTGCAAATTTAAAAAATTTGCAATATTTAAAAAATCTGCAAATTTAAAAAATTTGCAATATTTAAAAA
Source organism: Pegoplata infirma (assembly GCA_963921195.1). Lineage (NCBI taxonomy): Eukaryota > Metazoa > Arthropoda > Insecta > Diptera > Anthomyiidae > Pegoplata > Pegoplata infirma. The sequence goes on along the minus strand of OY992536.1, from coordinate 46,242,645 downwards.
TCTGCAATGTTTAAAAAATCTGCAAATTTAAAAAATCTGCAAATTTTAAAAATCTGCAAATTTAAAAAATCTGCAAATTTAAAAAATCTGAAAATTTAAAAAATTTAAAAAAATCGACAAATTTTAAAAATCTGCAAATTTAAAAAAATCTGCAAATTTAATAAAATCTGCAAATTTAAAAAAATCTGCAAATTTAAAAAAATCTGCAAATTTAAAAAAACGACAAATTTTAAAAATCTGCAAATTTAAAAAATTTGCAAATTTAAAAAATCCGCAAATTTAAAAAAATCTGCAAATTTAAAAAATCTGTAAATTAAAAAAATCTGCAAATTTAAAAAATCTGCAAATTTAAAAAATCTGCAAATAAAACAAATCTGCAAATTAAAAAAAAAAAATTCGCAAATTTCAAAAATCTGCAAATTTAAAAAGACTATAAATTTCAAAAATCTGCAAATTAAAAAAATCAGCAAATTTTAAAAATCTGCAAATTTAAAATATCTGCAAATTTAAAATATCTGCAAATTTAAAATATCTGCAAATTTAAAAAAATCTGCAAATTTAAAAATCTGTGAATTAAAACATCTGCAAATTAAAAAAATGGACAAATTTCAAAAATCCGTAAATTTCAAAAATTTGCAAAGTGAAAAACTGTAAATTTTAAAAGTCTGCAAATTTAAAAAATCTGCAAATTTAAAAAATCTGCAAATTTAAAAAATTTGCAATATTTAAAAAATCTGCAAATTTAAAAAATTTGCAATATTTAAAAATCTGCAATGTTTAAAAAATCTGCAAATTTAAAAAATCTGCAAATTTAAAAAATCTGCTAATTTAAAAAAAATCTGCAAATTTAAAAAATATGCAAATTTAAAAAATCTCCAAATTTAAAAAATCTCCAAATTTAAAAATCTGCAATGTTTAAAAAATCTGCAAATTTAAAAAAAAAACTGCAAATTTAAAAAATCTACAAATTTTAAAAAAATTTCAAATTTGATAATCTGGAAATTTAAAAAAATCTGCAAATTAAAAAAAAATCAAATTTGAAAATCTGGAAATTAAAAAAAATCTGCAAATTTTAAAACTGCAAATTTTTCAGAATCTAGCAAGTTTTCTGAATTGAAATTTGTAATTTTTTTTTAAATGGAAAAATATTCTACAAATCGAAGAATTGTATTTATTTCAATTTTGTAATTTTTCAAAATTTTAACAGAATGGGTTAAAAAACAGTTAATTGCTGCTACTAGTAATTTTATACTCTACACACATTTCTTTGATTTCATTCTTGTATTCGTACTATAAATTTGTGTTCAATTGAATTCTTTAGTTTCATTTTATGTGTTTGATGATGTAAGGGTTCTAAAATCAATAATGGTGCAAGTTTTTTTTCTATTCCATTTTTTTTTATTTAATACGCGTATACAATTGAAAAATGAATGAATCATTTAAAAAAAAATAAAACAGTTTAATTTGATAAGATTTTGATTTGGTAAGAACAAGTTGTTCAATTAACAAAATTCAATAATATTTTATTTAGTTAGTGCGAAAAAGAAACCACAAAATTTTTTTTAAGGCGGGAAACTGACTATCTGCAAAAAATTTTTTTAACAAGTTTTAAATTTTTTTTCTATTTTAAGGAATTTTGTTATTTAATACTACAATTTTTTATTAAATATTTGTTAACTAATTATTATTTTTTTTCATTTCTTTACAGGTATGTACTTTCTTTATACACTTAAGATGTCAAAATTATGTTGGTAACATTTTAAAATATTTTTAAAATTAAGATTTTAAATCAATTTGCCCTTAAAATGGGTAAAAGCTTGACTAAAAGCTCGATACAGAAAGAGACACCAATAGAGCTTTTTTCGAATATCAACAATAAATAAATTTTAGGATTTATTTAAAAGATTCAAAATTTTATAAAAAAATTTAAAGCTTTTAAAAAAAAAAAAAAAGTTATTCTCACAAGTTTGCTGGAATTTATTATAAATTCCATACACAAAATTCTCTCACAAATGTTTGCCCGATAAGCCGAAAAATATGTGTTTGGGTAATCAGAAAAGTTTTGAATTTATAAAAAACAAATTAAATTTCAGTGGACACAGTAAAATTTTTCAAAAAGCTTTATTTTTTTTACAAAAAAGCTTTTTGTATATCTTTCAACTTTTACGATTTTTTTTTTTTGATTTTTAATAATATTTTACAAATTTATTTTTTAAAAAGGATTAAACGATTAATCGACATTTAACATTTTTGACTTATTTAAGCATTTTCAAAAAGCTTTTTTTTTTTTGCAAAAAAAAGCTTTTTCTATATCTTTCAACTTTTACGATTTTTTTTGAATTTTTAATATTTTTTTTTAAATTAATTTTTTAAAAACCTCTCAAAATTTTTCTCCAGATCATAATTAGTAGCATTACTCTAAGAAAATGCATTTATTTGTTGCATTACTCTTTTTGGGTAATTGCATATTTTTAATTTCTTTACATTATGGTTCATCCCCCCTTCAAATTATAAATTAAAAATAGTACTTTTGTTTGCTGTGCGGGTTCTTAATGGGTTAATTATCTTTTTAAAATAATTTTAAAGTTTTTTTTTTAAACCATCATTTAAATTATTTCCCAAGATCTCTCTAATTCATCTCAAATATCATTCGTCTTCCATAGAACAATAATGTTTATTGTTAATTTTTCTATATGACCCTTTTTTTTCTTCTGTACAAATTTAGGGTTATCAGTAGTGCATAAAAACATTTTCTAAATCATAAATTTAATATGTGGGATTTAAACTGTAGATTTTTTTATTTTAATACAAATTTATGATCAATGAAGCCCTCATATTTTTTTTAGTTTGTTTGGTAATTAAATTGTTCAGCAATTAAGTGAAATTTATGGTGAATCTATAAAAATGTTGATAAAAATGTCTAGTAAAAAAAATCCCTTTCACTTTAAACAAAATGTTTATAAAATTTTAACTTGATTTATGGTTTTATAACAGAAGAATTATCATAATCGTCTAGAAAATAAAAGTATTGGAAACTTTAAATTTAGATTCTAGATATTATTTTACTTAAGAAATCTTTTAAGTGCTTTTGTGCTCGTTAATTCATAAAAAAAGCTTTTGAGTAAATTATTTACTTGAGATTTTTAAAAATCTGTTATATTTATAACATAATTCCAAAAAGCTTTTAAATAATTGTATATTTAAAGAAAAAAAGCTTTCAATAGAACTAATCAAATTAGGCAGACTATAGTCATATATGAAAGCTTTAGTAACATATCACAACTTTATTATTAAATATTGTGTAGCTTATTTAGAAGAGGATCTCATATTAAGATCCTTTTCCATTAAAGTTTTCAAATCTTTCAGCTTCTAAGGCAAACATTTTTTTGACATTCTAAACATGTTATAAGAAATTTTTCTAAAAGATGAAATAAATTTGCATGCAAAGAACTTATCAAAGCTTTTGGATTATTATTTTTATTAATTAAAAAATTTTATTAAAATTTTTATGAGCCCGCTCTTATTTAATTCAGCTTTCAAAAACTATTTTATTTGGAACAGGCATTTAAAAATTTCAAATTGAAATAAAATTTTTTAAAAAACATTTTCGAGCTTTAAATTTATAAAAAAAAATTTTGTTTGTTTCATTAATATCTTAAATAATTTTGTAAAACTTTTTTCTTTAATGAATATTTCTAATGCTTTTTCAAATGCATACACTTTTTTTGATTATGTTTTTAGTAGCTTTTTGAGACAGTAAACAATTTGTTAGTGCTTTTAAAAACTTTCTGAAGCTTTAAAAGCTTTTTAAACTTCAAAACTTTCTTTCTTAAACTTTAATAGCTATCCTAGACTTTAAAAGCTTCTCTTCGAAAGCTTTTTTTAAAAGTAAATGCTTTATAAAACACCAAAAGCTTTCTTAAACTTCAAAAGCTTTCTTAAACTTCGAAAGCTTTCTTAAACTTCAAAAGCTTTCTTAAACTTCAAACACCATTTATTAACTTAAAAAGATTTATTAAACTTAAATTTTGTTTAACTTTGAAAGCTTTCTTTACCATCGAAAGCTTTCTTTAACTTCGAAAGCTTTCTTTAATTTCAAAAGCTTTTTTTAGCTTCGAAAGCTTTCTTTAACTTCAAAAGCTTTCTTTAACTTCAAAAGCTTTCTTTAGCTTCGAAAGCTTTCTTTAGCTTCGAAAGCTTTCTTTATCTTCGAAAGCTTTCTTTAACTTCAAAAGCGTTCTTTAACTTTGAAAGCTTTCTTTAACTTCGAAAGATTTCTTTAACTTCAAAAGCTTTCCTTAACTTTGAAAGCTTTCTTTACCATCGAAAGCTTTCTTTAACTTCGAAAGCGTTCTTTAACTTTGAAAGCTTTCTTTAATTTCAAAAGCTTTGTTTAACTTCGAAAGCTTTCTTTTACTTAAAAAACTTTATTTAACTTAAAAAACTTTATTTAAAAAAGCTTTCTTTAACTTTAAAAGCTTTCTTTAACTTTAAAAGCTTTCTTTAACTTTAAAAGCTTTCTTTAACTTTAAAAGCTTTCTTTAACTTTGAAAGATTTCTTTAACATCAAAAGCCTTTTAAAACTTTAAAAGCATTCTTAAATTCCAAAAGCTTTGTTCAACTTTCAAAGTGTTTTTAACTTAAAAATAAAATTTTAACAAACTTGAAATTAGTAGCAAAAAGCGTTTTGTTCTTGTGAGTATGTCAGCATTTTAACGTAAATTTTATAAGACCTTCAATTTTAAGACATTCTAGCGATGGTCCTCTGTCCGTCTGTCTGTGGAAGACACGATACAGTCCAAAATAAGAGAGAGAGACTCCTAAAGTTTACCACGAATATGCCTTCTGATATGCTGGTTAAGTTCGGAAATGGGCAAAATTGGACTAGGGGGAAAAAAGTTTCCCCTTGAATAACTAAATCGACCTTTGAAAACACAATATTTTTACATTTTTTTTTTTGTATTTTTGTTAAACAAATTTAACATTTTTATGTCAGGAGAATTTCAAGGGCTGTGCTTGGACTTAGGGGACTAGAAAATTAGGTTTTTTTTCTGCCCGCCCCTCTTGTGGGCGTGTATATAAAAAATAATAGCTCCATTCGATTACTTTTTTTGTAGTAAAAGTAGTAAAAGGGAGACATTTTAAAATTTTACTCATTGAGAGAAAAAACCAAAAAAGTAAAAAAATGAAAAGTAGTAAAATAATAGTAAATATATATTTGTCATTTTAATTTTTGTTTTTATATTCATACATATTTTGTTTTCTGAAATATGTATTAAATTTTAATAATCCTCAAAGCTTTTCCCAAATAAGTTTCTTAAAAAAAACATAGAAAAACTTCTGCTAACATTAGGATCATGTTCTTTAGAGCAATCCTAAATTTTATATCGCGAGCCTTTATTTAGATTTGCAGAACTTTTTCCAATGGAAAAGACGTCTGCATCCAAAGAATTGCTTCTTTACAAAAGCCTTTGAAAACATTTAGAAGATTGTTTTGAATATAAAAGCTGAAAGAATCTTATGACCAGGGGCATATCCAGGACATTTTTATGTATCTGTACATATTTTGGAATCTTTTTCCTGCCGTCTTTTCCTTGAAATAAAACGTCTCTTCTGAGACATTTTAAGATACAAAAAGATCTCAAAAAGAAAAAGGTCTCAGATTCTGTTAAATTTTTAATAGAAAAAGTTTCAGATTCTGAATCATTTTTCTTAAGAAATGTCTCAGATTTTGAAAAATTTTTCCTATAGAAAAAGTCTCACCTTTGAGACATTTTTCCTATAGAAAAAGTCTCAGATTCTGAGACATTTTTTCTATAGAAAGTCTTAGATTCTTAGACATTTTTTCTATAAAAAAAGTCTCAGATTCTGAGACATTTTTTCTATAGAAAAAGTCTCAGATTCTGAGACATTTTTTCTATAGAAAAAGTCTCAGATTCTGAGACATTTTTTCTATAGAAAAAGTCTCAGATTCTGAGACATTTTTTCTATAGAAAAAGTCTCAGATTCTGAGACATTTTTCTATAGAGAAAGTCTCAGATTCTGAGACATTTTTCTATAGAGAAAGTCTCAGATTCTGAGACATTTTTTCTATAGAAAAAGTCTCAGATTCTGAGAATGCAATTTTTTTTATCAAAATAAATAAAAATGTATGTCAAGGGCAGGGCTGCTAAATTTGCCGATTTATCGGCATTTTGCCGATTTTTTGCCTCAAAATTGTCAAAATGCCGATTTGCTGATTTTTGCTCCAAAAATTTTTTATCAACTCAAAAACACGGTCGCTTTTTATACTTTTTTTTGGTTTCCTGCTATAAATTGGGTAAATTTACGAAAATTGCGCAGTTATACCTAAAATTATAGGAAATCTAGAAAACACATTTTTTCGCTTATCGTTGGGGTAAAAAAATTTGCCTGTGGGTCTCTTTTTTATCCTAATAAACGGAAAAATCTGAAAAAGAATATTTTTGATTTTTTTGCTGAAAATATTAGTTAATATTAGGACATTACTGAAAAATTATTTTTATGGTAATCGAAAATTTTTTTGGTCTGTAAAAATTTTAATTTTTTATTTTTTTTTTTGCGAAAAAAATTTTTAAAATTTTGTAGAGGCGAAAAATGGTTATTTCTGATTGAGTTTTATGTTATTAAATATATTATATAAATATATTAATGCTAAATTGTTTTCTTTTGTTATTATTTGTCAATAGAAATGTAGTTTATTGTATTTATAATGGTTATTTTTCATTTGCCGATTTTTTGCCGACTTTTTTAAATTGAAGTGCCGATAATGCCGATTTTTTTTGGAAAATATGCCGAATTTTCATCAAAATCATCTGGCACCCCTGGTCAAGGGAGGAAATGTTGGCCAACGCCTATGTTGCATATTTAAGAACTTGACCACCCTTTGAACACAATACCTATTCGTGAGTCTAGCTGTTTTGGCTTGGACTGCAGTGTACCTTCCAAGGACGAACGGAAAGACATCGCTCGAATTTTCATTCCGAGATTCCCGTTTTGTAGTTGGAGGTTATAAAAACTCGGAATTTAAGGAATTTTTCTCAGCATCTTGAAACTAAAGAAAAAGGAAAAATTTCATAGCTTCACAAAAAAATACATGTACATTTGTACATATTGGAGTTCCCAAGTGAAGTTTTCTGCGCGGAAAATAATTCATCTTTCTTCAAAAATCAATGTTATTCCGTTAATTTTAAGCAGCTTTCGTCGAGATGTGTATCTTTTATTAAATTTATCCCATTGCAAATTGATTTGCAAATTGATATTCCTTATTATATTTTGTGTGCTAATTTTTCTTTTAATAAAATATACAAAATAAAAACTATAAAAATTTGTCAATATTTTTTTTTGACATAACTTTTTTATTTACTCATTGAAATTTTTCCGGTAAATTGTAGTAAAATTTAAGTAAAAGAGAAATTCAATTTCTCTTAAATTGGTTACTACATTTACTATTTTTAGGTGTACTCGAACGGATTTTGAGCAAAAATAGTAAATTGAGTAAATAAAAGTAACTTGTAGTAGGTAATCGAATGGAGCTAATGATATGATTGTATTTCTTAAGTGCAAAATTCATAATAAGTTAATTTCCCAACATATACCGCGAGGGGGAAGGGTGTCTCTCAACGCCTCCAAACGACCCCCCCCCCCAAAAAAAAAACGACCCTGGGAATCTTTTTTTTTATAATTTTTTTTTGAATTTTTTACATAAAATATTCAGCACAGCCGAATTTAACACTCGCTTTTTTTTAACTTTGATATATTTTAAAACTAAAAGCTTTGCCAAACTTTGAGAGCTTTGTAACTTAAAAAAGCTTTGCCAAACTTTGAGAGCTTTGTAAATCAAAAAAGATTTGCTAAAAGTTTTAACTTTGAAAGTTTTATTTTTTGTTCGCATCTTTGTTTAGCTTCAAAAGCTTTCTTAAACTCCAAAAGCTTTGTAAACTTTGAAGTATTTGTAAATTTTAATTTATTAGTTACAATTTTTCAATCAATCAATCAATCAATCAACAACAGTTGGTCTACCAGATTCGTCTGTTTTTATTAAATATAACTTGTTTTGTAAAAGCTTTCGTAAAAGTTCCTAGATTTTAATAAAATGTTATTAAGGACTTTTAACTTTGAAAGTTTAATTTACAGTTTTGTTTAACATCGAAATTTTGTTAAAAAAGATTTATACAACTTAAAAAGCTTAGGAAAGCTTTTGATCAATTTGCAGAAGTTAGTTGTATGTCTGTTTTTTTAAAAGGTTAAGCCAAAATTCCTATGTTCTAAACTTCAAAAGTATTCTTGAACTTCAAAAGCTTTCTTTAACATTAAAAACTTCAAAAGCATTCTTAAACTCGAAAAGCTTTATTGAAGTTTAAAAGTTTTAAACTTTTAAAGATTAATAAAATTAAAAAAAAAAAAAAACTTGAAATTAGTAGCAAAAATCTTTTTGTATGTGTACGTATGTTTTCATTTTAACGGCTATTTTATAGTTAATGAAAGGTTTTCAAATTTCTAAGCCTTTTTTTATACCCTCCACTCTAGTGATAGAGGGTATATATAAGTTTGTCATTCCGTTTGTAACTCATCGAAATATCGGTCTGGGACCCCATAAAGTATATATTTCATGATCCCCGATCGATTTTAAGACATTCTAGCGATGTCCGTCTGTCTGTGGAAATGGTGATCACGACCAAAATACTACACTGATATTACTGAAACTTAACATATTTATTGGAAGTTCTCCTGAGAAGTTTGGTATTGCATTTGAGCAATATCGGTTCGGCGGTTCAAAAGTTATGAACGAAAATGTAAGGACATCTCAAAAATTTTAGTACATTCAACATAACCTACAACTACAAAATGTTTTAATTCGGCTGCTGGTTGACATATGTGAACATAATTGAACACCAAATGGTATTTAAACAAGTACGAACATATTTTTGACAAAAAAAGAAATAAATCGCGGATTTTTTTTTACCAAATTTTTTTTTCGCGGATTTTTTTTTTCAATTTTTTTTTTTTTTTTTAATAATTTTCTTTTAAAAAAAGTTTTTTAGAATAATCTTTTTGAAATTGTGGAGGGTATCACTACATTCGGCAAGGCCGAATTTAACTTTTTTACTTGTTAATTTTGATATCTTTTTAAACTTAAAGCTTTACAAAACTTCGAGACCTTTGTAAATTAAAAAAGCTTTGTTAAATTTTTTCTCAAAAACTTTATTAAACTTTACAAGCTTTCTTAAACTCCAAAGCTTTTGAAAACTTTAAAGCATTTGTAAACAAAATTTCAATATTCTAAAATTTCCTTGTATTCTTGAAATTTTTGTTTAACAAAATACTTTTTGAAACTTTTCCAAGCTTACTTATCCTATAAAAGCTTTTTGTGTCTATTAAATACAAAGTAGCGATAATAATTGTTTATTGCAAGTCTCTTTAAACGATTTTGTAAATTTTTTAAAGCTCACATATTCCAATAAACTTAAACATAGTGATTTATCAATTATTTTTTATAAATTGTTTAAAAAAATATATTAATAATATATTTCCTTCCCTCTTCTTAATTCTTTTCATACAAGTCATTATCGCTTAAAATAAATCTTCCCAAAAAAAACAGGTCATTAACTTTTTCAATTCTAGCCAGAGAAGAAGATAAAAAACCCATTGCAAAAAAACTGGTTGCCGGCAAATGTTAAATAAAATTTGAAATATCATCTACAAAAAACCGTTTCAATATACATAAAAATATTAAATATTATAAAAAAAAAGAAACCTCTCCAGAATAATTGGGTTGACTTTATTTTAGTCGTTGCTGTTTTTTTTTTTGTTCCTTCTTTTGCACAGGTGGCAAAAGTCTAAAATAACAGAATCATCAGTTGTGCAAAAAATAAGAAGAAAAACCAGAATCTCTTAGAGGTCTCCATTCCACTATCCACAACTTTGTGTACTAAGCATGTATTGAAAGTTCTTATCTCACACATCATAATTTTTGTATATTTTCTTCTTCTGGTTGCTCTGGTGGAGCTGATGCTTCTGCCGTTTGGAGCTGCTTCTGCCAGCCTGCCTGCCAGTATTTGTGGTGTGTTTTGTTATTAATAATATTAACCAACTAATATGATATATAGACCACAAACACACAAAATCTTGAACCATTAAGCCGGTAACCAAGTAAGCTTTTTTTTTTTTTTTTTTTTTTTGCTGCTCAAAATACCAACCATTCATAGATGTTTTGGTTTTGGTTTGGAGTATTTCTTTACGAGAAACTTGTTATAAAATATAACTGCTAGTGGCTGACTGGTTGGCGGTTTGACTAACTGGATGACTGGAAATCATACTACATATTTAAACGTCCACATGTGTAAAGGAAGGAATGCTCTTTTTTTTGTGTGTGTTTTGTTTATATTGCTAAAATCAATATTGTTTTGATGCCAAATGTAGAAAAAAAAACGTTGTAAAGTTGCCAGACTTTTACCAAAAGCAACAAAAAAAATTTGGATTCTTTTATTGTAACTTCAATATTGGGGATTCTAAAGCCTACACAAACTTTAAAAGCTTTTATGTTGAAAATCCCTACAGAAAAGTTTGAGATTTAATTTTAAGGGTTTTATAATCCTTTATTACTTTCAAAAAGCTCTAAAGCTTTCAGAAAATTTGAAAGCTTTTATAAAAAGATCAAAATTAAAATGATTTAATAGCATATGAAAGCTTTAATAACATATGAAAGTTTTAATAACATATGAAAGCTTTAATAAAATATGAAAGCTTTAATAACATATGAAAGCTTTCATATAAAGTTTAAAAGTTATAGAAAAAATAGTTTGTTAAAGCTCTTCCTGAACAATTTTAAAGGAAATAGACGTAATTCCGAAAGCTTTTTTAAATTTTTTCTTTCTTTTTTAAGGTTTTCTACAAATTATTGTGGTTGTAAGCAGGGTTTGTTTTGCTACTGGCAGTAGTCAAAAATTGCATAGAATATAATAATTTTCTAGTATTACTACAGAAAATATTACACTGAGGGAAAAAAACATATTTAAATCAAATATTTTCATGATTATTTTAAGTATGCTACATATTTTTGGAAAAATTTTAATTTTAATATTGTTTTTGATTGATTTAAACAAAATATGTTTGTTTTAAAATTGCATACAATTTTAATTTAAAATTGATCACTTTAAAATTAATATGCTGTCATTAAAAGTCGTTAAAAATTTAAAAAAATCTTATTCAAATATTTGTATTAAAAACAATATTTTTCGTGGATATTTTAAAGTTGAACAATTTTGTTTTTTGACATTTAAAGTTTTTTTTTTTCAAGAAATATAGTAAAGTTGGGCAATTTTATTTTAAGTAGATACAATGTTAAAATATTTTTTCATTAAAAAAAGACGCACATTTTTCACATCTCTAAATGTGACGAGTTTTAAGTGAAATTAATTAAATTAACGAAAGTAAAATTAAAAATTAAAAAACTAAAGTGAAAAAGAATATTATTAACAATAAAAACAAAAATAAAACTGAAAAAAAAGTAAAAAAACCAAGTAAAAAAAAAACAAAGACAAAGAAAACGAGGAGGGGATGTATTTATGTATGTAATTGGCAGAAAATGAAAACTTCTAACTTTAGTTTTTTATATATGGTATATAGTATTAATTTAAGTGTGTTTATTTTTTATTTTTGGTATTTAATTACATTTGTTGTAATTAGATGTAGTGCTACAATTAGGGTAGAAGTACATCCAAGGCTTTGGCTTTGATTTTTTTATGTATAGCAAAAAATAAAGCCAACAAGCAATATTTAAAGCCAAAGCCTTGGATGTAATTCTACCTTAGATGTACAATTAGAGTAGTGTTAATTTTTTTGCTGTGTTATTAAAAAATATTTTAAAAATAATTTGAAAATAAAATAAACTTAAACAAAAATATGTATGTATTGTTTTATTTTAAGTTTCATGGTTTTTAGGTAAGTAAAAAGCTGCAAAAGAAAAAAATGTCGCATATTAAAATTAATATTGGTCAACTTTAAATTAAAATTTGTTGCATATTTAAATTTAGCATGGCCAATTTTAAAACAATATTGTTACATCTTAATTTTAACATGTTGTCTACCAATCTTGTCATGTTAAAAACAACTAGAAACATATTTAAATTAAATAAAAACAAACTTTGTTCTATTTCGTCACTGTTTTATATTTAATTTAAAGTTGTTTCTGTTTGATTTTAATATTTTTTTTTCTTAGTGTAGAATACGAAAGCAATTTTTTTAAATTGCTAATTTATAAATTCAAACTTGAACATATTTTCAAAATGAATATATTCAAATTTTAAAATTTCTGAAGAAAATATTTTAGCAAATTTAAAAATTTGAAAATGAAAAAAAAACTGGTGACAGCAAATTTAAAAATTTTAAAATTAAAAAAAAAAAACTGGCCACAGCAAATTTTAAAATTTTAAAATTGTAATTTTAGCAAATTTCAAAACATTTAAAATGCTAAAATTGTAAATTTCAAATTCCGAAAATTGCAATTTGGTAAATTTGAAAATATTTAACATGCTTGTTTAGAAAACTTACAAACTGAATATATTACAATTTGAAAACAATACAAATTGAATACACATACATACGTATGTGTGTATGGAAAAAAAAATGATGAACGATATTTATTAAACGAATACATAAATATTAAAAGATAAAAATGTTACACGGTTTTTGTGCAGACTTCTAGAATACATTTTCTAAAGTATTTTTGCCTCCTAAACATAAATCTGTCATCAGAAAAAGTTGTATCGCCTTCTCGAGATATAGGCATTTTAGTTTTTTGTGGACCAATACCTCAAAACCAACAATTCTTTTAGTATTGTAAAAATGTATGTTAAATTTTTATATGAGGGTTTCTGCGTCAACCGAGCCACCCCTCTCTCCAAAATTGGTATGAGTTTAAAATTTTTTAAAAAATTTTGAAATTACTTAAAAATATTTACTTTTGAATGTTGAGTGACGCCTTTTAAATTTCTATTAGCTGATCCAATGTGGCGCCCAATTTGTTAAAAATATTACAGATTCGCTTAAAACTCTTTATATATGGGTTCTTGTGGTCGCTTAAAAAGAACAGTTGGATTTTTAAAATTCAAGATGGCGGACCCAACATGGCGACCAATATTTTTAAAAATAAACCAATTTGCTTGAAATATTGTATGCACTGGTTTTTTGGGTCGCTAAAGAAGAATCTGAAGTTAGATTTTCTAAGTTCAAAATGGCGGATCCAACATGGCGATACTTTTTAAAAATAATTGATTTAAAACTTTTTACGCATTTTGGGTTGCTAAATTAAAATCTGAAGTAGAATTTCCCAAATTTAAAATGACGGATCCAACATGGCGACCATTTTTTTTTTATGTAACCTGATTTGCTTGAAATTTTTTCATAAACGAGTTTGGTGCATTTTTCAACACGTGACTACAATATCTTATAATTATTCTTTATTCGGCCAAAAATGTGGCAGAATATTCGCCTCGGCTTTTTAGCCGAACCGAATATTAGGTCGGATCAGGGGCGTATCCAGGATTTTATTTCGGTGGGGGGCCAAAATTTTTTGTCAATTTTTTTCTTACAAAAAATTTTTATAACAGCACATGTTTTAGAATTTGTCTCGATCTTTTCCTTGAACTGAATCACAGAGTAAAGAAGAATAAGAGATATTACGGATGAAACCGCACTTCTTTTGCTAATTTTTTTTAGCCGTGAACTCCGATTATGTCGGGCTAGAACCCAGAATACTTACAAAAGGAAATTGAAAAAAAGAGAAACCCCAAATACCTTTCAAAAGGAAATCGAAGAAAAAAGTGAAACCCTAAATACATTTCAAAAGGAAATAAAGAAAAAAAAAACGAATGCATTTAAAAGGAAAATGAAAAGAAAACAAAACAATTTATCTATTCTATTATCTAAAAGAGCCCGCCTTGAGATAATCGTAGTTCTCAATTTGGGTTCCACGAAGTTTTCACTAATCGTACCTCTGTTCCTTTCTTTACTCTATGACTGAATGTAACACAATCAGATTCTTAATTTTTTTGTAAGTTTAAAACTGTTGGGGAAAAAATTAAAATTTTTTAATATTTTAAAATTTTTTGAGAGACTTAAGTCTTTTTTTAATGTGTGAATTGTATCAGATGCTGATACATTTTTCCAATGAAGATTATCAGAATCTGATTTTTTTTTCAAAGAAAAGTCTAAGATTCTATGACAATTTCCAGTTAAGACAGTTTTTGTTATAGAAAAAGTGAAAGACTCTAAATCATATTTCCAATGAAAAACGTTTCTCGGGAAAAAGTCACTTTAGAAAATGATTCTATAAATATATTCATAAAATACTTTTCTAAAAGAAAAGACTCCGATTGTAAGACATTTTCCCAGAATCTGAGATATTTCTAGTCTAGCACATTTTCTTAGATTCTGAAACATTCTACACAAAAAGTTTTAGATTCTGAGAAAATCTTCGCTTTTTCTTTAAGAAAAATTATTCAGATTCTGAGACCTTTTTAAAAAGAAAACAGTATACAAAAAGTCTTAGATTCTAAAACATTTTTCCTAAAGAAAAACTCTCGGATTCTGAGAAAATTTTCCTATAGAAAAAGTCTAAGATTCTTAGACATTTTTCCTATAGAAAAAGTTTCTAATTATGAGATAATTTTCCTATAGAAAGTCTCAGATTCTTATAAAAAAAGTCTCAGATTCTTCGACATTTTTCCTATAGAAAATGTCTCAGATTCTCAAACAAAAAGTCTCAGATGCTTAAACACTTTTCCTATAGACAAAGTTTCAAATTCTTAGACATTTTCTTATAAAACAAGTCTCAGATTCTCAGACATTTTGCCAATAGGAAATTGTCAGATTCTGAAACATTTTTAATATAGAAAAAGACTCAGATTCTGAGACATTTTTCATAAAGAGAAAGTCTCAGATTCTGAATTATTTTTCTCATAGAAAAAGATATTTTTACAATTGAAAAGTCTCAGATTTTTAGCGTTTTTCTACACAAAAAGTCCCAGCTTGTGTGTCTGAAACATTTTTTTTAAAACATTTTTCATATAGAAAAGCCTCAGATTCTTAGATTTTTTTATAGAAATAGTCTCAGATTCTGAGACATTTTTCCTATAGAAAAAGTCTTAGATTCTGAGAAAAAGGCTAATATTTTAAGACATTATTCCTATAAAAAAAAAGTCTTAGATTCTCAGACATTTTTCTTATAGAAAGTTTTAGATTCTGAGACATTTTTTTTAGAAGAGTGTAAGATTCTGAGACATTTTTTTTTAAGAAATAGTCTCGTTCTGAGGCATTTTTCTCAAAGACAAAGTCGCATTTTAAGATTTGACTACATTTTACTTACAATTAGGTTCATTTTTTGTGTACATAAAAATTTAGGTTGTAAGATATTTTTTCATTAGTATCTTAAGTTGAAAAGTATGAAATTCTAAGAAAAAATTTTCAGATTTTGAGATTTTTTTAACAGAAAAATTTTTCGGTTTCAAAACATATTTCTTTAAAAAATTTTAGATTCCTAAATGTTTTTCGATTTGTCTAAGAAGTTTTTTAATATTGTACTTGTTATTTGATACCAAATCCTGAAATTTGTGAAATCATTTCGGTGGGGCCCGGGCCACCGGCCCCCCCCCTTGTATACGCCACTGGGTCGGATCATTTATCGCCATGTTGGATCCACCATCTTGAACTTAGAAAATCTAACTTCAGATTCTTCTTTAGCGACCCCGAAACCCCGAGCATATAAAGTTGCAAGCAAATCGGTTTATTTTTTAAAAATATTGGTCCCCATGTTGAGTCCGCCATATTGAATTTTAAAAATCCAACTGCAGGTTCTTCTTAAGCGACCCCAAGAACCCATATATGAAACGTTTTAAGCGAATCTGTAATATTTTTAAAAAATTGGGCTCCATATTGGATCAGCCATATAGAAATTCAAAAGGCGTCACTCGGCATTTAAAAGTAAATATTTTTAAGTAATTTTAAAATTTTTTAAAAATTTTAAATTCATGCCAATTTTGGAGAGAGGGGTGGCTCGGTTGACGCAGAAACCCTCATATAAAAATTTAACATACATTTTTCCAATACTAAAAGAATTGTTGGTTTTGACGTATTGGTCCACAAAAAACTAAAATGCCTATATCTTGAGAAGGCGATACAACTTTTTCTGATGACAGATTTATGTTTAGGAGGCAAAAATACTTTAGAAAATGTATTCTAGAAGTCTGCACAAAAACCGTGTAACATTTTTATCTTTTAATATTTATGTATTCGTTTAATAAATATCGTTCATCATTTTTTTTTCCATACACACATACGTATGTATGTGTATTCAATTTGTATTGTTTTCAAATTGTAATATATTCAGTTTGTAAGTTTTCTAAACAAGCATGTTAAATATTTTCAAATTTACCAAATTGCAATTTTCGGAATTTGAAATTTACAATTTTAGCATTTTAAATGTTTTGAAATTTGCTAAAATTACAATTTTAAAATTTTAAAATTTGCTGTGGCCAGTTTTTTTTTTTTTAATTTTAAAATTTTTAAATTTGCTGTCACCAGTTTTTTTTTCATTTTCAAATTTTTAAATTTGCTAAAATATTTTCTTCAGAAATTTTAAAATTTGAATATATTCATTTTGAAAATATGTTCAAGTTTGAATTTATAAATTAGCAATTTAAAAAAATTGCTTTCGTATTCTAATTTTGAAATTAGCAATAAAGAAAAATATTGAAGGCGTGAAATATTTGTAGTATTATATTGTTTAAAAAATTTTTTGTGTATGCTAATTGTAAACCCTGGTTGTAAGACAACCACAATTGTTCGTCTTTAGACTTTCATTAACCTTTAACAATTGCATAGAGTCTAAAAGCTTTCACAAAATTCAAAAGCTTTTAAACATATTAAAGCTTTAATACAATTATAAAGCTTAAGAGTTTCAGAAAAATTAGTTAGTTAAAGCTCTTTTTAAGAAATTTAAAGGAAATAGATTTAATTTCAAAAGCTTTCTTTCTTAGGTCTTCTACAAATTATTGTAGTTGTAAGACAAGCATCAAAGATTTACCTTAATTAATCTTTAAATATAACAAATGTTAATTCGCAATGCCATATTGTTGGCTCCGGGGTTTTTAACAAATAATTCCGTTTTTAAGGATTTTTTAAAATTTGATTAAAATTTTTTTTTTATTCTAACAATTTTATTAAAACTAGGAAAGTACGAATTGTTTTGGTGAGGCTTTATTAAATTTAAAAGTTTTATTAATTTTTTTAATCTTTAAAACGCTCTTAAATTGTAAAAGCTTCCGTAAAATTGTTAAACTGTTACGCTTTCGTAACACATTTATGAACTAAATTTGAATTTCAAAAGCTTCTTTACCTTTAAGAAGCTTTCAAAAATATAAGCTTTGTGGATTTTTTAATTTTAAAGATTGTTTTAACTGCAAAAGATTTTCCCAACTTTTAACACATTTTTAAAGCTTTTTTAAACTTATTTTCTAAAGCTTTCCGAAACGTTAAAATTTCGATCTGTTTTGATTTTTTATTTTTATCTTGTATCAAGCTTTCTGAACTTGATGAATTAATTTCTAGCTGTGAACGTCAATTTTATTACATTTTTAAAATTTTTAAACTTTGAGAGCGTTTTGAGCTTCAACAGCTTCATAAAGCTTATTAACGTAGATTTACTATATTCAAAAAAAAAAAACTCAAATTACTAGAAAAAGTCTCGTAATCCCATATTTGATAGTTTTTCTTGTTTTTTAACAAAAAATTTTCGTTGGAAATTTGCATATTTTTTTTGTAAGTTTACTATTTTTTTTCGTAAATTTACTAATTTTTATTGTAATTTTACAAAAAAAAATCTAGTAAGAATTCCTTGTAAGTCTTATCGCGTTAAAGAAGTTGTAAATTTACAATTTTATTTGTAAAAAAGCTTGTAAAATTGCAAGAAAAGCTCGAAATTTTTACCGGGAATTCTCGTAAAATAGGAGCTAGCAAATAATCTAGTAAAGTCATAAAGAATTCCTTGTAAGTTTTATCGCGTCAAAAAAGTTGTAAATTTACAATTTTATTTGCAAAAAGCTTGTAAAATTACAAAAAAGCTCGTTATGTTTACTAGAAATTTCAGTTTATATATTTTTCGTTAAAAGCTTTTCGAAATTTAAAAGCTTTTAAGTAAGTATTAAACTTTGAAAGCATATTCATATTTATCTTCTAATGTTTTCCGAAACTTTCAAGCTCTTTATAAAATTTTTAATTTGTATCAAGCTTTCTGAACTTCAATAGATTTGTTGGTAAGAGCGTCAATTTTATAGTTATTGGCGTTTTCATATTTTTTATTTTTTAACTTTGAACTTTTTTCGCTTTAAAACTTTATTAAGCTTTAAAATTTTTGTAAAGCTTAGTTAATTTTTGTTTGTATTTATCTTCAAATTTTGTTTTTTTCTTTTCATTTTTTTAGAGCACTTTAAATACGTGAAATTAGTATCAAAAAGCTTTCTGCACTTCAAAATCTTTCTGTGAACGTGAAAAGAAAGGATGACTTTCAAATTTCTAAAGCTTTTGTAATATTGACAGTATTTTTTATTAAGCTTTGTGATTGTTAAAAATATAATCAACTTGAATTTTATAAATATTGTTTACTTTTCAAACTTCTAAAGCTTTGTTAACGTTGACAGCTTTTTTTTTAAATTTTAAAGCTCTGTTTCGAATGCTTTTTCAGATTCTAAAACTTACTTAAGTTTAAACAAATAAAAAAGTTAGATTTTGCCTTGCCGAATGCATTGATACTTTTCACAATTTCAAAAAGATTATTTGAAAGTTTTTATGGAGTTTTAAAGCTTTTAAAGTGTTTGAAAGCTTTTAAAGTGTTTAGAAGCTTTTAAAAAGTTTGAAAGCTTTTAAAGTATTTGAAAGCTTTTAAAGTTTTTAAAAGCTTTTAAAGCGTTTGAAAGCTTTTAACGTGTTTGAAAGATTTGTAGTGTTTGAAAGCTTTTAAAGTGTTTGAAATCTTTTAAAGTGTTTGAAATCTTTTAAAGTATTCAAAATATTTTAAAGTGTTTGAAAGCTTTTAAAGTGTTTGAAATCTTTTAAAGTATTTAAAATATTTTAAAGTGCTTGAAAGCTTTTAAAGTGTTTGAATTCTTTTAAATTATTAAAAATCTTTAATTAAAGTGTTTGAAAGCTTTTAAAGTACATATGTGAAAGCTTTTGAAGTGTTTGAAAGCTTTGAAAAACTGTTTAAAAGATTTGTAGTGTTTGAAAGCTTTTAAAGTGTTTGAAATCTTTTAAAGTGTTTGAAAGCTTTTAAAGTGTTTGAAATCTTTTAAAGTATTCAAAATATTTTAAGGGTTTGAAAGCTTTTAAAGTGTTTGAACTCTTTTAAATTATTAAAATTTTTTTAAAGTGTTTGAAAGCTTTTAAAGTGTTTGAAATCTTTTAAAGTATTCAAAATCTTTTAAAGTGTTCGAAATCTTTTAAAGTGTTTGAAATTTAAGTTTTGGAACCATAAGTTAAAACTTGGTGGAAGTTTTTCAATATAAGCTTTTTTAACTTTAAAAACTTTCCTAAACTAAAAGCTTAACAGCTTAAAGCTTTTTTTGAAATAAACTAAAAGTTTTCATTCAAGCGTTATCTTCCTTTTCCATCTTCTGGAAACACAAAGTGGCAACTTTATTTGACACTGTCCGTTGTCTTTTAGTAGTGGCTTGTTAAGTAACAGGTTTTAATAAATAATTTTTTTAGACATTTTTTTGTTACTTTTTTTTTTTGTTAACTAACTATATTACAGACGATTCTGCTCGTTGCTGTTCAATGATATTTTTTTTTTTTTATGTTATAAACAATTGATGATGGTGCGACATTTAAACATGGTCTTAGTTTTTTTCCTCATTTTCGAGAAAACGTAAAAGACGTTAAGGAATTGCAGCAGCAGCATCAGCATTAGCAAAAGCAACAGCCAATAGACCATGATTATTATGGCGTTTTTAACTCAAACTTCTACTCTACTGTCTTCATCATTTAATAGTTTGAAAAAAAAAAACTATTCTAGTAGCAGCAGTCAACCAGCCAAAGCAATTGTGCCACCACCATCAGCAGTTTTATAAAAAAAATAAAAACAACTTCATATGATCAGCATCGTCAGCTTCATATACCAAAAAAAAAACTACGAAACCTCTTAAGATAACTGAAAAATTTGTGCCAAACATTTTAACTGAATCAACACTGAATCAGAGCTTGGCAAATAATAAAAAAACACACAAATTGAAAGAAATAATTTTAAAACAGGTTCAATTTTCTTCTTTAATTCTTGAGAAATTTCTTTTGAAAAATAAAGAATTTTAAACTTACAAAGCATATCATTCATTCTTTTTTTTTCTTTCATAAACCTACAAAACAACCAACCTCTTCAAACATCATCCATCCATTCCACCAGGCTCCTTGGTAAATCTTTATAATCTTTTTCTATTTAGATTTTTTTATTGATTTATTTTTTTGTGTTTGCACTCTACATTAAACTTTGGGATACGAGTAGTATAAGTTAATGCAGATGTTTGAAATTTCTGGTTGAAAAAACTAGTTGATAGAACAGCTTTTAAGTTCATACAATTATAATCCTGGTTGAAGCGAGTTTTCACAGTTTCAAAAGCTTTTATAAGCTTTTTTGTATTATAGCGTTTTTTACTTTTTTTCAGGGTTCGAAAAAAAACTCTAACGTACGGTACGTTAGTGTTCTGTACGGAACTATGGAGCGACCATACGTTATCGAAACGCCGTTCCAAGAACACATTCACTAAAAAGTTTTTTAGTGGTTGTGAAGGAGTTCGCAAACAGAATTCCGAACGTTATGCCTGCGAGTTGAAGAACAGAAACTTTACGATAACGTACCGAACTAGGTTAGAAACAAAATAAAGTTCTTTTAGTGTTCTGTTTGCGAACTTTTGAGACATTTTTTAAATTTAAAATGGCGATATCTTGAAAACTAAGCAAGATAGAGCAAAACGGAGCACATTTTTGGTTCTTGAGATCTCCATAGTATCGCTAGGCCTCTACACATGGGTCCTTATTTTGAATCTAAAAAAGTTAGCATTCCGGGAAATTTAAAAATGCACATATCTCGCTAAATACTGCCGACACGATGAAAAGTCTAAAAGCATTTTTGTGGATCTTGTCTCGTAGCACATGACCGCTTTTAGACTTTATGTCGTGTCGGCAGTATTTAGCGAGATAAATACTTTCCCGGAATGCTAACTTTTTTAGATTCAAAATATGGACCCAATGGGGTCCACCCCTGTGTAGAGGCCTAGCGATACTATGGAGATCCCAAGAACCAAAAATGTGCTCAGTTTTGCTCTATCTTGCTTAGTTTTCGAGATATCGCCATTTTAAATTTAAAAAAAAAATGTCTCAAAAGTTCGCAAACAGAACACTAAAAGAACTTTATTTTGTTTCTAACCTAGTTCGGTACGTTATCGTAAAGTTTCTGTTCTTCAACTCACAGGCATAACGTACGGAATTCTGTTTGCGAACACCTTCACAACCACTTAAAAAATTTTTTAGTGAATGTGTTCTTGGAACGGAACGTTAAATAACGTACTGTTTTTTTTCGAACACTGCTTTTTTTACTCTGGGTTCTTTCTAGTATTACACATAATTTAGCTTGGTACTAATGATTTCTATAACTTCAAAAGCTTTTTTTTTTAATCAAAAAAGATTTTTTTACACAAAAAAGCTTTTTAAACAAAAAAAGCTTTTTAAACAAAAATGCTTTTTAAACAAAAAACTTTTTTACACAAAAAGCTTTTTAAACAAAAATGCTTTTTAAACAAAAATCTTTTTTACACAAAAAGCTTTTTTAAACAAAAAAACATTTTTACAAAAAAAAAAAAATAATTTTTACACAAAAAACCTTTTATCCATTTAAAAACGCTTATAAGTTTTAAAACACTTTAGATCTTTCACCAAGTTCAAAAGCTTATATAAACTTTTAAAGCTCTCATAATAAGCAAATCGCTGAAAAGTCCATATAAAATGTCCATTTCTGAAATGTCTAAAGCTTTCTTAAACTTCTACATATTATAGTGTATTTTAGTTTTTTCCTCTGTGATTATCTTTGTATGAAAAATAATTTATATTGTGAATAAAACTTGTATAGAAAATTTTTTTTACCAAGTTTTTAACTTAAAAAGGTTACAAAACTTAAAAACCATGTGCTTTATTAATTTCAAGTTCCAAGTTTAAAATTTATTAACAATTTAAGCTATCTTTTTATTTAAAAGCTTTCATAGCTTTCACTTTTATAAAATGTAATAGCTTTTATAAACTTTAAAAGCTTTTGTGCACTTTAAAAACTTTTATATTTTTATAAATTTTCATCTTCAAGTTCAAAATCTTTTATTAAATATTTTAGCTATCGTGCTATTAAAAATCTTAAACAACTTTAGTATGCTTTATAAATTTAAAGTTTTAGGCTCAAAAGCTTTAAATTTATATTTAAGCTATCGTACAATTCAAAAATTTTCATAAACTTCAAAGCTTTCATTAAGTTTTAGAAAATGCAGAAGCTTTCATAAAAGCTTTCAAACAGCTTTTAGCAATTTAATAAATTTCAATAGCTTCCCCTTTATAAATTTTAGTTTTAAAAGCTTTCAAATATGTTCTTAAAAAGCTTTCAGCCAAAACTTATAGATATCAAAAGTATAAAAGCTTACAATTTGTTAAGGCTTTCATTATCCTTTAAAATATATGAAATGCTTTCATAAACTCTCATAATGAAATCGATAAAAATCTTGTGAGATAAACATTGATAAATGGATAAAAAACTTTCTTCAAGTTTTCAACTCAAAATGGTTCCAATTATTAGTTTCAAGTTCTTAGTTCAAAAGCTTTTATTAACAATTTAAGTTATGGTTTAATTCAAAAGCTTTCATGACCTTTATGAGCTTTTATTTATAAACTTAAAAAGCTTTTATAAACTTAAAAATCTTTTCTACACTTTAAAAACTTTTTTATGCTTAAATATTTTTTGCTTCAATTTTTTTTTAATAATTAAACTATTGCAATTTTTTATTAACTTTAAAAGCTCTCATTAACTTTTGAAACTCTAAAAAACTTGTAAACACTGTAAAAGCTTTTCAAAAATTTTCAAAAGCTTTCAAACACTTTAAAAGCTTTCAACCACTTTAAAAGCTTTCAAACACTTTAAAAGCTTTCAAACACTTTAAAAGCTTTCAAACCCTTTAAAAGCTTTCAAAACCTTTAAAAGCTTTCAAGCACTTTAAAAGCTTTTAAACACATTAAAAGCTTTCAGACACATTTGGAAATCTTTCAAACACTTTTAAAGCTTTGAAACACTTTAAAAGCTTCCAAACACTTAAAGCTTTCAAACATTTTAAAAGCTATCACTCACCAACTATAAAAACTTATAAAATTGATCAGCTTTAGCCTTTTATAAATTTTAAAAGCTTTCACCAAATATAAAAGATTTTATAAATTTTTAAAGCGCTCACCAACTGTCATTTACTTTTAGAAAATTTAAAATCGTTCATAAACTGAAAAAGCTTTCATAATCTGCAAAAGCTTTCATAGACTTACGAAACTTGCTCCTAAAAATTCTAAAAATTAAATAGTTTTCTGAAGTTTTTTTAAGCTCCTTTTGATACGAGTTTCCGTAATTTGAAAGTTTTCTTAATATCTTTGTGTTCGGGTTGACTGACAATTTTAAACCAATTATCCTGTAGTTAGAGGATATAAAAATGAGGGTAGGGTGTCCATTGCGTCTTTCTGGTTCTCTAAAGTTTCTTTAAATTATTTTTCCTGCGTTTTTTTTTTTTTGTTCTTCACATTTTAATTCCACAATAATCGTTTACAATTTATCATTGATAATAATGAGTTTGTTAGAAATTTACGGGTGGCCGTTTATAGTGAAGCTCCAAACGACGTAGTCGTCATCATCATCATCATAGTCTTCGTCATCCATTGCCTGAGTGGAGTTTGGTTGGTAGACTACATAATTGACTTGTCGTTTTTCAATGATTTTTTTTGTTGTAATGGATTAGATTAGATCTTTTCGTGTACAAACTTCATAAGTTTTAAATGACTGGATTGTTGTAGTGATACTGATGGATTCAATTTAAAAAAAAAATTATTCATAAATGGTGGTTTACAAATTTAAAAAAACTAGATTTATTTTTTGTAAAACCAGGGGGTCAGTGCACTAAAATTATGAAAAAAAAAACGGTATTTGGTCAGAATTCGGAACTTGAAAACGTTTATGATATATTTTACTGATGTCTGAGCTTTTGTAAAATTGATTATGAAAGCTTTTCCATCGGCCGACCAGCTAAGATGTTCCTGTATATCGGTTTCGTCGTTAAATTTGATACTCAAAAAAATCTGGCCTTTATCAAAATTTCACCGAATTTTAATCAAATACCGTTTTTTGACAAAAATATTCGGCAGGACACTTTATAAATTTAAATTTAACGACTTGTTAAATTTAAATTTTACCATTTTTACCACAAAGTCTTCACGTGTTGAAGTTGTAAATGTTGGTTGTAAACTACACTAAACATTCCCCTTTTTAGTGTAGATTTTTATAATTTCTCACCACTTTCACCACTCAATCTGGTTTGTGTCTAAACTCTATTTAGTTGTAAACATTTCACCATAGTTGAATTCCCCAGTCTCTTTATTTACCATAGAAAAACTCTACACCTAAAGGTTTGTTGCCAAACTAATTGGTGGAAATCTTACTCCTAAAATGGCTAAAAAAAATATTGTTGGTGACATTGGTGAATTTTTAAAAATAATTCGGAATATAATGTGGGCACATAGTTTTCTACACATTTTCTACAATTAAATTCTCAGATTTTGAAACTATTTTTTTTAATAGAAAAATTTTCAGATTCTGTGACATTTTTCCATATAGAAAAATTCTTAGATTCTGAGACTTTTTGCATATTAAAAAATTCTCAGATTCTGAGACATTTTTTCTATACAGAAAAATTCTCAAATTCTGAGACATTTTTTCTATATAGAAAAATTCTCAGATTCTGAGACATTTTTTCTATATAGAAAAAATCTCAGATTCTGAGACATTTTTTCTACCCGAGTAAAAATTTTCTGGTCTAATCATATATAATTTGATACAATCTTATATGAGTTAATATGCTTCCGTATAAATTTATATAAAATTTTATCTATCACTTTGATACGGTTGATCCACTTTATATGGTTAGATATTGCTCCATATATGATTAGATTCGTACTTTGGTTTTGCTTATCAAATTATATAAAAATTGATATTATAAGATCAATTTGATCTAATTAGACCCGAGTAAAAAAGATTTGATATAACCACATATGCTAATATATAATTATTTGTATTTATATATGGTTATGCATGAACTTTGATATGGACATATAAGTTTATATATAGCATTGTATTTTTCCTTGTTTTTTAATATGATAGCATACATATTTATATATATTTATATACTGATTTATATGAAATTTGATATGACATATAAGGTCGGGAATTTTTAGATATGGCAGATAAAAAGATATATGATTTTATTTATAATTATATCCCGAAAAAATTTTCTAAGTCCCGGACAATAAAAAAAAATTCAAGTCCTAAAAAATTTTATGAAAATTTTCCAAAGTCCCGGACACAAAATTTTTTTGGCATTTTTTGGAGTAAAAAAATCATTGAAAATGTTTCTATGAGAAATTTAATTTTTTTGAAAAGTTTTTGAGTTCCGAAAAAATGTTTTTAAATTTTCTAAGACACAAACATTTTTTGGAAAATTTAAATCCCTTATAAATGATTTTAGAAAAAAATGACAAATTTTTAATAATTTGCTAAGTCCCGAAAAAATTCCGAAGAATACAATAAAAACTCTTCTAATTGATAATGTATCCAATCTGATAAAATAATTTCTAATTTCACGTTTAAAATTCCAAAAAATTTTACCAGATTTTATCCAATTATATAAAAATTTATCTAATTTTAACAGATAAGATATGATTTAATACAATTAGATAGACCCATTTTTGGGATCAAACTTAATCAAATTTGATATTATTTTATCAAAAATAATAGAATTTGATATAATCGTATAATATTCGATCCGCCAATTTTCGGATCAAAATTAATATGGATTTACATAAAAGCATATCTGTTCATATATAATTAAATATCGCGTCATATCATTTTTTTTTACTCGGGGATTTGACCAAATTCAGGATCAAATTGTATCAATTTTTATATTTTTTGATCTAAAGTAATACAATTAGATATTATTTGATACAACCATTTTACGGATCAAATTAGATCTATTTAGTAAAATTAGCATAATATTTTTACTAGGGTATATAGAAAAAATCTCAGATTCTGAGACATTTTTTCTATATAGAAAAAATCTCAGATTCTGAGACATTTTTTCTATATAGAAAAAATCTCAGATTCTGAGACATTTTTTCTATATAGAAAAAATCTCAGATTCTGAGACATTTTTTCTATATAGAAAAAATCTCAGATTCTGAGACATTTTTTCTATATAGAAAAAATCTCAGATTCTGAGACATTTTTTCTATATAGAAAAAATCTCAGATTCTGAGACATTTTTTCTATATAGAAAAAATGTCAGATTCTGAGACATTTTTTCTATATAGAAAAAATCTCAGATTCTGAGACATTTTTTCTATATAGAAAAAATCTCAGATTCTGAGACATTTTTTCTATATAGAAAAAATCTCAGATTCTGAGACATTTTTTCTACATAGAAAAAATCTCAGATTCTGAGACATTTTTTCTATATAGAAAAAATCTCAGATTCTGAGACATTTTTTCTATATAGAAAAAATCTCAGATTCTGAGACATTTTTTCTATATAGAAAAAATCTCAGATTCTGAGACATTTTTTCTATATAGAAAAAATCTCAGATTCTGAGACATTTTTTCTATATAGAAAAAATCTCAGATTCTGAGACATTTTTTCTATATAGAAAAATTCTCAGATTCTGAGACATTTTTTCTATATGGAAAAATTCTCAGATTCTGAAACATTTTTTCTATATAGAAAAATTCTCAGATTCTGAGACATTTTTTCTATACCCGGTGAAAAATGAGCATATATGCATCCATATATGTAAATATATGGATGCATATATGTAAATATATGAGCATATATGGTCATATATGAAATCGTATGCAGTCATATATGATCATATTTGCAACATATATGTCCATATACGTAAAATGAGGGCATATGCCCATATATGACATATGTGGACATATATGGAGCATATATGTCATATATGTTCATATGCCCTCATTTTACGTATATGGACATATATGTTGCAAATATGATCATATATGCATTCATACAGTATCACATATATTCATATATGCTGCATATATGGACATACATGAAGCTGTATGAACGCATATATGATCATATTTGTACGATTTTTCACCGGGTATAGAAAAATTCTCAGATTCTGAGACATTTTTTCTATATAGAAAAATTCTGAGACATTTTTTCTATATAGAAAAATTCTCAGATTCTGAGACATTTTTTCTGTATAGAAAAATTCTCAGATTCTGAGATTCTGAGACATTTTTTCTATATAGGAAAAATTCTCAGATTCTGAGAAATTTTTTTCTATATAGGAAAAGTTCTCAGATTCTGAGACATTTTTCCGCATAAAAAATTCTTGGATTCTGACACATTTTTCCAGATAGAAAAATTCTCAGATTCTGAGACATTTTTTCTATATAGAAAAATTCTCAGATTCTGGGACATTTTCCCATCGTTGTTTGTAGTAGAGGGTATAATAAGTTTTTCTTCCCGTTTGTAACTCATCGAAATATCGGTCTGGGACCCCATAAAGATTGAGTAAAACATTCTAACGATGTCCGTCTGTCTGTTGAAATAGCGATCACGACCAAAATATTATACAGATATGACTGTTACTTAATACAATTACTTGTTATTGCTTCGAGATAATTGGTATTGCATTTGAGCGATATCGGTTCAGCGGTTCAAAAGTTGTAAACGAAAATGTTATGATACATAGAAAATTTTAGTATATTCTACATAACCTAAAAGTACAAAATGCTTTAATTTGGCTACTGTTTGACAGATGAGAACCGAATTGAATACCGAAAGGTATTCTGACGAGTACAAACATATTTTTTTACCAAAAAATTTTTTCGCGCATTTTTATTCGCTTAAGTTTTTTCCGCGGAAACTTTTTTTAAAATAAATTTTTTTTCTTAAAATTAATTTCTTTTACCAATCTTTTTACTCCAAAAACCTTTTTTGGAGAACTTTTTTTCGAGTACAAACATATTTTTTTACCTCAAAAAATTTACGCGGATTTTTTTCGGTAAAATTTTTTTTGGCGGAAACTTACCAATCTTTTTACCCCAAAAACATTTTTCGGAGATTTTTTTTCACCAAAAAATTTTTTTTTTAATTCTTTTTTTAATTTTTTTTTTATTTTTTTAAATAAAGTTTCGAAATATTGGTCCTAGACCTACCCTCAAGCATACCGATCGACTCAGAATTACTTTTTGAGTCGATTTAGCGATGTCCGTCCGTCTGTCCATCTATCGGTTTAAGCACGATACAGGTCGCAATTTTCAATCGACTTGAAATTTGAAACTTAAGCATCTTTTGGCCCAAGGACGAAGCCTATTGAAATTGGAGAAAATCGGTACATGTTAAGACCTAGCCCCCATACAAACGCACCCTTTGGATTCGGCTTAAATGACTCTAATAACCGTATTGTAATAGATATCGCTTTGAAATTTAGCAGGTAATCAAATTTTGTATGCAAAAATTACCATTCCAAATTTCAAAGGAATCGTGTTAGTCCTTCTGGTATTCCCTATACAAACCACCCTCCCGATATTCACATAAATGTCTCAAAATTCATAAAAACTTAAATATTTGATAAAAATTGTATTTTTAGGTTTTGAACGTGTAGTTAAGTAACCATATCAAATCGGAATATAGTTGGACCATTTTTGGACTTAGTCCCCCATATAAAAATTTGGACCGATATTCAGTTAAATCGGTCAATTGACAAAAAATAAACCAATTCCACTAAAATTTGACCTGTGTGTGTTTTCTACACTAAATAAAGATCTAACAACGAGAGATCCAATCGGTCCATGTTTGGACTTGGGACCCATTTTCCGGGAAACACTGGTGTAGGGTATTATATGGTCGGTCTTGACCGACTATAACTTTCTTACATGTTTTTATTTGTTTTGGCTTTTTTACAATTTCGACTATCTCTGTTAATGGCATTCCAATTAATGTCATAATTAATTCATCAAAATGCATTTACCAACCGACCACTTAATTTGTAATCAAAATTTCTTTAGAAATCCGCCGCCACACCCTTTAAATTAATTGTTGTGCCTGATTTCGATGAATTTGTTGATTAAATAAAAGACTTTTTCTGTTTCTTTCTTTTTATTGAAAGTTTATAAATAAAAGAAAATTATTGAAATTTAAGCCATAATAACAACACTGGCCATTTGACAAGAATTGGTCATAATCAAAAATGTATGTTGATGACTTTCAAATCAATTATTGCAGTAAAAATCATTGGCACCACCAACATACACATCATAATAATGTGGCAGTAAAATTGTTTATGATTTTTTTTTTCAATTTTTAAAATGAAAAATTATGCGCATGAGCACTTAACGCACGCACCTCTTTTCGTAATTTTTTTTTTTGTTTCTTTTACTGTTGCATTTTATATTAATCACAATTTTTTGAAATAAATTTTATCAAAATGCAACCTGATTGACTGTCTAAATAATTAATTTTTTTTGAAAATAAATTTGATGAATGATACACTTTAAGAAATTTATCATAGTTATGGAACTTGATCAAAATGACCACAATTTTCTAAAGAATTCTGATGATGGTAAATAATTGGAAAATTCTCGAATTGATTGTTAATTTAATCCTGAAAATTACCAAATTTTTGAAAGTAGTATAGAATCTAAGAGCATTTGTTGGGAAAATATCCTAAGAGAGAGAGTAGAGTAAACATAAGTACTTGCTAAGTTAATTTATAATGAGAAAAATAAATGACCTCGAACTAGGATAAACTCTTTTTTAATGCACGATTAAAATGTAGATCGTATGTTTTTTTTAATAAATTTGTTTTTAAATTATTTTTTATTTTGTTTTTATTATATTTTTTTTTTTTTTTGTTTATTTTTTTTTCTATTTTTTTCTATTTTTTTTTTTTATTTTTTTTTTATTTTATTTTTTTTTTTTTTTTATTTTTTTTTTTCTTAGTTTTTTTTAATGTTTCTTTTTTTAATTTTTTTTATTTATTTTTCATAAATCTTGATTTAACGAACTTTTTTAAAAAATTTTCTTCAAGTGTGATGGTTTTGATTCAAACTGTATACGATTATTACCGTTGTGACATTGAAATTATAAAGAAAATTAGTTATTAAATCAAACATACTTTGGAAACTACAGTAGCGGGTTTATGCAATGACAAGAATATAATTGAATAAATCCTTAAATATTTATTTAAACGTGTAAAATTAACATTTGCCAAAATGTCATAAAGTATTTATTTTATGATGATTATACATTATTTTTTTTTTACCATGATGAACAAGTTTTTTTTGTACCCTACACTTGGTCATAGAGGTTTTATAATTTTATCATTACTTTTGTAAATCATTGAGCTTTTGGTCTGAGACCACATAAAGTACACTCAGAAACTGATATTTATTTAAGGAGTATTTTAAACGCCTTCAAAATGAAAAAAAAAAAAAATTAAAAAAATTAAAAAAAAAAAAATAAAAAAAAATTAATAAATTAAAAAATATAATAAAAGAAAATAAAAAAAAAATAAAAAAAAATAAAAAAAAAAATAAAATAAAATAAAAAAAATAAAAAAAAAAAATAAAATAAAAAAATTTGAAAAAAAAAACAAGTAAAAAAATTTAATTCGGCTTTGCCGAATGTATTGGCACCCTCCACAATATAATAAAGGATTAGTTGCAAAAAAAAAAATTGGAAAACAAGTAGAAAAGTTAAATTCGACTTGGCCGAATCTATGAATACCCTCCACAATGCCCATTTTAAGTGATAGTAAATTTTCTAACGTGAACAAGTAGAAAAGTTAAATTCGACTTTGCCGAATCTATGAATAACCTCCATTTATATGCATTTTTTTAAAGGGTAGTACATTTTTTAACGTGAAAAAATAAACAATTTTGATTAGAAATATTTTATTTTGAGTAAAAAACTCTTTTTTTTGTCATTAAAAAAAAAAAAAAAAAAATACTATTTTTTTTAGTGTAAATTTTTTTTCGAGTGTAATGTTTTTTTTTACTGTAAAAATATTTCTGAGTGAATGTACGTACGTATGTACACAAAATATTGTAATTTTTGTAAAAAAAAAAAAACTAAATTTTTTTGTGTACATTTTGTTTTGAGTGTAAAATTTTTTTTGAGTGTAAAATTTTTTTTTGAGTGTAAAATTTTTTTTGGGTGTAAAATTTTTTTCGAGTGTGGTTTTTAAGTTACCAATGCTTTTTAAGCTAAACAAGTTTAAAAAGCATTGCCTAAAATTTAAACAAGTTTAAAAAGCGTTGTTTAATTACCACCAATGCTTTTAAAACTTGTTAAAACACGTGGCATTTTAGATGAAACTAATTTGAAATTCAGAGTTTTGCTTATAACTTTTGAACTACTGGACCGATTGAGCTAAAATTTAAAACCAAACAGACCCGGGTAACGGCAAATATACATGCCAAGCTTCAGTAGTCTCATTATTGTCTTTCGAAAGTTATCGTGTTTTTTATCTCGTAAATTCGCAAAACACCCTTGCCGAAATTTACTCTTTTGCTCATAACTTTTGAACCACTGGACCGATTTGGCTGGATTGCAATACCAACATGACCAGGTAAATGACAAACATATATGCCAAACTTCAGTAGCGTCTGTAAAGTCTTTCAAAAGTTAACGTGTTTTCTACGGACGGACAGACAGACAGACAGACGGACGGACGGACGGACATCGCTAGATCGACTTAAAATCGATCGAGGATCATAAATATATATACTTTATGGGGTCCTAGACCAATATTTCGAGGTGTTACAAACGGTATGACAAACTTATATATACCCTCTATTACTAGAGTGGAGGGTATAAAAAATTACGCGAAAAAATTTGTTTGGTAAAAAAAAAAGTTTCGCGAAATTTTTTTTTTGTAAAAAAGTGGTTTGTACTTGTAAAAATTCTATTCTGTGTCCAATTCTGTTCACATATGCCACATATGACAAATTTCATATGACAAATTCCATATATGACAAATTTCATAACAATTTTGTAATTTGCTTGTATTACCGTTGCGAATGAGTAATATTCATGCAATTAATAATACTCATTCGCAACGATACACAGAAAAAAATATGGAGGAAACAAATTTGAGTAATCACTTGTTTAATTTTTAAAAAAAAATTTGAGTAGTTTTTTAATTGACGCAATTAAAAATTTACTCAAAAATTAAAAATAAAATTTGAGTAAATAATTTAATACAAATTTAATATTTTTTTTTATTTTTTTTTTCTCTTGGTGTTTTGAATTCTCATTTAGTTTATTGTTTTTTGTATATGTATATGAAAGTTTGAAATCATCTTTATAAAATTTTACTTTGTCTTGAAGACATAAGTATATTTGGTAAAGTTTGTAAAAGCAATTTTTTTGGAAAAAAAAATTAGAAACTTTTTTAACTTTTTAAAAAAATAATTTGATGCATTTTGAGTAAATTTTTACTTGACACAATTAAAAAGTTACTTAAAAATATTAAAAAATTTTGAGTAAAGATTTAATTGTGTGAATTAATAATTTACTCAAATTTTTTATTCAGCATTTAATAATTTTTTATTAAAAGTTTACTCAATACTATTAAATCGTTTACTGGTGGAAAATTGAGTAATTTTTTACTCAATAG
The DNA here is from genome assembly GCA_963921195.1 of Pegoplata infirma. NCBI lineage: Eukaryota > Metazoa > Arthropoda > Insecta > Diptera > Anthomyiidae > Pegoplata > Pegoplata infirma. The sequence goes on along the minus strand of OY992536.1, from coordinate 46,209,594 downwards.
TATTAAAAATTTACTCAATTTTTTTCTGTGTAATACAAGAAAATTCAAGCAAATTACAAAATTGTTATGAAATTTAAAATTCAAATGCGATTTTTTCGAAAAAAATGAAAAATGTTTTTCTGAATTTTTTTGTGTGGATGGACAAACATCTAAACTTAAAAAAAAAAAATTAAAAAAAAGAAAAAAAAAGTGGCCGGATTTTTGATAAATTGACTTTTTTAAAAAATGGAAAATTTCAGAAGGGTTCTGAAAATTTTCCAAAGAAAAAAAATTTTATTCGATAGCCCATACAAAACTATATAAGAATGTTAATTTTTGAGATTGTGGTGCATTCCGTTTTAATGTGATAAATATTTAATCAAGGCAACTCGCCACAAATTTTACCATTTTTCCAATATTTGACCACGCCTTCTAAGTCCAGTTTTTGAAAATTAGAAAAACCAAATTTTCTTAGTTCCATATAGGGCTATCCAAACAACCTATTCAGAAATTTATGGGACACATGTTTTTCTGTAGCGGGACATTTGGTGTGGAATGCCTCATATATGTACTTTATATGGGGTCCCAGACCTCTATCACTAGATTGGAGGGTATAAAAAAATAAAAAAGTGAGAGTGTTAAATTCGGATGTTCCGAATCTTTTATACCCTCCAAAATGTAAAAAAAAAATTGTCAGGGGCGTTTGTTTTGGGGGGAGTGATGGGGCTCGGTGGGGGACGTTGAGAGCACCTTCCCATCCCGATAAATATAACAAATGTTTCATTTATTTAACAAAAATACAAAAATACAAAAAAACATGTAAAAAAGTGTATTTTTTCAGAGGTTGGTTCAGTTCTTCCAGGGGGAACTTTTTTCGCCCTGAGCCGATTTTGCCCATTTACGAACTTAACCTGCCTAGGACCATAAGACATATTCATGCCAAATTTCAGGAGGCTAGCTCTTTTATTTTGAACTGTATCGTGCCATCTACAGATAGACGGACGGACATTCATGTCTTAGAATCGATCATGGATCAGTAATATATATACTTTATGGGATCCCCGACCGATATTTCAATGCGTTACAAACGGAATAACAAAGTGAGTATACCCCCATACTGTGGTTGGAGGTAATAAAAAAAAAAATAATAAAAAAAAAAAAATAATAAAAAAAATAATAAAAAAATAAAAAAAAAAAAAATAAAAAAAAAAAAATAAAAAAAAAATAAAAAAAAATAAATTAAAAAAAAAAATAAAAATAAAAAAAAAATAATAAAAAAAAAAATATAAAGAAAAAAAAAAAAATTATGAAGACTACACTCAAAATAAATTCTCTGTCCCAATCAGCAGAAAAATCTGCTGAAAATATTTAGCAGACACGGTTTGCTAAATATCTGTCATAAGAGGGTAATAAATATAACAAGAAAAAACGCCAGCCAGCATCGAACTCGCCACCTTCCGATTTTAAAGTACACTTCTTAACCACTACGCTACGGAAGCTTATACTTTTATCTGCCCGAGTAAAAATAATTTAATATGATCTTATATACTTTTATATAGTCATATTATTTGATATATGATCATGTGTGACACTATGTATTGCAAGATAAATTTATATAATAAATTTTGATGTGGGATTTTTTAAGATATCGCCATACATAACTATATGTTTTAACATCTGGTCCCATGCATCATTTCAAATTTCTAAGTGTTTTATATAAAATTTTATATGCCTCCATAATTTTTTAATTTTTTTAAGTGTTTTCCAAGAACATATTTTTATTGCAAATATTTTCAAAGTGTTTCATATGACTTCATATTTTTTTATTTTTCTAAGATTTTTCCAAGCACCACTTTTTTATCACGAATATTTTCTAAGTGTTTTATATAAAATTTTATATGACTCCATCTTTTAAATTTTTTCTAAGTTTTTTTCAAGGAACATTTTTTTATCGCAAATATTTTCTAAGTGTTTTATATAAAATTTTATATAACTCCATTTTTTCAAATTTTTCTAAGTTTTTTCCAAGGACAAATTTTTTTGAAAATATTTTCTAAGTGTTTTATATAAAATTTAACATGACTCCATTTTTTGAAATTTTTCCAAGTTTTTTTCAAAGAACAACTTATTTTTATTATTTTAATTTTTCAACTTTTTATTAAAAACTAAAAAAAACATCCGATTTATAAAATTGTATAAATTTTAATATAATTGGATATAATTTTATATCATTGGATTAGACCAAAACTCGTATCAAAGTCGATATAAAGTTATATAAACTGATATTATTAGATATTATTCGATCAAATCTTATGAAACCATTTTTCGTATAAGATTATATCAAAATAGACACGAACCCATATTAAATTATATATTGTGTCTAGTGTTTGGGAATTCCCGGACTTTTCAATTTCCCGGGAAACGGGAAAAAAATAATTTATTTCCCGGGATTCCCGGGAATCCCGGGAAATATCCATTATCAATATAAATCATAAAAAACATTAAAATTTGACCAACTTTCTATTAAAAACAGTCTTATTAGAAATAAACAATTAATTAAAACATAAAAAATCAAAAAATAAAACTTAAAAATCCTGAAATACAATAAAAAAAAACAAAAAAAATATTGCAACTTTTTTCCCTACAAAAAATCGCAAAAAATAGCTAAAATCGCCAAAAAAATTAAAATTGCGTTATTCGAGCAAAAACTAATATAGTTGGCAGCACTTTTAATATTTGTTCTGGAAATGTAAATTCTTGGTTCAAAATTTTTATTTTTTTTTGACAGTCTTAGAAAAATTATCATTAAAACCGACGTATATTTTTTGACTTTTTAAGATTTTTCATGATATTGTCATACTTTTTACACTTGGTCAGTTTTCCTATGAATAATATTTGCACAGTTATCCCAAAAACAAAAAAAAAAAGCAAATGTAATTATACCTGTAGTAAGAAAGATATTAAAAATTAAATTAAAATAAACGTTTTTATGTAAAATGGTTTATTTTATAAAATTCCCGGATTTCCCGGGAAAAATTAAAAAAAATCCCGGGAATTCCCGTCAGTCTTTTCCCGGGAATTCCCGGGAAATCCGACCCGGGAATTCCCGGACCCCAAACACTAATTGTGTCATATAAATTTTTTTACTCGGGTGGCGTTTTAGTTATTAAACATGTGTGTTGTTCGACAGCAGAGAAATCTGATTTTAGCAGAAATATCTACTGATTTTAGCAGAAAAATCTTCTGATTTTAGCAGAACAATCTGCTGATTTGAGCAGAATAATCTGCTGATTTCAGCATTACAATCTGCTGATTTCAGCATAGCAATCTGTTCTGCTTTTTTTTATATAAAAAATTTTCTTGAAAAAATAATGAAATTCAGCAAACAAAGTCAGTATAAATATAGTAAAATGTCTGTTATTTTCTTAAACTGAATGACAGAGATTTTAGTGAAAATATCCTTCTCAGCAGAACAATCTGCTAAAAGATTTCTAATTCAAATTGAATTTCGTTTTACAGATTTTTTGACAGAGTTTTTCTTTTGAGTGTAGAGCATCTGGTCAAAATATTGAGAGACACATAATTAATTAAATTAAAAATAATAAACTTTTTGTAACAGCAGGTTAACAACAAACAGAGCCCAGAGCTTTCTTAAGCTATGAAGTGGCCCTTTAACATTCAAGAATTTGGGGCCCGGTGGAAAGCACGTCGCATGACAAGAAAAACCATTTTTATAACAATTTTTATACCCTACACCACTCTGTGGTACAGGGTATAATGAGTTTGTGCTGTTGTTTGTAACTACCCGAAATATTGGTCCTAGGCCTACCTTCAAGTATACCGATCGACTCAGAATTACTTTTTGAGTCGATTTAGCGATGTCCGTCCGTCTCTTCCCTCAAAATTCATAAAAATGGAAATATTTGATAAACATTTTTTTTTTAGGTGTTAAACGTGTACTTTAGTAACCTAATCAAATCGGAATATAATTGGACCATTTTTAGACTTATTCCCCTATAACAAATTTCGACCGATATTCAGTTAAATCGGTCTATTGACAAAAAAATAAACCAATTCCAAATTTTAAATTTTTATCTGTGTGTGTTTTCTACACTAAATAAAGATCTAACAAAAAACAGATCTAATTGTTTTTGATTTTATCCTATATATATCGACCTTTTTCTATTAAATTTTGTGTTATTTCTTTAGAATTATCTAATCAGGCTTTCAAGGTCATGAATTTTTTCAAAAATAAATAAAAGACTTATTTCATTTTTTCGTATTCCTACGTTTCGTCGGTATTTTCCAATCGGTCTAAGATTGGACTTGGGACCCATTTTCCGGAAAACACTGGTGCAGGGTATCATATAGTCCAACTTTCTTACTTGTTTTGATATGATTTTATAACTGTATCAAGAAATAGAACATACACAAAAAAAATGTTTTGAGTATGGTTATTCTAGCACGAGGTAATTTTTCCTTACTACCCGAATAAAAAAAAGTTATATGACGCAATATTTAATTATGTATGAACAGATATGCTTTTATGTAAATCCATATTAATTTTGATCCGAAAATTGGCGGATCGAATATTATACGATTATATCAAATTCTATTATTTTTGATAAAATAATATCATATTTGATTAAGTTTGATCCCAAAAATGGGTCTATCTAATTGTATTAAATCATATCTTATCTGTTAAAATTAGATAAATTTTTATATAATTAGATGAAATCTGGTAAAATTTTATGGAATTTTAAACGTGAAATTAGAAATTATTTTATCTGATTGGATACATTATCAATTAGAAGAGTTTTTATTGCTCTTCTGAATTTTTTCGGGACTTAGCAAATTATTAAAAATTTGTCAATTTTTTTTTTTCTAAAATCATTTTTCCCAAAAATGTTTGTGTCTTAGAAAATTTAAAAACATTTTTTCAGAACTTCAAAATTTTTCAAAAACATAAAATTTCTCCGAAAAAAATTTTCAATGACTTTTTTTACTCCAAAAAAAATTGCCAAAAAAAATTTTGTGTCCGGGACTTTGGAAAATTTTCATAAAATTTTTTATGACTTGAAAATTTTTTAATTTTTTTTTAATTGTCCGGGACTTAGAAAATTTTGAAAAATTTTTTCGGGATATAATTATAAATAAAATCATATATCTTTTTATCTGCCATATCCAAAAATTCCCGACCTTATATGTCATATCTAATTTCATATAGATCGGTATATAAATAGATATGAATATGTATGTTATCATATTAAAAAATAAGGAAAAATACAATGCTATACATAAACTTATATGTCCATATCAAAGTTCATGCATAACCATATATAAATTTAAATAATTATATATTAGCATATATGATTATATCATATCTTTTTTACTCGGGTACGTAAAACCCATGATATTCTTATAGAATAATTTGGTTTATTTTTTTTTCTCTGAAATTTTTTTTCAAACAAATTTTTTATTTTTTTTTCAAATAACGTGTTTTGGCAATAATCTCTTTTACATTGTGGAGAGTGTCAATATATTCGGAAAGGCCGAATTTAACTGTTTTACTTGTTTATATTAAATTTTACGCCCACAAAAAAGGGCGTGCCAAATGTTTCATATGTTAAAAAAAAATACAAGAAAAACTGTAAGTAAATTAAGTTTTTAAGAGGTTGTTTTAATTCTTAAAGCTGGTAATTTTCCCTCTGAGCAGGCCAATTTTTCCCAACAAGCACTCTATGACAATTTAACATATTCGGCCCATAATCATCTTAAATATTTGTGTATTGTGTAGCGCATTTATAGATTTAGCCAAGCCGACTGGAAATTTCATACTTATTTTTTATATGAATAAATCTTATCTTCTGTTTTTTTTAGAGGATTGTAGGATTTATTAGAGTTTATACTGATGCCTACCTGGTCTGATCTGGCCTGCCATATACTACACTATTAATATGACGGAGTATGTATTAACTAAATGTGAAATTGTGGCATAGTGAATGATAAGCTATTTAACATTTTGATGGATTACATTTGAATTGCTTTTTACTGCAACAGTAAATGCTGCAAGTTGCATATTTTTTTTTTTAGCTGCACTTTTAATGCCATCTATCAAATAAACTAAAAAAATGAGAAATGTAAACTCGTTTTTCTTTTTTTTGTAATTTTTTTAGTTTTTTTTATTTAAATAAATTATTGCGGAAAATTGTAATCATAGTTAACAGTTATTAATGTTGGTTAACATATTTTTAATTTAATTTTTTTTTTCGTTTTTGTTTTAAACGAACACATGATGGCAATGACAAAGTATTTTTAACACTCTCAATTTCAATTTACGATTGAGTGGTATTAAACTTGGATTTTGGTTTTTACAAAAGTCATTTGTGTAATTTATATATTTTTAATTAAAAATAACTCTTAGAATCTGAAAATCTTTCACAGAAACTGGGAAAATTTTTATAGAAAAAATTTCTCAGTATCTGAGAAATTTTCATAGAAAAAAAGTGGAATAAAACAATTTTTATACCCTCACTCTAGACACTAAGACTGGGTTTTGAGGTGTGAATTATGTTTAAACTTACAATGGAAGTCTTCCTAGTGTCACCCTCCGATCTTCATGAAATTTGGATATGTTGTTTAGAACGAAAATTAACTCGACACGTATTTTTTTTAGCGACCCAAACTCATTTTTAGGGGGGTCGATTTGTATGGGGGAAATTGTCATTTTTCAGTTTTTTATGATTTACGCCTATTTAAACAAAATTAATATAGGTATGTGTGATGTCAGATTAAAGGTATTAAAAATACCTATCTCGTGGTGCTAACAACGGGCCATAGAAGTTAATATTTTTAGACTTATTAACAAAAATACCCTAAAATTTTGGTATTTTACTCAATATGGCGAAAAGTTGCACTCAAAAAAAAAAAAACTGTAAAGTTAGCAAAAAATTTAGTTATATTTAACTAAAAAAGCACCTGATTTTGGGCCTACTATTTTATTTATTTTAACTCTAAACATATTTAGCTAACTTTTCGTAGAATGAATGTAGCAAAAAAAACCGTAACTTTAACTAAAAATTTAGCTGAAATTTCGTAACGTTTACATGTATTAACAAAAAAATTAGTTGAATTCAGCTAAACTTTTTGTTACTTTTCGTAAACTAAAATTTACACAATATCCCGAGTAAAAATAAACATATATAACAATATATAACTTGATACAAACATAATAAATTATATATGATTATACATTCCGTGAGGTATTTTCTAATTTTTTTAAATGCAGTCATATGTTGTAATATATAATTTAATCATGATTCGGATTAAAAGGTATACGGTTGATATAAATATATGAAATAATATTAGGGCCAATACAAAATTTGTTTTTCTGTATAATTTAATATAAAATTATATATAGCTTATTTTGTTCCATATATAAATGTTTCCAATTAACCAAAAATGTTCTAAGTTTTTTAAGCAAAGTATAAGAAACTTTTAAAATGTTCCTAAACATTTCCTTCACTCAAAAAAATAAAACTGTAAAGTTAACAAAAAATTTAGTTAAATTTAACTAAAAAAACACCTGATTTTGAACCTACTAAATTTCTAGTTAATTTAACAAAAAATATTTAGTTAACTTTTCGTAGAATGAATGTAGCAAAAAAAACCGTAATTTTAACTAAAAATTCAGCTGAAAATTTCGTAACATTTTTTATTAGTTGAATTCAGTTAAACTTTTTGTAAAAAATTTTAAGTTTGGTAAATATTGGTTTTAAACACTAACACTTCACTTATTTTTTCTTTTTTTTCACAGCATTAAGTTCAGCTTAAGTAGGACTTCTGAGATTTGCATAGGAGGCTACACAAGAAATGTTTAAAATTTTTCACTTGACAAAAATGTTACAAAAAATCAGCAAATTTATTAGTAAAAATTCGTAAACTCAGTTTTAAAGTCAACAAAAAAAATTAATTCAAAATTTGTAAACTCGAGTTAACAAAAAAAATTTTGTTAACTTTACAGTTTTATTTTTTTGAGTGTTGTTAGGGTTATGTATATCACCTATCTGGTTCGAAGCGTACCCAAACATTTTTTTGTTTTTGAAAATTATATGTTTGGTGAATGTATCGTTGACCTGTGGTGTAACTCACCCAAACCAAAACACACCAAGACTTTTTTATGTTTTAATGCAATTAGATCTAATTGGATCCAATGAAATATGGCAATGTCTGGTCAAAACTCGGATAAAATCGAATCATATTGTATACAAGTTGATCTTTTTTAATGCAAAAACATCCACCATTATTCGGATTAAATTGCGTATAAATATATATTGTGTTATATACACTAAAAAAAAAAAAACTGTAAAGTTAGCAAAAAATTTAGTTAAATTTAACTAAAAAAACACCTGATTTTGAACCTACTAAATTTCTAGTTAATTTAACAAAAATATTTAGTTAACTTTTCGTAGAATGAATGTAGCAAAAAAACCGTAATTTTAACTAAAAATCCAGTTGAAAATTTCGTAACATTTTTTATAAGTTGAATTCAGCTAAACTTTTTGTAAAAAATTTTAAGTTTGATAAATATTGGTTTTAAACACTAACACTTCACTTTTTTTTCTTATTTTTTTTTTTTACAGCTTAAGTAGGACTTATGAGATTTGCATAGGAGGCTACAAAAGAAATGTTTAAAATTTTTCACTTGACAAAAATGTTACAAAAAATCAGCAAACTAATTACTAATTCGTAAACTCAGTTTTAAAGTCAACAAAAAAAATTAATTCAAAATTTGTACAAAACTAGTATTTTCGTAAATTGAACTTAACTAAAAAAAGTAGTTAAAACGCTGATTTTAACTAAAAATTTGCTAAAAGCCAGTAAACTCGAGTTAACAAAAAAAATTTTGTTAACTTTACAGTTTTATTTTTTTGAGTGTATCATTATATATTGCATCATATAAAAATTTTTACTCGGGATTTTATAAAAAATTATAAGTTTATTTTTTCTGTTTTTTCATCAGCTTAAGTAGAACTTATGAGACTTGCATAGGAGGCTACACAAGAAATTTCACTTAACAAATTTGTTACGAAAAATCAGCAAATTAATTAGTAAAAATTCGTAAACTCAGTTTTAAAGTCAAAAAAAAAATTAATTCAAAATTTGTTCAAAACTAGTATTTTCGTAAATTGAACTTAACTAAAACAAGTGAGAGTGTTAAATTCGGCCGTGCCGAATCTTTGATACCCTCCAACATGTTAAAATACACGCCCACAAAAGTAGGCGGGACAAAAAAAAAAACAATATTTTGTAGCCTCCGGGGTCTAAGTGTATGACTTTTTACTCCGTCTGACATAAAAAAGTTTCATTTGTTTAACAAAAATGTAAAAAAAGCTGTAAAAAATGGCGTTTTTATAGAGTTTTTTTTTAGTTCTTAAAGGGGGAACTTTTTTGTCCCTTATCCGATTTTGCCCATTTCCGAACTTAACCGGCCTATGGCCATGAGACACATTCGTGCCCATTTTCAGGAGTCTAGCTCTTTTATTTTGGACTTAATCGTGTTTTATACAGACGGACGGACGGACATTCATAGAATGACTTATAATCGATCATAGATCAATAATATATATACTTTATGGGGTCCCCGACCGATATTTCTATGCGTTACAAACGGAATGACAAAGTGAGTATACCCCCATACTGTGGTTGGAGGGTATAAAAAGTAGTTAAAACGCTGATTTTAACTAAAAACTTACTAAAAAGCCAGTAAACTTGAGTTAACAAAAAAAAATTTGTTAACTTTACAGTTTTATTTTTTTGAGTGTGTGCATGTTTGGACACGTTCTTAGCACACGTAGATAGGTTTTCCAAAAACCTTTCATTTGGTATGTAACATGACTAGGTTTATTTGCATAATATAGGAGATAAACGAAAAAAACTGAAAAGTGGCCTTGTCTTCCCCCCTCCTTTTTACCCCCAAATATGAATTTGGGCCGCTAAAAAAAAATACGTGTCCCTTTATTTTTTCTGCTCTACAAAATAAAACCAATTCCGTAAAGATCCGCGGGTGAAACTAGGGAGACTTCCCTTGTCAGTCATATATGTTTAATACTTTGGCCGTGATCACCATTTCCACAGACGGACAGACAGACGGACATTGCTAGAATGCCTTAGAATCGATCACTGATCAAAAATATATGTACTTTATTAGGTCCTAGACCTCTATCACTAGAGTGGAGGGTATAAACAAATAAAAAAAAATAAAAATAAACGAGTGAGAGTGTTAAATTCGGCTTTTAGAGACTGTTAATGTCGAATCTTTGTTACCCTCCAAAATGTAAAAAAAATTAAAAAAATTGGCGGGGGTGTTTGTTTTGGTGGGGGGGGGGTCGATGTGGGTCAGTGGGGGACGTTGAGAGCACCTTCCCATCCCGATAAATATAACTAATGTTTCATTTATTTAACAAAAAAACATGTAAAAAAAGTATATTTTTTCAGAGGTTGGTTCAGTTCTTCAAGGGGGAACTTTTTTCCTCCTGAGCCGATTTTGCCCATTTACGAACTTAACCTGCCTAGGACCATAAGACATATTCATGCCAAATTGCAGGAGGCTAGCTCTTTTATTTTGGACTGTATCGTGCCATCTACAGACAGACGGACGGACGGGCATTCACAGAATGTCAGAATCGATCATGGATCAATAATATATATGGGGCATTACATGTCAAATCGGACACTTTGAAAATTTTTTTTTTAGATTTTCCCAATTTGTTTACTGTTTTTAGTACCCTTCAAAAACTCCTTCGTGGTAAATTTTCCGATTTTTTTGATGACCCGTTCAAAAGATATCGAATTTTTAAAAATTGGTAGCTTGTTCCTTTACTCAAATTTCTTTTACTCATAACTTCTTCAATAATGTTCCAAATTTCAATTTTTTTTTTTTCAAAATTTTTGTTTTTTTACGTACTTTTTAAAAAAAAATCCCAAAAAATTCTAAAAAGCGCTCTAGTATGCGATTTTTAAGTTTTAAAATTTAAATCTCTTTTTTGAAAATGTTTGTACTCTTTGATTTTTTTGAAATTTTTTTGTGTAAAACTTCTATCGATTCTACAAATTTTTTGCTCAGGAGGATCGTAGGATAACGATTATTACTATTTTTTTAAATTTTTTGAAAAAATTTTATTGTAATTTTCCAATCTTAAATTCATTTCTACTGCTCCAATGGTGCGTCGTAGAGGGGTCCTTTATAAGACCAACCCCCATTAATTTTTTACGTCTTAACATTTCTTTGGAACAAACTAATACCCTATCTCCAATTTCTAAGGGGGCTCCCACACAAAACGACATTTTTTAAAATTTGCTCCAACCGCTCTAACTGCCCTAATAGTGCCCTTAGGGCAACAAAATGTATGAGCGACCCACAATATTTTTTTTATTCCAAACATTTTCTCTGAACACACCTACCCTCTATCTCTAATTGTTAAGGCGGTCCCCATACAATTTTTTTTATTTTTTGTAAATTTGATTTATTTAATCAGCTTCTACCGGTCCAATGGTGCGTCCGAGAGGGGTCATTAGTGAGACCGACCCCCATTTATTTTTACCCTACAACATTTTTTGAAATATACCTACGCCCTATCTCCACCCCTAAGAAGGCTCCCATACAAAATTACATTTTTATAAAATTTGCTCCAACTGTTATTTGTATGGGAGCCTACTTAGGGAGTGGAGATAGGGCGTGGGTATGTTTTGAAAAATGTTGTAGGGTAAAAATAAATGGGGGTCGGTCTCACTAATGACCCCTCTCGGACGCACCATTGGACCGGTAGAAGCTGATTAAATAAAACAAATTTACAAAAAAATAAAAAAAATTGTATGGGGATCGCCTTAACAGTTAAAGATAGAGGGTAGGTGTGTTCAGAGAAAATGTTTGGACTAAAAAAATATTGTGTGTCGGTCATACATATTGTTGCTCTAAGGGCACTATTAGGGCAGTTAGAGCGGTTGGAACAAATTTCAAAAAATGTCGTTTTGTGTGGGAGCCCCCTTAGAAATTGGAGATAGGGTATTAGTTTGTTCCAAAGAAATGTTTAGACGTAAAAATTAATGGGGGTCGGTCTTATAAAGGACCCCTCTATGACTTACCATTGGAGCAGTAGAAATGATTTTAAGATTGGAAAATTACAATAAAATTTTTTCAAAAAATTTTAAGAAATAGTAATAATCGTTATCCCACGATCCTCCTGGGCAAAAAATTTGTAGAATCGATAGAAGTTTTACACAAAAAAATTTCAAAAAATCGAAGAGTACAAACATTTTCAAAAATGCGATTTAAATTTAAAAACTTAAAAATCGCATACTAGAGCGCTTTTAAGAATTTTTTGGGATTTTTTTTAAAAAGTACGTAAAAAAACAAAAATTTTGAAAAAAAAAATTGAAATTTGGACCGGTATTAAAGAAGTTATGATTAAAAGAAGTTTGAGTAAAGGAACAAACTACAAATTTTTCAAAATTCGATATCTTTTGAACGGGTCATCAAAAAAATCTGAAAATGTACCACGAAGGAGTTTTCGAAGGGTACTAAAAACTGTAAACAAATTGGGAAAATCTAAAAAAAAAAGTTTTTCAAAGTGTCCGATTTCACATGGAATGCCCCACACTCAAAAAAAAAAGTTTGTAAAATTACAAGTCAAAGGTCTTGTAATTCTATTTTACTAATATTTTTGTCTTTTTACAAAAATTGTTGTATATTTAATAAAACGAAAACTACAGTTTGCTTTGTAATTTTACTATTATATGTTGGTTAATTTATTTTACAAATTTTTTAGGTAAATTTACAAAAAAGTGAATTACTTTACAAAGTAAAAAAATATTACAAGGTGTTTTGTTTTTTTACACAAGAAAACTGTTATTGTACAACAAAATTTTACTTGATGTTATTTAGTCTTTCTACCAAAAAATGTGTTATTACAAACATTTTTTTTAAGATCGTTTACAAGGTTTTCAGTTTGAAATGTATGTATTAAAAAGTACAAAATTCCAATGTAATTTTACAAAACTTATTTTATTACTAGAATTAATGTTGTTTTACAAAAAAAAAAAAAAAAAATAATTATTCAACAATAGGACACGCAAAAATTATCTAAGTTCAATTTTTTTTTTGCGTTTGGGAGTAAAAATTTAGTTAAAAATAATTTTTTATAAATAAAAAATTTCATGAAACAAAATTTTGGAAATTTTTTAAGTTCCAGACACAAACATTTTTCAACTAATTGTAAGCTTTAGCAAAAAAAATTGAATTTTTACACCATTTTTTGGTAATTTGCGTTAAGTAAAATACCACAATTTTTATGTGTTTCTACTATATAATTGTTTAAGTTTTTTTTTTGTATTTTTACCATTTTTTTTGGTAATTTTACCAGATTTTTTTTTTTAAATTTAGCACCTAAAATGTCAATAAAAAGTTGCCAATTATGAAAGTAAGTTTTTCTTATTTTAACAGGTACTTAAACATCCAATCTACAATATCCAAAAAAAAAAAAATTTCGATTTTTTAAAAATACTAGTGAAAAGAATTAAAAATTAAAAAAAAATTGCTATTTTTTGACTAATTTTTCCTGAAAATATAAGAAATTTCTTATGTAGCCTCCATCGCAATTCTCATATGTTCTACTTAAGAAAAACGAAATGTCGAAAAAAATAAAAAAAGTGCAGTGTTATACATTAAAAAGTTTGTTAAAAGTGTTCAAGTGAAAAAATATCATTTCAGGTTGTTGAAGTGCTACTCCAGCTGCCGAAGTAGGAAAAATAAGATGCGCCAATGGAAAAAAACCTTTAAATTTACAAAACAAATATGTAAATAAACCAAATTTTTTGTAAATTTACTAAACAAATATGAAAATTAAAAAAAACAAAATTGTATACTTACGAACAAAGTTGTAATTTTACAAAAATTAAGTAGAAAATACAAGAAAAACACTGTAAATTTACAAATTATTTGATTAAACTACTGTTTTTACGGCAAAAATATAAGAAAAAATGGTATACATACAATAAAAATTGTAAATTTACCACTTTTTATTGTAAATGTACAAATATTTTTGCCATAAAAACAGTAGTTTAACCAAACAATGTGTAAATTTACAATTTTATTTTTTGAGTTTCTACTTTATTTTGTAAATTTACAACTTTTTTTGTAAGTCTACAATTTATTTTGTAAATTTTATTGTAAATATACGAGTTTTTTTAATATTTTTTTGCGGTAAAAACAGTAGTTTAACCAAATAATTGGTTAATCTACAATTTATTTTTTTCATTTTCTACCTTTTCGTTGTACCTTTTCGTTGTAAAATACCACCCATAGGCTAGTTGGTAGCGTGCTAGCCTTTCAACCTGGAGGTCGTGGGTTCGATTCCCACCAGAACCCTTGGCTTTTTTCGCTACAACGAGACGACGGTCATTGTTACCAGTTCTCGGTTAGGTTGAATTTATTAAAAATGAGTTGTTGTAAAATACCAACCTTTTTCTGTAAGTTTACAATTTTGTTTTGTAAATTTACCAAATTTTTTTGTAAATTTACAAAAAAATATGTTCACCTCGAAGTTATTATTTTACAAAAAAAAAATGTAAATTTACATTTTCTTTTGTTAAATCAATTTACAAATTATCCCCGTAACATTACGGGGATTCTTGCTAGTACATATTTTACAAAACCTGCCCCGTAAAATCACGGGGATTTTATGTCATTTTACAAACTTTTTTTTTTGAGTGCATATATAAGGCCAAACGAAGCTTAAGTTTGAAATTTCAGACAAATCGATTGCGACCTGTATCGTGTTTACAACGTTTAGATGGACGCACAGACAGACGGACGGACGGACATCGCTAGAATGACTTAAAAAGTTATTCTGAGGCGATCGGTATACTTAAAAGTGGCTCTAGGACTAATATTTCGGGTAGTTACAAACATCAGTACAAAGTCATTATACCCTGTACCACAGAGTGGTGTAGGGTATAAAAATGCATCAAAAAAGTGAATAAAAAAAACTGAACAAAAAAGTGAATAATGAATAACGATGTCACTTATTCATTTTTTTAATCATCCTTATAGCGGAGGTGAAGCATCCTTGATCGTGACGGGTGATCTTCATGGCACGCTTTGCCACCTTCCTTCCTCTATCTATCCATTTGGTTTTTCGGTCTTTCTCTCGAGCACAGAAAAATAACCCGGTTTGACAATGGAGCTGAGTTTTTCATCTGTCCTGTTGTTGCTGGAATTAGCTCCGTTGCCAGACTTAGCCACAGTTGTCGAAGTAGTCGTCTTCAGCGTATATCGAGCTTAAACCGTGTTTTACTCAAATCTGAAACTCTTGATTTTACTCGAGGCATTATTTGGGACTTTATCGAATCTTTATTCGTGGTTAAAAAAGTATTTTATTTGAATCTTGAATTCTTTACCTCAGTCCAAACTCAATTCGCGATTTTATTGAAACTCAAATTTATAACCTCCAATCCAGACGGATTTAAAAAGTTATTTTAATAAATCTCAAATTCTTGACTTCAATTTTAATTTTAATTATTTGTTTTCTTTGTTGTATTTAAAAATTTCTTTAAAGAAATCTCCTTTTTCATTTAAGTTGTAACTTCAACTCTCACGTTATATATTTTCATATTAAAAATTAGCCTTATTTCCTCTAAAAAAAAACAATGGATGTTGCTTGTATTTCTTTATGCGTCTTTTCTGCTAAAACTAATTTTCATTTTAACCCACTTCATTTGAATCTTTCAAACTATATTTCAAACCAAATTCACACTTGATTAAAATCTTTTTTCTTTTTTATTATAAAATATTAAAAGAACGACAACAAAAATATTTAACCGCCGTCTAAATACTAAATTCTTTTTATTTTCTTTTGAAGCTCTATTTCAAAATTTTTTTTAGATACGATTTTTCTTTATTAAAAAAAAGTTTTTATCTTCTAATCTAATATGTTTGAAATGTGAGTTTTGTACCCCATCATATGAGTACAAAGACGCAGCTGTGGCTTAGTTTTTATTTTTTTTTTTAGTTTTCGAATGTTGTAATTCTTTTTTACAGTAGTTTTTTTGTAATAAGTAGAAGTGGGCTTTCTTTTATAGAATTGAAAGTAAGTTATAGTCTAATCTAAGCTTCATCATCTTTCATTGTCTGTCATTATAAATCATAATATTTTTACAATTAATTTTCTTTTAAAATCATATTCTTATGAATAAAACCTTTTTCTTTCTTTATTAAATGTTTAAAAAAAAGCCTTTCTTGTTTGGGATTAACTTTATGTATTAAATAAATGATTTTTTATGGTCAATCAGAATGATAAATTCATTATTAAAAGATTAAAAAAAGTGGCGCGCTTTCAAAAGTTTTATGGATTAAATTTTAATCCATTGTAAATTTAAAATTTAAAATCATTATTTATTTTTTAAAACCATCATTTTAAAATTAGCCATGGGTAATATAAAATGATTCTCACTTCTTTCGTTTTTAATCGTTTTAATATGACACACTTACAGTGACAATCGAAGAGTGCTGACGAAGGAATGGTGGCTTCTTCCGAAAGCTGTCGACATCTCAACTAAACCTGTGTAGTAAATATTTTTTTTGGATTTTCTTATTACACAACAAAAAAATTATATTTCTTAGAAATAATAAATATAAACCGAAATAAAAAAATAAATAAAAAAAAAATAAAAAAAAAAAATAAAAAAAAAAATAAAAAAAAAAAAAAATAATAATAAAAAATAATAATAAAAAATAATAAAAAAAAATAAAAAAAAAACAAGTAAAAAAATTATAGTCGGTCAAGACCGACCATATAATACCCTACACCAGGGTTTCCTGGAAAATGGGTCCCGGAAAAAGGGTCCCTTGGACCGATTAGAAATATATTTTGTCAAATCTTTTATAAGTGTAAAAACCACTCACAAATCAAATTTGAATGAAATTGGCTTCTATATGTTGACAATAAATCGCTTCAACTGAATATCGGGCGAAATTTCCGCATGAGACCTAAGTCCAAAAAGGTCCGATGATAATCAAATTTTATAAGGTTATTAAAGTACGCGTGTAACATACACAAACAGAATTTTAATTTAATATTTTCTATTTTCATGAAATTTGAGAGATTAATGTGAAAATCGGGAAGGTGGTTTGTATGGGGACTACAAGAAGAACTGGTCCGATTTCTTTAAAATTCGGAATGGTGATTTGTGTGGATAAAACACGATTACCTGCCAAAATATACCTCTTAAAATGCGGCTATTAGAGTCATTTGAGCCAAAACTAAAGAGGACCTTTGTATGGGGGCTAGGTCTAAATATGGACCGATTTTTTTCCAATTTCAATAGGCTTTGTCCTTGCCAAAAGAGGCTTAAGTTTCAAATTACAAGTCAATTGTTAAGAATTGCGACCTGTATCGTGTTTACACGGTTTACATGGACAGACATACTAAATCGACTCAAAAAGTGATTCTAAGTCAATCGGTATACTTAGAAGTGGGTCTAGAACCAATATTTCGGGTAGTTACAAACATCAGCACAAACTCATTATACCCTGTACCACAGTGTGGTGTAGGGTATAAAAACGGGTCAAAGGGGGAAAACGGTATTTTTTTAGGATTTTTCCCATTTCTTCAAAAGAAACTATATGAACATTTAATACAGGTTGAACGGTTTTTTGAAGGCCTTTCCAATGCCGTGTCCGAATTCGGCTTCCTTAAGTTCGTTATTGCCGAAAATGTATAAACGTTGGGGTGGTGTATATGCACACAAAAAATCATTGGCTAAAAATTTTCAATTAAATCTATTGATCAACAAAATTGATATGAGTCAATCAATGTTTTGATAAAATTTGTTGTTATTTTCTTTAACTGTCCAATTACAAATTTTCAACATACCAGATTTTTTTTTCGCTTTAATTTATTTGAATAGATTAATTCAAAAATATACAAAATAATCGGGTTTTACTTTTTTTTTATTGTTGGCAACAAATGGAAAGCAAAAAAGATGAATTTTTTGATAATTTTGTCATTATCTTATAATTAATTTGTTAAATCAATCATTATTTTGATTGACTATAAATAAAAAATTGATCAAATTTTTGATCAAAATCGAAAAAATGTTTGATTGAAAAAATTTCCAATCAATCACCTACAATTTGATGATTGGTATAACAATTTTTTTAATTGGAGGAATTTCAATCAAAAAAATGATTGAATCCGCGTTTTTGTGGATTGAAATTAGTTTCAAATTTTTTCTGTGTGGAAATGTATGTACGTACACTAAAATTAAGCTGGCCCGTATTTTTGCGTTTAGCGAAATTCCTGCTTGTTCGGTTTTTATTCGGATTTTCCCGAGAGCCCATATATATTTTCATGAGGTGGCGGCAACCCATTTTTATACCCTCCACTCTAGTGATAGAGGGTATATATAAGTTTGTCATTCCGTTTGTAACACCTCGAAATATTGGTCTAGGACCCCATAAAGTATATATATTTATGATCCTCGATCGATTTTAAGTCGATCTAGCAATGTCCGTCCGTCCGTCCGTCCGTCCGTCCGTCTGTCTGTCTGTCTGTCCGTCCGTAGAAAACACGCTAACTTTTGAAAGACTTTACAGAGGCTACTGAAGTTTGGCATATATGTTTGTCATTTACCTGGTCAGGTTGGTATTGCAATCCAGCCAAATCGGTCCAGTGGTTCAAAAGTTATGAGCAAAAGAGTAAATTTCGGCAAGGGTGTTTCCCGAATTTACGAGATAAAAACACGATAACTTCCGAAAGACAATAGTGAGACTACTGAAGCTTGGCATGTACCTTTGCCGTTCCCCGGGTCTGTTTGGTATTAAATTTCAGCTCAATCGGTCCAGTGGTTCAAAAGTTATAAGCAAAACCCTGAATTTCTGATTAGTTTCATCTAAAATGCCACGTGTTTTAACAAGTTTTAAAAGCATTGGTGGTAACTAAACAATGCTTTTCAAACTTGTTAAATTTTAAAGCAATGTTTTTAAACTTGTTCAGTTTTAAAAGCATTGGTAACTTAAAAATTACACACGAAAAAAATTTTACACTCAAAACAAATTTTACACTCAAAAAAATTTTACACTCAAAAAAAATTTACACAAAAAAAATTTATTTTTTTTTTACAAAAATGACAATATTTTGTGTACATACATACGTGCATTCACTCAGAAATATTTTTTTTTTTACACTCGAAAAAAATTGTACACTCAAAAAAAAAATTAGTATTTTTTTTTTTTTTTTTAAATGACAAAAAAAGAGTTTTTCACCCAAAATAAAATATTTCTAATCAAAATTGTTAATTTTTTCACGTTGAAAAATGTACTACCCTTTAAGAAAATGCTTTGTGGAGGGTATTCATAGATTCGGCAAAGTTGAATTTAACTTTTCTACTTGTTAAATTTGAGATTAGGCAGCTAAAAAAAACAGGTAACTCTTATTTTTCTCCCTTCATTCCAATATTCAAGTTTCAGGACAATCGGTGGGTGCCCTTTGAAATACCTTCCTTGTAAGTAATACAATTTCACCTCACATATGGCCCAAAACAATAAAATTGAAAAACGTTCAAAAGATTTTTAAATTTTAAAATTTTGTAACTTTTTTTTCAAGTTTTTAATTTAATTTTTCCATAAACTTTCCAAAAAAAAAAAACAAACATCAAATTGATTTTTTTTTGTAATTTTTAAATCATGAAGAAATCTTTCATTATTGCAATATTCTTCATTCATCCATACATCCCCATTCGACACTTGTCCATCTTTTTCCACTTACTTAAATACAATATAATTTAAAAATGCTTTAGGTCAATATTATTCGTGCTTTTTCTATTTTATACTATGGGATATTTACTTTAAGACTCTAAAGGCTTCTGGTTTTTAATGAAATTTTTTTTTCGTACAATTTTTTTGCCACTTTACAAAAAAAAACTACCTAGTAATATTTGCTGGCTGACGACGGTAATGGTCGTTACATGGCTAGATGGCGGGCCAAGTCAGTCCAAGATCATATTTCTATGGAAAGTATATTGATTAAAAAAGTATATTAAGACAAAATAGCAACTAAACAGAAATGAAAACAAAAACAGAAACACATTAATGGGGATTTTGTTGTTGGCTGGAAGATACTTTGTTTTCATACAAATTTGTATAGGAAAAATGTGAGGCACTATGGGGCGTTTTTTGGGGGAAAATTCAATTAGGCATTGATTTAAGTTAAAATTCATAAATTTGAAGTAACATAAAATTTGTCAAATTGCAGAATTTTTAAAATCTGTTCAGATTTTCTATAAGATTTTATTAAGTCTGCAGAATTTAAAAGATGCTGAGCATAAAATACTACGAAGTAAAAAGCAATAACAGCAGAATTTAAAACTATCTTCAGAATAAAAAAAAAAAAAAGAGATAAAACTGGACAATTAGAAAATCTGCAAAATAAGAAAATCTATAGAACGAAAAAAAAAAAATGGAATTGAAAATTGGAGGTTTATATCTAAGAGAAAAATCTGCAGAATGAAAAAAAAAATCTACAGAATAAAAAAATCTGCAGAAATAAATAAAACTACACAATGTGAAAAATCTGAAAAAATGTGCAGAACTTAAAAATCTGCTAAATTAAAAAAAAAAAAATTGAGAATTTGCAAAAAAATCTGCAGAATTTAAAAAGCAAATAGTTACAGAAAACTGTAATTAAAAATAGGAGATTTATATCTTTTAAGAAAATCTGAAGAATTCCAAAAAATCTTTAAAAGTAAATACAACTGCACATTTGTAAAAATCTAAAAAAAAAATTTGCAGAATTTAAAAATCTGCTGAATTTAAAGAAAACAATATAGAGCTGGAAAAAATATGCAGAATTTAAAAAGCAAATAGTTGCAGTATAAAACAAGTAAAAAAGTTAAATTCGGCCTTGCCGAATGTAGTGATACCCTCCACAATTTCAAAAAGATTATTGCAAAAAACTTTATTTAAAAGGAAATTAATTTAATAAAAAAAAAATTTTTTTTGAAAAAAAAATTTCCGCAAAAAAAAATTTGGTAAAAAAAATCTGCGATTTTTTTCTTTTTTTGTCAAAAAATATGTTCGTACTTGTTTAAATACCATTTGGTGTTCAATAAGGGTGGGATAGTGTTGTGTGAGATTTTAAGCAGCAATATTTGGAAGCGCTAGAACCGCTCATTTTGTGAGGTTGGTAAAAAAAGTGTATGAGCCAAAAAATGGGGAAGGTCGGATAGGATCTAGGGGTCGCTCATCGGGGTCAAAGTTGGGCGCAGAGGGGAAAAAATCCACAAAAAGCCCCAAAACTCCCCTGGTTTTGCTTCTAGAGGGGTCAAATGTGAGACCGGCCCCCATTATTTTTCCCCCCTCAACACTTTTGCCAAACATACCTAAGCCCTATCTCCAATCCCTAAGGGGGGTCCCATACAAAAGTTCAATTTTTAAAAAATCTTTCTACTACCGCTCTAGCTGTCCTAGAAGTCACCCTAGCGGAATCAAATGTATGACCCACCCCCAATATTTTTTCAACCCCAACATTTTCTTAGAACATACCTACCCCCTATCTTCAAACCTTAGGGTGGTCCCCATACATATTTTTTTATTTTTTCTTAAATTGTCATATTAAATCAGCTCCTACTGGTCTAATGGTGCCTCCTAGAGGGGTCATTATCAAGACCAACCCCCATTAATTTTTAGCCCCCAACACTTCTTCTGAACATACCAATTCCATATCTCCAATTCCTAAGGGGTCTCCCACACAAAATGACATTTTTGTAAAACTTGCTCTCACCGCTCTATCGCAGGGGTGACCCTAGAGAAGTTAAATGTGTGACCGACCCCCAATATTTTTTCAGCCCCAACATTTTCCCCAAACAACCCTACCCTCCATTTTAAAGCCTTAAGGGTGTCCCCACACATTTTTTTTATTTTTTAATTTTTTTTTTATAAAATCTGCGCCTACCGCTCCCATTCTGCCTTTTAGGAACGGTAAATGCAGACGGACCCCCATTAATTTTTGCCCCCTACATTTTTTCTGAACATACCTACGCCGTATTTCCACTTTGTAGGGGTGCTCCCCTGGGGAAAACTAAGTGTTTGAAACCAAATTCGGCAAAACGTCTGGACCAGGGGGTCTACTGCGTAATTCGAATCGAAAGAAAGCGTTCGAATTCGGAGATTTTTAACCCTTTCAAAACAACGCAACCGTGTATGTAAATTTTTATATTTTTTTCTTTTTACATTGTCTGAGAAGCGCTTACAAGTTCCAAGTAATTTTTCTTGAATAAAAATATTTTTTATTACATTATTTTAGAAATAAAAATTCTGTTCGAATCGATTTTCGTTTCGATTTGAGTTACGCAGTAGACCCCCAAGAGTGCTAATGTTTGCGCGTTTTAAAGAGCAGTGGGAAAATATAAAAGACAAACCGTACAGTCTTGGCATATAAGATGAGGAAGTGGCAGGCAACATACCAGCTCAAGTCCAAACTGACATCAAGTTGTTTTGTTGGGCTCAAATAAAAGAAAAGCAACCCAGAGACGACTACAAGGAGTTTCTTGAAATTGTTTTATTATACCTTGGCGAAAATATTCCTAATAAGCATTTTAGCCCACCAGGACCCATCAGTCATGCTCGATGGATGGCAAAAGGCATATATTGCCTAAAAATGTTTTTGTTCCGAAAATATATCGGTTTGGCCAAAAAATAATTAAATGCACTTCTTGATGTGACCGTTTTCATCATAACAATTTACGTAAAAGCTTGGTTTAGCGCTACCAAAGCAATAGAAGCTCCAAATAATGATTTGAATTTTTTGAAAGCGATTGCCAATTATGCTTCAATTGATAAGATTCTGTCGCAACGATTGGTCAAGAGATTCTGTGGACATCACTGGTATCTCAGTGGCGAAGCTGTTGCTCTCGCTCTATTTGATCCGAATATCTCTTGTGAAATAAAACAAAAAATGTAGAATGCAATTCGTATATTAGAAGAAGAGAAAGAGGAATTGGAGGAAGAGTTATCTGACGATGAGATGGACGAATCGTCTAACGAAGACAGCGAGGAAGACGATGATATCGGGGAAGAAGATGCCTCAGAGTATAGCGGCGACAGTGGCAACAACGATTGTAATCCTCCAGTACATGTTGTTGGATTCGAAGGTGTGAAAAGAATTAACATGGCATCGAAACAAGTGAATCAAGAACTCATGAAAACTGATTTAAGCCACTACGTCACACCTGAGATTCCAAATACTTGAGAAAATCGTCAGGACTACCAGCGAGCGCTGAAAATATTACGTAAATTACATGTTGTCAACGACGCTGCCGAAAGAGGTGTAAAATTAATAGAAGACTATAACAACGTGTTGTGCCGTAACGAGGAGGAAAAAATAGTTTTGCTTCAGGTCGTGGCCAAAAATCGGAAACAATATCCATCACACGATACAAATAAATTAATTTGATTTATAGTTATATTATTTATCATATTTTATTATTTTCAAGTTAAAAAAAATATTTTTTTACGCTTAACAAAAGTTACTATTAAATTACAAATTAAAGACCTCGGATTTCTCGATAAAATAAATAAAAAATTGTGGGGTAACACGTTGCAGATAGAGGGTAGGTATGTTTGAAGAAAATGTTTTGGCTAAAAAAATATGTGGGCAGGTCATACATTTGACTTCTCTACATACATTACTAATTTAGTTTTCCCCAGAGGAGCACCCCTACAAAGTGGAAATACGGCGTAGGTATGTTCAGAAAAAATGTAGGTGGCAAAAATTAATGGGGGTCAGTCTGCATTTACCGTTCCTAAAAGGCAGAATGGGAGCGGTAGGCGCAGATTTTATAAAAAAAAATTAAAAAATAAAAAAAATGTGTGGGGACACCCTTAAGGCTTTAAAATAGAGGGTAGGGTTGTTTGGGGAAAATGTTGGGGCTGAAAAAATATTGGGGGTCGGTCACACATTTAACTTCTCTAGGGTCACCCCTGCGATAGTTAGAGCGGTGAGAGCAAGTTTTACAAAAATGTCATTTTGTGTGGGAGACCCCTTAGGAATTGGAGATATGGAATTGGTATGTTCAGAAGAAGTGTTGGGGGCTAAAAATTAATGGGGGTTGGTCTTGATAATGACCCCTCTAGGAGGCACCATTGGACCAGTAGGAGCTGATTTAATATGACAATTTAAGAAAAAATAAAAAAATATGTATGGGGACCACCCTAAGGATTGAAGATAGGGGGTAGGTATGTTCTAAGAAAATGTTGGGGTTGAAAATATATTGGGGGTCGGTCATACATTTGATTCCTGTAGGGTGATTTCTAGGACAGCTAGAGCGGTAGGAGCAAGATTTTTTTAAAAATTGAACCTTTGTATGGGACCCCCCTTAGGGATTGGAGATAGGGCTTAGGTATGTTTGGCAAAAGTGTTCAGGGGGAAAAAATAATGGGGGCCGATCTCACATTTGACCCCTCTAGGAGCAAAACCAGGGGAGCTTTGGGCCTTTTTGTGGATTTTTCCCCCTCTACGCCCAACTTTGACCCCGATGAGCGACCCCTAGATCCTATCCGAACTGCCCCATTTTTTGGCTCATGCATTTTTTTTACCAACCTCACAAAATAAGCGGTTCTAGCGTGTCGAAATTGAAAACTCGTGCACTATCCCACCCCTAGTGTTCAATTATGTTCACATATGTCAACAAGAAGCCGAATTAAAGCATTTTGGATTTTTAGGTTATATTGAATGTACTGAAATTTTTGAGGTGTGCTTACATTTTCATTCATAACTTTTGAACCGCTGAACCGATATCGCTCAAATGCAATACCAAACTTCTCGGGAGAACTTCCAATATATATGTTAAGTTTCAGTCATCTCTGTGCAATATTTTGTCCGCGAGAGCATTTTCCACAGACAGACAGACGGACAGACGGACATCGCTAGAATGTCTTAAAATCGATCGGGCATCATGAATATATATACTTTATGGGGTCCCAGACCGATATTTCGATGAGTTACAAACGGAATGACAAACTTATATATACCCTCTATCACTAAGTGGAGGGTATAAAAATTTAGAATTGACAAAAATCTGAAGAATTTAAAAAACAAAAAGCTGCAGAATAAAGAGAAATGTAGAATAAACAAGTAAAAAAGTTAAATTCGGCCTTGCCGAATGTAGTGATACCCTCCACAATTTCAAAAAGATTATTGCAAACAACTTTATTTAAAAGGAAATTACTTAAAAAAAAAAAAAATTGAAAAAAAAATTCCGCGAAAAAAAATTTTGTTAAAAAAAAAATCCGCGATTTTTTTCTTTTTTTGTCAAAAAATATGTTTGTACTTTTTTAAATACCATTTGGTGTTCAATTATGTTAACATATGTCAACCAGAAGCCGAATTAAAGCATTTTGTATTTTTAGGTTATGTTGAATGTACTGAAATTTTTGAGGTGTGCTTACATTTTTGTTCATAACTTTTGAACCGCTGAACCGATATCGCTCAATTGCAATACCAAACTTCTCGGGAGAATTTCCAATATATATGTTAAGTTTCAGTCATCTCTGTGCAATATTTTGTCCGCGAGAGCATTTTCCACAGACAGACAGACAGACAGACAGACGGACAGACGGACAGACGGACATCGCTAGAATGTCTTAAAATCGATCGGGCATCATGAATATATATACTTTATGGGGTCCCAGATCGATATTTCGATGAGTTACAAACGGAATGACAAACTTATATATACCCTCTATCACTAAGTGGAGGATATAAAAAAAAAACCGGCAGAATTAAAAATATCTGCAGAATTTAAATAGATAAGAGGAGAAAAAAAGGCGGAATTTTAAAATATCACCAGATTTAAAGAAAATCTGCAGTTTAAAGCAAAAAAACTGCAGAATAAGAAACATCTGCATATAGTCGCAGAACAAAAAAAAAATCTTCAAAATTAAAAAAAAAATGGCGGAATTAAAACTATCTGCAGAATTCAAATAGACATGAGAAGAAAAAAACTGCGAAAAATAAAAAAATCTGCGGCATTTTAAAAATCTGCAGAATTTGAAAAAATCTGCAGAATTTAAAAAATCAGCAGAATTAAAAAATAAGCAGGATTTAAAAATCGGCAGGATTTAAAAAAATCAGCAGAATTTAAAAAACCCGCAGAATTAAAAAAACTGCAGGATTTACAAAATCTGCAGAATTAAAAAAAAACAGCAGAATTTAAAAAAGAACTGCAGAATTTTAAAAATCTGCAGAATTTAAAAAAATCTGCAGAATTTAAAAAAATCTGCAGAATTTAAAAAAATTGCAGAATTTTAAAAAAATCTGTAGAATTTAAAAAAATCTGGAGAATTTAAAAAATCTGCAGAAATTTAAAAATCTGCAGAAATTTAAAAATCTGCAGAGTTTTAAACAAATCTGCAGAATTTAAAACAAATCTGGGGAATTTAAAACATCTGCTGAATCTGTAGAATTTAAAAAATCTAAAGAATTTTAAAATTCTGCAGAAGTTAAAAAATCTGTAGAATTTAAAAAATCTGTAGAACTTAAAAAATCTGTAGAATTTAAGAAATCTGCAGAATTAAAAAAAAATCTACATTTAAAAAAATCTAGAATTTTAAAAAAATCTGCAGAATTTAAAAACATCTGTAAAATTTAAAAAATCTGCAGAATTTAAAAATCCGCAGAATTTAAAAAATCTGTAGAATTAAAAAAAAAAAACTGCAGAATTTAAAAAATCTGCAGAATTAAAAAAATCTGCAGAATTTAAAAACATCTGTAGAATTTAAAAAATCTGCAGACTATAAAAAATCTGCAGAATTTAAAAAATCTACAGAAGTTAAAAAATCTACAGAAGTTAAAAAGCTGCAAAATTAAAAAAAAAAATGCAGAATTATAAAAACTAAATTTTAAACTAGCTTGAACTTTAAAAAATGCGGAGTTTAATGAAATATATACAGAATTACAAAATAAAATGGGCCTTATGGCCTCCGAGTGAACTCGCCAAATGGCGAGCGCCCATCCAACCTAACCTAACCTACAAAATAAAAGCAGAAATAAAGAACAAAAAGCTGCAGAATAAGAAAAATTTGGAGAATTGAAATAACTACAGCATTTGAAAAATGCAGAATTAAAAAGATATGCATTTAAATGAAACAACTGCAGATTTTTAATAATTCGGCAGAATTTAAAAATATCGGCAGAATTAAAACTCAAAAATCTTAACAATAGGTAGAATTTATAAAATCTCCCAGCAAAAATTGGCATTACTAGTAATGGGTTTTGTAATCCGAAACAGATGTTAATCAGTAGTTACTTATTGAATGAAACACTAATTATTTTAACAAGGGCGTGAGACAAAAATAACTAGTGAAGAGTATGGAGATAAATAAGTAGTTACTGCCTCGGATTACAAATAAGGAGTAAAAACCCATTACCAATAAGAAGTAAAATAATTAGTTAATTAAAACAATTAAAATTTAACTTGTTTTTACTAAAACTTAAAAATTGCGTAATTTTTATTAAGTTTTTAAGTAATTTTTAAGTTAATTGAATTGTAAAGGTTAAAATATGCAAGTGCAAGAAGATATTATTACTTAGAGGTGCTTTTATAACATATTACTGAGAAGTAGTTACTTTTGGGCTTAAAATAATGTAAATGGTAATGGGTACTCATTATAAATAATGTACTTGGTAATGATTACTTTTGACAACTCATTACCATGTTTTTGCTGGGCTGTAGAATAAAAAAATCTGCGGAGTTTAAAAAATCTGTAGAATTTAAAAAATCTTCAGAATTTAAAAAACTTACAGAATTTAAAAATCTGCGGAATGAAAAGACTGCAGAATTTAACAAATTTGCAGAATTAAAAAAAATCTGCAGCATTTAAAAAATAATTTTGAGTAGTTTTATTCTAGCTCGAAGTCATTTCCTTTACTAATTAAAACTATGATATTCTCATAGAATAATTTTCAAGAAAATTATTTTTCTGTTTTATTTATTTATGTTTAAAACAGTAAAATAATTTTCTTGAAAATTATTCTATGAGAATATCATAGTTTTAATTAGTAAAGGAAATAATGACCTCGAGCTATAATAAACCTACTAAAAATATAATATTTTAAAGGTCGAATAAAACAATTTTTTTTTTAATAAAAATTAATCAGAATTTAAAAAATCTACAGAATTTAAAAAGCTGCAGAATTAAAAAATTCAGCAGAATTTAAAAAACCTGCAGAATTAAAAAATTCAGCAGAATTTAAAAAATCAGCAGGATTTAAAAATTACCAAAATTTAAAAAACCTGCGGAATTTAAAAAAATCTGCAGTTTAAAAAATATGTAGAATTTACAAACTCTGTAGAATTTAAAAAATCTGTAGGATTAAAAAAAAAATCTGCAGAATTTAAAAAAATCTGTCGAATTTAAAAAAATTGGCAGAATTTTAAAAATCTGCAGAATTAAAAAAATTTGCAGAATTAAAAAAATCTGCAGAATTTAAAAAATCTACAGAATATAAAAAATCTACAGAATTTACAAAAAATGCAGAATTTAAAAAATCTGTACAATTAAAAAAAAAATGTAGAATATAAAAAATCTACAGAATTTAAAAAATCTGCAGAATTAAAAAAATATGCAGAATTTACAAAAAATGCAGAATTTAAAAAATCTGTAGAATTAAAAAAATCTACAGAATTTAAAAAAATCAGCAGAATGTTAAAAATTGGTAGAATTTTAAAATTGGAAAAATGTGCTGAAAAATCTGCAAAATTTAAAAAATTTGCAGAACTAAAAATAAAAATCTGTAGAGTTAAAAAAAAAATCAGAATATAAAAAATCGGCAGAATTTAAAAAAAAATCTGCAGAATGTTGTAAATTTGTATAATTTAAAAAATCTGCAGAATTTAAAAATTGCGGGATTTTAAAAATCTGCAATATTTTAAAAAATCTGCAGAATTTTTAAACCAGCCGAATTTAAAAAAATCTGCAATATTTAAAACAATCTTCAGTTTTAAGAAAAAATCTGCAGAATTTTAAGAAAAATCTGCAGAATTTTTAGAAAAATCTGCAGAATTTTAAGAAAAAAATCTGCAGTAATTAAAGAAAAAACTGCAGAATTACATAAATTGGAAATTAAAATAAAAACTGTGGAGCTTAAAAATTTGTTTATGTTTAAAATTTGTAATTTTAACAATTATGCAGAATTTTAAATTCTTTAAAAAAATATGCACATATTTTTTAATTAACTCCCCTATCCATTGTGCCACCTTAAAAAAAAAGTGAAGTACAAAATGTTGTGCTGCATATGTTGCCAAACACTTTGCATGCATGCTGTGGTTGTAAACTATACAAAAATAAATTTTTAAATTTTCTAAAAAAACTACAAAAAAATCACATATTAATGTCTTCCGTATAAAATTTTGCTTTTTAAACAATATTTTTTTGTTGCTTTAAAAGTATTTCATACTATTCGTCTGTATACATTATTATTCAATGATTTTTGTTATAGTTTCGTAATTTGTTTATTTTTAAAATGCATTTTATGTTTTTTTTTTTTTTGTTGCGTTTGTTTCTAAAAACTACTTTTTTTGAAGTTTTTGACAGAATTGTAACAAATTTTTGTTTTCTTCACTTTTCTTGAGAAATTTAAGAAATATGCTATTTTCAAAACAAATTGCAACACATTTGGAAATTACAATGTGTGTGGTTTTCTATTTTGTCGTTTTCCATATTTTTGCATTTCATTTTTTTTTTGAGAAAATGGATTTTCTTTTTTCTTTTCATTTCTTTTTATCTGTTGATTTTCCTTTATGACACTTTCTTCTTTTTTTTTCATTAAAAATTGTTTTCTTCATTTTCTTTTTCACATTAGATTAATTTACACTGTTTTTTTAATTGTATGACGACCAAAGCGACCTCTTAAATAGTTGAGGAGGTCATATGTTTAATTTTTTTCTGTCTGTCTTTCTTTCTTTATAAATAATTTAAATGCAAAAAGAGGAGAACTTGTTTGTTTAAGTTTACGTTTTTTTTTATTTATTTTTTAAATGCAAAAAATTATGCAGAAAATGTTTTTTTTTTTTTTTTGTAAAATATGTAGGGTCTCAAATTTCTCACCTGTTATTTGAACATGTTTTTCATTTTTTTTCCACCATAAAATTTAGACACAACATTTAGTGTCACTTGTCACTAGATTGTTAAGCTAAGTTTTTGTTTTTTTATAATTTAAGTTGAAAATTATGCATTTTGAAAATTTTACATATCTAATGAATATTTTTTTTTCTATTTTCTTTTCGTTTTAGGTAAGTGTTTATCGAAAAAATTTAGTTCAAAATCTAAAATATTGAAATATTGTATGTTTGTAAGTATTTTTTTAAGTATTTATAAGAGAAATTTGCAGATTTTGAGACATATTTTCTTAGATCTGATATAAAGAAAAACAATTTTGAAACAGAAAAATATTTTCTTGAAAATTATTCTAGGAGAATATCATAGTTTTAATTAGTAAAGAAAAAAGACCTCGAGCTAGAATAAAATAGAAATAAAAAATGCAAAATAAAAGTCTAAAATTTAAAAATTTTTATCAATATATTTTAAAAACTGTTCAACATTTTTTAAGCTGCTTAAACAAAAATGCAGATTTTTGCTGAAAGTAGAATTTTGAAATCTGCAAAAGTTAAAAATCGAGAGAACTTAAAAGCTGTGCAGAATTTTAAAATCTGTGAGAAGTGAAAATCTAAATTGCCAGAATATACAAATTTTATAAACTTAAAAATATGCTATGAATATAAAGATTTTACGAATCCAAAGAATCTGCATAAATTTGAAGATTTTAAGAATTAAAAAAAAATAAAAAAAATCTGCAGAATCTAAAATAAATAAAATTTTAAAATATGCAAACTTGTTTAATAATAATATTATGCGTAAAATATTTATTTTGTTGCAGATTTAAAAAAAATGCGGAATAAAAAAATTGCAGAATTTAATAAAAATGCAAAATTAAAAAAAAAATGCAGACTTTTATAAACGGAGAAATTAAAAAAAAAAACAGCAAAACTAAAAAATGCTAAATTTAATTTAAATGGAGAGTCTAAAAATATATAGAGTTTCAAAAATCTGCAAAGCTGCAAGAAAAAACTGCAGAATAAAAAAAAAAAAAACTGAAGAATTAAAAAAAACTTAAAATAAAAAAATCTGCAGAATTTAAAAAAATTTGCGAACTTACAAGTAAAAAAAAACAGAGTTAAAAAAAAAAATTGTAGAATAAAAAAATCTGTGAGAAGTGAAAATCTAAATTGCCAGAATATACAAATTTTATAAACTTAAAAATATGCTATGAATATAAAGATTTTACGAATCCAAAGAATCTGCATAAATTTGAAGATTTTAAGAATTAAAAAAAAATAAAAAAAATCTGCAGAATCTAAAATAAATAAAATTTTAAAATATGCAAACTTGTTTAATAATAATATTATGCGTAAAATATTTATTTTGTTGCAGATTTAAAAAAAATGCGGAATAAAAAAATTGCAGAATTTAATAAAAATGCAAAATTAAAAAAAAAATGCAGACTTTTATAAACGGAGAAATTAAAAAAAAAAACAGCAAAACTAAAAAATGCTAAATTTAATTTAAATGGAGAGTCTAAAAATATATAGAGTTTCAAAAATCTGCAAAGCTGCAAGAAAAAACTGCAGAATAAAAAAAAAAAAAACTGAAGAATTAAAAAAAACTTAAAATAAAAAAATCTGCAGAATTTAAAAAAATTTGCGAACTTACAAGTAAAAAAAAACAGAGTTAAAAAAAAAAATTGTAGAATAAAAAAATATCGGAAGTGTAAAAAAATGCAGAATCTGAAAAATATGCAGAATATAAAAAAATTTGAAGTGTTCTTAGAAAAAAAATCTAAATTTAAAAAAATCTGCAGGATTATAAAATATAATGCAGAATAATAATAATATTAAGCGTAATATTATTTTTTTTTTGCTGCAGTTTTTAAAAAAAATGCGGAATAAAAAAATTGCAGAATTAAAAAAAAAATGCAAAATCAAAAATAAAATGCAGACTTTGAAATTAAAGACGGTGAAATTAAAAAAACAGCAAAACTAAAACATGCTAAATTTAATTTAAATGGAGAATCTAAAAATATGCAGAGTTTTAAAAATCTGCAAGCTCCAAAAAAAAACTGCAGTATTAAAAAAACTGAAGAATTAGAAAAATCTTTAAAAAAAATGCAGAATTTAAAAAGATTTGCGCACTTACAAGTAAAAAAAATCAGTATTTTAAAAAAAACTTGTAAAATTTAAAAAATATCGGAAGAGCAAAAACTGCAAAATCTGAAAAATATGCAAAATATAAAAAAATCTGCAGTGTTCTTAGCAAAAAACTTTGCAGGGTTATAAAATATAATGCAGAATAATAATAATATTAAGCGTAATGTTATTTATTTATTTATTTTGCTGCGGATTTAAAAAAAATGCGGAATAAAAATTTGCAGAATTTAAAAAAAATGCGAAATTGAAAATAAAATACAGACTTTTAAAGGCGGTGAAATTAAAAAAAAAAACAGCAAAACTAAAACATGCCAAATTTAATTTAAAAAGAGAATCTAAAAATATGCTGAGTTTTAAAAATCTGCAAGATCAAAAAAAAACTGCAGTATTGAAAAAAAACTGAAGAATTAGAAAAATCTTAAAAAAGATTTGCGAACAAGTAAAAAAAAATCAGTATTAAAAAAAAAACTTGTAAAATGTAAAAAATATCGGAAGAGTTAAAACTGCAAAATCTGAAAAATATGCAGAATATAAAAAATCAGCAGTGTTCTTAGAAAAAAATGCAGAATTTAACAAAATCTCTGCAGGGTAATAAAATATAATGCAGAATTTAAAATCTGTAGAATTGAAATAGCTACAGAATTTAATAAAACTCAAACAAAATGCAGAAATAAACAAATATGCAGAATTAAATATCTGCAGATTCTGAGACATTTTTTCTATATAGAAATATTCTCAGATTCTGAGACATTTTTTCTATATAGAAAAATTCTCAGATTCTGAGACATTTTTTTCTATATAGATAAATTCTCAGATTCTGAGACATTTTTACAAATAAAAAAATCTGCAGAATTTTACGTTGAACATTTTTTAAAATATGCTGGCTTAAACATACTGCGGAAATTCAAAAACGTAGAATAAAAAAGTGCAGAATTTTAAAAATGAAGAACTAAATATAAAATGCAATATTTTTAAAAGCGAGAAATTAAAAAAACAGCAAAACTAAAAAAATGCTAAATTTAAAATAAATTTAAAACGGAGAAATAAAAAAAACAGCAAAACTAAAAAAATGCAAAATTTAATTTAAACGGAGAATCTAGAAATATGCAGAGTTTCAAAAATAAAAAAACTATAGAATTAGAAAAAACTTGCAAAAATAAAAAAAAAATCTGCAAAACGTAAAAGATAGGCGAATTAACAAGTAAAAAATTCACAATTAACAAAAAAAAAACTTTTAAAAATTTAAAAATATCGAAAGAGTAAAAAATGCAGAAAATGCAGAATATGCAGAATTTTAAAAGTCTGCGGAGTTCTAAGAAAAAGTGCAGATTAAAAAAAATTTGCAGAGTTTAAAGAAATTATTCAGAATTTAACAAAAAGCTAACAAAATACAGAAATAAAAAAATCTGCAGATTCTGAGACGTATTTTTCTACATAGATAAACTCTCAGATTCTGAGAAATTTTTTCTATATAGAAAAATTCTCAGATTCTGAGACATTTTTTCTATATAGAAAAATTCTCAGATTCTGAGACATTTTTTCTATATAGAAAAATTCTCAGATTCTGAGACATTTTTTCTATATAGAAAAATTCTCAGATTCTGACACATTTTTTCTATATAGAAAAATTCTCAGATTCTGAGACATTTTTTCTATATAGAAAAATTCTCAGATTCTGAGACATTTTTTCTATATAGAAAAATTTTCAGATTCTGAGACATTTTTTCTATATAGAAAAATTCTCAGATTCTGAGACATTTTTTTTTCATTTAACCCACAAAAAATCTTCCTCTTTGGAACTACCAAACTGTCATCTTCCGAAGTGTAAATTATCTTATAAACCACAAAATATTTTTAATTTCCCTACAATATTTACGTGCCATTTTTCTATTTGTGTGGTTAGTTTTATTAATTTTTTATGGCATGGCATATGTTAACACAATATCTGCTCCTGGCATTACACCTGAAGTTTTTTTTTATGTCTTTCTAATATTTATGTGCAATATGTTTATGCAAAAATCTCTTAAAAATAAATAATGATTTTTCGGTTGCTCCTCTACACTGAAAACAAAAACTCTGTCGAAATGTGTACACTCAAAAATAAAAACTTTGTAAAATAACAAGAAAAATTTTTAACTTTTTTTTTGCTACCTTCTATTGTAATAAAAATTCCTAGTAATTTTACAAGCTTTTTACCAATAATTTTGTAATTTTACAAGGTTTTTACCAATAAAATTGTAAATTTACAAATTTTTTGACACGATA
Organism: Pegoplata infirma; assembly: GCA_963921195.1. Lineage (NCBI taxonomy): Eukaryota > Metazoa > Arthropoda > Insecta > Diptera > Anthomyiidae > Pegoplata > Pegoplata infirma. Next base: position 46,175,034 of record OY992536.1, on the reverse strand, counting down.
AAATTTACATTTTTTGCTACCTCTTATTTTACGAGAATTCCTAGTAATATTACAAGCTTTTTACCAATAATCTTGTAATTTTACAAGATTTTTACCAATAAAATTGCAAATTTACAACTTTTTGTGTGCAATACAAGGAATTCTCGTGAATTCACTAGATTTTTTTTTTGTAAAATTATTTTGGAAATTTGTAAAATTACAAAAAAAAAAAAAATGTAAAATTACCAAAAAAAAAAAATGTAAATTTTGATAAAAAAAGTTTTTTTTAAAAAACAAGGAAAACTCTCAAATATTGGTAAAATGGTTTTACGAGACTTTCTAGTAATTTGACAAGGTTTTAAAATTTGTAAAATTACAAAAAAAAAACTGTAAAATTGCAAAAAAAAATTTTAAAATTAAAAAAAAAATGTAGAATTACAAAAAAAAATGTAAATTTTGACAAAAAAAGTTTTTGTTAAAAAACAAGGAAAAACTGGCAAATATTGGTAAAATGGGATTACGAGACTTTTTCTAGTAATTTGAAAAGTTTTTTTTTGTGTAATCTTATCTTTGGTTAGCCGCAACAATATTTAACAAAGTGTTTTTGTCACTCAAAAAAATTGTTTTTGACACTAGTAAAAATTACAAGTTTTTTTGTGAATTTACAATTGTTTTGGCGCAATAAAAGTTACAAGGAATTCTCGTAAATTTACTAGATTATTTTTTTTGTAAAAAACTTGAAAATTTGTAAAATTACCAAAAAAATGTAAAATTACAAAAAAAAACAAGTAAAAAAGTTAAATTCGGCCTTGCCGAATGTAGTGATACCCTCCACAATTTCAAAAAGATTATTGCAAACAACTTTATTTAAAAGGAAATTACTTTTGCAAAAAAAAATTTGAAAAAAAATTTTCGCGAAAAAAAATTTTAGTAAAAAAAAAAATCCGCGATTTTTTCTTTTTTTGTCAAAAAATATGTTCGTACTTGTTTAAATACCATTTGGTGTTCAATTATGTTCACATATGTCAAGCAGAAGCCAAATTAAAGCATTTTGTATTTTTAGGTTATGTTGAATGAACTGAAATTTTTGAGGTGTGCTTACATTTTCGTTCATAACTTTTGAACCGCTGAACCGATATCGCTCAAATGCAATACCAAAATTCTCGGGAGAATATATATATGTTAAGTTTCAGTCATCTCTGTGCAATATTTTGTCCGCGAGAGCATTTTCCACAGACAGACAGACGGACAGACGGACATCGCTAGAATGTCTTAAAATCGATCGGGCATCATGAATATATATACTTTATGGGGTCCCAGACCGATATTTCGATGAGTTACAAACAGAATGACAAACTTATATATACCCTCTATCACTAAGTGGAGGGTATAAAAATATTTTACAAGGTATTTTTGTCACACAAAAATATTTTTACACTAAAACAAAACAAAAATACACTCCAAAAAAATTTTACACTCAAAAAAAAAAATTAGTAAATTTTTTTTTTTTTCAAAAATTAATAAAAAAAAGTTTTTTTACACAAAATAAAACATTTCTAACCAAAAATTTTATTTTTTCACGTTAGAAAATTTACTATCACTTAAAAAGGGCATTGTGGAGGGTATTCATAGATTCGGCCAAGTCGAATTTAACTTTTTTACTTGTTTTACAATCAATCAAGAATTTTTATACTCATAGAAAGTTTTTACACTCAAAATTTTTTTTTTTTTTCAAAAATTTCTAAAATAAGGATTTTGGAGCTTTTTGTAACGTGCGCTCCGTTATCCTCGAAAAGTTATCCTCGATTTTTGGCAACGCGAAAAAAATATTTTTTTAAAAAAAAGTTAGCCTCGAAAAGTTATCCTCGATTTTTTTTTGCTTGAAAAAAGTTAGCCTCGAAAAGTTATCCTCGATTTTTTACGGCTGGTTTAATAATTTTAAAAAAATTAATTTTTTTTCTAATTTATTTATTTATTTAAAGAAATAAAATGTATTTCGATGATATATATGTATATTTAAAATATCTTTGTCTAATAAAAAGTTTTTGCATACAAAAAAAAAATAAGATTGAGTTGATTTTTTATGTGGGCACATCAATTGGATTGAAATCCAGGAGCAACTAGAGTGCGTACAAATTTGCACGGTAGTTTTAATGAAAGCTAATGGACCAAGGAACATATAAAACGTCCGTGCAAAATGAGTTAATGAAGGATTATTGAGAAAAATGGTCAAATCTAAAAGTCACATTAGAGTATTTTATGAAAAATCTGGGATTTCATTTTCTGTTTTCCGGGCATTATACTGAAGTAACTAGAGTGCGTACAAATTTGCACGGTAGTTTTTATGAAAGCTAATGGACCCAGGAACATATAAAACTTCCGTGCAAAATTAGTTAATGAAGGATTATTGAGAAAAATGGTCAAATCTAAAAGTGACATTAGAGTATTTTATGAAAATTCTGGGAATTCATTTCTGTTTTTCGGGCATTATACTGAAGTAACTAGAGGGCATACAAATTTGCACGGTAGTTTCAATGAAAGCTAATGGACCAAGGAACAAATAAAACTTCCGTGCAAAATGAGTTAATGAAGGATTATTGAGAAAAAAATATGAAATCTAAAAGTTGTTTTAGAATATTTCATGAAAAGTATGGGATTTCATTTTCTGTTTTCCGGGCATTATACTGAAGTAACTAGAGTGCGTACAAATTTGCACGGTAGTTTTTATGAAAGCTTATGAGCCAAGGAACATATAAAACTTCAGTGCAAAATGAGTTAATGAAGGATTATTGAGAAAAATGGTCAAATCTAAAAGTCACACTAGTGTATTTTATGAAAAATCTGGGATTTCATTTTCTGTTTTCCGGGCATTATACTGAAGTAACTAGAGTGCGTACAAATTTGCACGGTAGTTTTTATGAAAGCTAATGAACCAAGGAACATATAAAACTTCCGTGCAAAATGAGTTAATGAAGGATTATTGAGAAAAATGGTCAAATCTAAAAGTCACACTAGATAGAGTATTTTATGAAAAATCTGGGATTTCATTTACTGTTTTCCGGGCATTATACTGAAGTAATTAGAGTGCGTACAAATTTGCACGGTAGGTTTTATGAAAGCTGATGAACCAAGGAACATATAAAACTTCCGTGCAAAATGAGTTAATGAAGGATTATTGAGAAAAATGGTCAAATCTAAAAGTCACATTAGAGTATTTTATGAAAAATCTGGGATTTCATTTACTGTTTTTCGGGCATTATACTGAAGTAACTAGAGTGCGTACAAATTTGCACGGTAGTTTTTATGAAAGCTAATGGACCCAGGAACATATAAAACTTCCGTGCAAAATTAGTTAATGAAGGATTATTGAGAAAAATGGTCAAATCTAAAAGTCACATTAGAGTATTTTATGAAAAATCTGGGATTTCATTTTCTGTTTTCCGGGCATTATACTGAAGTAACTAGAGTGCGTACAAATTTGCACGGTAGTTTTTATGAAAGCTAATGGACTAAGGAACATATAAAACTTCCGTGCAAAATGAGTTAATGAAGGATTATTGAGAAAAAAGATGAAATCTAAAAGTTGCTTTAGAATATTTCATGAAAAATCTGTGATTTCATTTTCTGTTTTCCGGGCATTATACTGAAGTAACGAGAGTGCGTACAAATTTGCACGGTAGTTTTTATGAAAGCTAATGGACTAAGGAACATATAAAACTTCCGTGCAAAATGAGTTAATGAAGGATTATTGAGAAAAAAGATGAAATCTAAAAGTTGTTTTAGAATAGTTCATGAAAAATGCACATAAACAAAATTGTAATGAACACAATTAACAAAGATGGAAGTAAATTTTCTGTCTTCCGGGCATTTTCCTGGAGCAACAAGAGTGCGTACAAATATGCACGGTTGTTTTTATGAAAGCTGATGGACTCTGGAACATAAAAAACTTCAGTGCAAAATGAGTTAATGAAGGATTATTGAGAAAGAAGATGAAATCTAAAAGTTGTTTTAGAATATTTTATGAAAATACGCTTAAAAAAACACTAAAAATCGACAGATTTCCCGGTAAAACGCTGGATTCATCGGAAAAATGCACCAAGGTAACCCTAAAATCCAAATGTGGTATTAATTTCCAGTGAATGTTTTTTTTCTTATGGATTAGTGTTGTAAATTGTGGTTACTTTTGACTTCTCAATACTACTCGATACTTTTTCAACTGAGTACTCGATACTACTCAATACCTTTTTTTGAATGTAAAAATGTAAAAATAGAGCTTTATAAATTTAAATTTTATTAATTTTTATCAAAATTCTATTTTTGTTTAAATTATTTTTAATCAATTTAAAAATTATTTTTCTCGAAAAGAAAACTAAAATATTTTTCATACACAGAGTTGCATTTTATGGCTATATTTGTTGGTTAAATTATGCATTTCAAGTGAAAAAAATACAACCCTGAAAGTATTGAGTAGTGGCTTTTAAGTATTGAGTACTCGAAAAAATAGGCAGTATTGACTACTCTGTACTCAAATATTCATAACTTTTACAACACTATTATTTGTTGGTTGTGTTCATTACAATTTTGTTTATGTGCATTTTTCATGAACTATTCTAAAACAACTTTTAGATTTCATCTTTTTTCTCAATAATCCTTCATTAACTCATTTTGCACGGAAGTTTTATATGTTCCTTGGTCCATTAGCTTTCATAAAAACTACCGTGCAAATTTGTACGCACTCTAGTTACTTCAGTATAATGCCCGGAAAACAGAAAATGAAATTCCAGATAATTTCATGAAATATTCTAAAGCAACTTTTAGATTTCATCTTTTTTCTCAATAATCCTTCATTAACTCATTTTGCACGGAAGTTTTATATGTTCCTTAGTCCATTAGCTTTCATAAAAACTACCGTGCAAATTTGTACGCACTCTAGTTACTTCAGTATAATGCCCGGAAAACAGAAAATGAAATCACAGATTTTTCATGAAATATTCTAAAGCAACTTTTAGATTTCATCTTTTTTCTCAATAATCCTTCATTAACTCATTTTGCACGGAAGTTTTATATGTTCCTTAGTCCATTAGCTTTCATAAAAACTACCGTGCAAATTTGTACGCACTCTAGTTACTTCAGTATAATGCCCGGAAAACAGAAAATGAAATCCCAGATTTTTCATAAAATACTCTAATGTGACTTTTAGATTTGACCATTTTTCTCAATAATCCTTCATTAACTAATTTTGCACGGAAGTTTTATATGTTCCTGGGTCCATTAGCTTTCATAAAAACTACCGTGCAAATTTGTACGCACTCTAGTTACTTCAGTATAATGCCCGAAAAACAGTAAATGAAATCCCAGATTTTTCATAAAATACTCTAATGTGACTTTTAGATTTGACCATTTTTCTCAATAATCCTTCATTAACTCATTTTGCACGGAAGTTTTATATGTTCCTTGGTTCATCAGCTTTCATAAAACCTACCGTGCAAATTTGTACGCACTCTAGTTACTTCAGTATAATGCCCGGAAAACAGAAAATGAAATCCCAGATTTTTCATAAAATACTCTATCTAGTGTGACTTTTAGATTTGACCATTTTTCTCAATAATCCTTCATTAACTCATTTTGCACGGAAGTTTTATATGTTCCTTGGTTCATTAGCTTTCATAAAAACTACCGTGCAAATTTGTACGCACTCTAGTTACTTCAGTATAATGCCCGGAAAACAGAAAATGAAATCCCAGATTTTTCATAAAATACTCAAGTGTGACTTTTAGATTTGACCATTTTTCTCAATAATCCTTCATTAACTTATTTTGCACGGAAGTTTTATATGTTCCTTGGCTCATAAGCTTTCATAAAAACTACCGTGCAAATTTGTACGCACTCTAGTTACTTCAGTATAATGCCCGGAAAACAGAAAATGAAATCCAATACTTTTCATGAAATATTCTAAAACAACTTTTAGATTTCATATTTTTTTCTCAATAATCCTTCATTAACTCATTTTGCACGGAAGTTTTATTTGTTCCTTGGTCCATTAGCTTTCATTGAAACTACCGTGCAAATTTGTATGCCCTCTAGTTACTTCAGTATAATGCCCGAAAAACAGAAATGAATTCCCAGACTTTTCATAAAATACTCTAATGTCACTTTTAGATTTGACCATTTTTCTCAATAATCCTTCATTAACTAATTTTGCACGGAAGTTTTATATGTTCCTGGGTCCATTAGCTTTCATAAAAACTACCGTGCAAATTTGTACGCACTCTAGTTACTTCAGTATAATGCCCGGAAAACAGAAAATGAAATCCCAGATTTTTCATAAAATACTCTAATATGACTTTTAGATTTGACCATTTTTCTCACACTCAAAATAATCACTCTGTTAAATTACAGAGATACTCTGCTGAGCCAGCAGAAAATACCATAAATTTCCAACCAGCAAGATTTTTTGTTATTTTACAAAGAAAACTCTGTAAAATGATTTCGATCAAAAAAAAACTGTAAATTTACAGAATTATCTGTAAAATATTAATAAAACCGAAAAGAATTTTACCAAAAAAACTCTGTAAATTTACAAAGTTTTAGTTAAATGCTTTTTATGAGTTCAAAATTTTGCAAAAAAAACTCTGTAAATTTACAATGTTTTAGTTAAATACATTTTATGAGTAAAACTTCTCTGCTTTAAAACATTAATTAAAATTAAAAAAAAAAAATAAATTAATTAAAATTAAAATTTTGTTAAATTTGTCCGCTTTAATGCTTCCAAATTGTAAATTTACTTTTTTATTTTTGTGAAAATTACGAGTTTTTACGAGTAACTCCAATTTTACAAAATTTTGTTTTTCGGTCACAAGAAAATACAATGCATTTTTTTAAAAATCTGTATTTCGACAGATAACTTTGTCAAATATCTGTCGAATTGGGATTACAGTCATTTTACAGAGTATTTAACAGAATAATTATTTTGAGTGCAATAATCCTTCATTAACTCATTTTGCACGGACGTTTTATATGTTCCTTGGTCCATTAGCTTTCATTAAAACTACCGTGCAAATTTGTACGCACTCTAGTTGCTCCTGGATTTCAATCCAATTGATGTGCCCACATAAAAAATCAACTCAATCTTATTTTTTTTTTGTATGCAAAAACTTTTTATTAGACAAAGATATTTTAAATATACATATATATCATCGAAATACATTTTATTTCCTTAAATAAATAAATAAATTAGAAAAAAAATTAATTTTTTTAAAATTATTAAACCAGCCGTAAAAAATCGAGGATAACTTTTCGAGGCTAACTTTTTTCAAGCAAAAAAAAAAAATCGAGGATAACTTTTCGAGGCTAACTTTTTTTTAAAAAAATATTTTTTTCGCGTTGCCAAAAATCGAGAATAACTTTTCGAGGATAACGGAGCGCACGTCTTTTTGTATTGAATCTGAATTACAATTGTGCTTTTCTGAATTTCAATTGGGATTTTCTATATTTTGATCGGACTATAAAAATTATAGTTTGTCTGAATTTTCATGTTACTGATTTTCGTTTTCTTAAATTGCGATGTTTATCAATTAAAAAAAAGTTAAGGTTCAACTACGTAGTCTTAAACGTTTAAAGCCTCCTAACATTAATCATGTTATCTATCCAGCTTCTATCAAATGTCAAAATACAACTGCTTTGTGTTAAAAATAAAATTTAGTTTTTTTTCTTTCTGCTATTTTCCCAAATTTTCCATGTGTATCGAGTTTATGTTTCCTTTGAGTATTTGACAGTTAAATGTAAAACTTATGTTCAGGGTTTGTTTTTATTTATTTTCCTACTACGCCTGATTACTTGTTTTCATTAATGATTTTTTATTTTGTCTGAAGAAGTTGTAAAATTTTGAAGTTTTTTTTTTTCAAATTTTAAAACTTTGCGGTTTATTTTTTCTTTTGTATTTTTTTTTTTTCAAATTTGTTTTTAATCGGTTTGGCGTATTATATATTTTATTTTTTTATATATTAAACAAAGTGTTAAATGTCAGATTTACTGGTAATAAAATTTAAAGAAAAAAAATATAAAAAATCTGCACTTTTGCATTAAAAACAAAAAAAAAACCGTTAAGACGTGTTTTTATACATTTTTTTTCTTTAAGAAATAATCGGCTGATGTTAGATGAACGACTACAAGTTGAAGTTTAATTAAAAATTGTTTCTTAAGATTATTAAAACTAAATTTCCAATTTAAAAAAATTGAAATGAAAATCTCTTCAATACCAAATGAAGACTTTCTTAGAAGTCTTATATAGTACATATGAATATAATTTTCATTTTAAACCTAATTTCCACATGTACTTACTATACGTACTTACTTTCATTTTTTAAAATTCTGTTTATACAGTGGCCAACATAAGGCTACGTACGTCTACATAGTAGATGAAATTCATTGTCAAACAAGTATTTTTGTTATACCCTCCACTTAGTGATAGAGGGTATATATAAGTTTGTCATTCCGTTTGTAACTCATCGAAATATCGGTATGGGACCCCATACAGTATATATTCATGATGCCCGATCGATTTTAAGACATTCTAGCGATGTCCGTCTGTCTGTGGAAAATGCTATCACGGACAAAATATTGCACAGAGATGACTGAAACTTAACACATATATTGGAAGTTCTCCCGAGAAGTTTGGTATTGCATTTGAGGGACATGGGTTCAGCGGTTCAAAAGTTATGAACGAAAATGTAAGCACACCTCAAAAATTTCAGTACATTCAACATAACCTAAAAATACAAAATGCTTTAATTCGGCTTTTGGTTGACATATGTGAACATAATTGAACACCAAATGGTATTTAAACAAGTACGAACATATTTTTTGACAAAAAAAGGAAAAAAATCGCGGGTTTTTTTACCAACATTTTTTTTTCGCGGAATTTTTTTTTTTTATTTTTTTTTTTTCAAAAGTAATTTTTTAAATAAAGTTTTTTGCAATAATCTTTTTGATTGTGGAGGGTATCACTACATTCGGCAAGGCCGAATTTAACTTTTTTATTTGTTAAAAATGCTGTTAAGGTAATTTATCAAGCTTAAATTTAAGCTTAATAGCGTTCAGATTGAGTAAATATTAAATGTGCTACGAGGGATGAAATGGAAATTGAAATTATCCCAGCAAAACTTTGGTAATGGGTAGTGATTATATAACACATTACCAGGTAATGTATATACCTTATTTGTAGCATTATTTTAGGATGTCTTACCAAACATTTGTTCCACAACGTATTAATTTAAAGTGAAAAATAATGCATTACTAATAATTTGCTACGTAATGCACGATTATTGGAAAAAATGTATTTCATAGTTATTATTTCTAAACATTAAATCATGAATGACTTATATTTGGTTACATTATGTATTATTTGAAAGTTTGAAATAATGCATTATTTATAATTGGATGCATAATGCATTACAATAACACAAAAAATAATTATTTTATAAAAAAATACATAAGTTTAAACTAGAGATGGGCTCAAGACAGGATATTTCTAACTACACACACTCACGAGCATATTTTATCTACTTACACTCACTTTAATACAAAATTACTTTTTCACTACTCGTAATACCTTATATATTATCTGCTGGTATGCTATATTATTTCATTTCTCGTAACCTATAAAATATCATATATTTTACACCTTACTCGTATTCTTCGTTATAAATTTATGACTTCTTTTATACCTTACTGGTATTCTTTGTGATAATGTGGATGCATTACTTTGAGTCTCATCGCCTGTTAAAATCATCAATGCTGCAATGTATAAAATAAGAGATCCTATACCTTATATTATACCTTATTTGGTAATCTAAGTTTTGCTGGGATATTAAAAGACCTTATTAAGAAAATTTTTAAAACATAATTTTAAACCGATTTTTTCTAAGCTCAAACATTTAAAATTTAAAAAAAAATGTCCAGTAGTTTATATTCAGTTATTAACAAATTTTGCCAACGACTCAAACATAAATTTAATTTTTTTAAATACAGTGGAAGAAATCCAAATTTTTTGAGCTCCAACTTATTTGACCATCGATTTTTTGTAAACAAAGAAAAGATTTTATTGTTTATTAATTCTAGTCGTTGGAAAAATTTATTGATAACTAAATATAAACTATTGCTTTATTTTTTTATGTTTGAGATGGAAAAAAATTCAACTGAAAATAATTTTAAAAAAATTTTCTACAAAAGGTCTTTCAATAATTTCAATTTCCATTTAAATCCTCGTAACACATTTAATATTTAATCAATCTGGACGTCATTAAGCTTAAATTAAAGCTTGATAAATTACCTACACAGCACTTTCAACAAATATACTTGTTTGACAACGACCCGGGTAAAAATGAAATATAACATGAAGATATATGGATCATATATGGATTTATATAACCATATATTATCATATATGCCTCCATATATGTTTATATATGATCTGATACGAAAATTGGCCCGATATGAGCTCATATCGGGCCAATTTACGGATCACATCATATATAACCATATATGGAGGCATATATGACAATATATGGATATATAAAACCATATATGATCCATATATCTTCATATATGATCATATATATTTCATTTTTACCCGGGGAATTACATCTATGTAGTCGTACGTAGACTTTTGTCGGCCACTGTTTATATTTGCCATTTTTGTCTTTATTATCTAGTTTATCTTTTTTTTGTCTAAATGTTATTATTTTTATATTTTTTTTTTAATTTTTTTTTGCTTACTTTCTATACCATCAATGTATGACTAATGACTTTTTAACATATTTTTATTAGATGTTGATGTGTTTTTTTTTTTAGTTTTTCTATCCCAAACTCCATAAAAAGTTAGCTAAACCAATTTTATAGTGTTTGGTTTTTAACACTAAACAGCTGGTTAAGTAGAAATTACCCAAGAAAGTGACATACGGCTTAATAACATAATTTATGAATTTTTTTTTTTTTGCTCATGTAACAGTTTTTTGGCATTAACCCTTCAATGGAAACAACATTTTCTTTCTAATTTTATTTTCTAAAAAATTTTTCTCCTAGACATATTTTTAGATTCTATGGTATTTTTCCTCTTAATTGATAATTACACAGAATGAATTGAAAACAAATTTCAATCTTTAAAGGAAAACTTATAAATACCTAAGCATATTATTATCAATCGACTATTTTTGTAGAAAATGCTATATAGCTAATTTTTCAAGCTTTAATTCAAGCTTGATAGCGTCCAGATTAAGCAAATATTAAATGAGTTGCGAGGGTCGCACTGGAAAATTAAATTATTTATACATATTTTGTAGAAAATTTTTTAAAAATATTTAAAAGTCGATTTTTTCCAAGATCAAACACTAAAAATTTTAAAAATGATCCATTTATTTTTATTTAGTTATCACCTAGTTTTTCTCACAACCCACACAAAATATTTAATTTTTTAAATGCAGTAAAAGAAACCCGCATTTTTTGACCCCAACTCTTTTGATCACCAATTTTTTGTAAACAAAGAAAACTTTTAATTATTCTTATATCTCATTATGAGGGATGTGATTTCCATGCAAATGCATGTTTTTTGTTGATAGTCTAAAAACGATATCGACCAATTATCTTTCCGAATCAAGAAATTTGCGTTAAAATGACATCGATTTGTTTTTGCATATTTTGGTGAAAATGCATATTTGTGCATATTTTGGTTTTAAATGCATATTTTGTGTATATTTCCAACTTTTAAGTGCATATTTTGACATAAATTAGCAAAAACACAAATTGAAATTTATTTGTTTCAAAAACTATTTTAAATTCTGGAAATTTATATAGTAAATAAGAAAAATTATTTTTTTTTTTTTTATTTTTTATAGATTGCTTAAATTTCTAAAAAAAAATCTTGCTTATATAATGTTTCAAATCTAAATATTTATGCCCGGTGTTATTTTTTGCTTTTAAAGAAGTTTTTTTTGTATGAAAACAAAATTTTTATTGTACACATTTAATTTTTTTAGTGCATATTTTTAGTTTTTTAGTGCATATTTTGGATTTTAGGCGCATATTTTCGATTTTTAGTGCATGAAAATCTCATCCCTAGTTATCACCTAATTTTTCTCACAACCCAAACAAAAAATTAAATTTTTTTAAATACAGTAAAAGAAATCCTCATTTTTTGACCTCCAACTCTTTTGACCACCAATTTTTTGTAAACAAAGAAAAATTTTAACTATTCTTATATCTCATTACTAGGGATGAGATTTCCATGCAAAGGCATGTTTTTTGAAGATAGTCTAAAAACGATATCGACCAATTATCTTTCCGAATCAAGAAATTTGCTTTGGTTTGTTTTTGCACATTTTTGCATATTTTGGTGAAAATGCATATTTTTGAATATTTGGATTTTAAATGCATATTTTGGGCATATTTCTAAATTTTAAGGGCATATTTTTGCATATTATGGCATAAATTAACAAAAACACAAATTTAAATTATTTGTTTCAAAAACTGTTCAAAATTTGAAACATTTATTTTGAAAATTAGAATTTTTTTTTTTTTTTTATTATTTAATTTTTTTTTTTTAGATTGTTTTAGTTTCTAAAAAATCTAACTTATGTAAAGTTTTAAATGTTACTACCCAGCAAAACTTAGATTACCAAATAAGGTATAAAATAAGGTATAGGATCTCTTATTTTATACATTGCAGCATTGATGATTTTAACAGGCGATGAGACTCAAAGTAATGCATATACATTATCACAAAGAATACCAGTAAGGTATAAAATAAGTCATAAATTTATAACGAAGAATACGAGTAAGGTGTAAAATATATGATATTTTATAGGTTACAAGTAAGGTATACAATATAGCATACCAGAACGTAATATATAAGGTGTTACGAGTAGTGAAAAAGTAATTTTGTATTAAATTTACTCACGTGATTGTAAGTGAGTGCAAGTAGATAAAATATGCTCGTGAGTGTGTGTCGTTAGAAATTTCCTGTCGTGAGCCCATCTCTAGTTTAAACTTATGCATTTTTTTATAAAATAATTATTTTTTATGTTATTGTAATGCATTATGCATCCAATTATAAATAATGCATTATTTCAAACTTTCAAATAATATATAATGTAACCAAATATAAGTCATCCATGATTTAATGTTTAGAAATAATAAATATGAAATACATTTTTTTCAATAATCATGCATTACGTATCAAATTATTAGTAATGCATTATTTTTCACTTGAAAATAATACGTTGTGGAACAAATGTTTGGTAAGACATCATAAAATAATGCTACAAATAAGTTATATGCATTACCTGGTAATGTGTTATATAATCACTACCCATTACCAAAGTTTTGCTGGGTATTGAAACCCGTCATTATTTTTTAGAAGTTTTTCGCATAAAAACAAGATTTTTATTGCACAAATTTTATTTTTTTAATGCATATTTTTAGGTTTTTTAGTGCATATTTTGAATTTTTTAGCGCATATTTTAAGCGCATATTTTCAATTTTTTAGTGCATGAAAATCTCATCCCTACTCATTACTATACACTTAGGTGTACAAAAATTAATAAACAATAAAATATTTTCTTTGTTTACAAAAAATTTGTGGTCAAAAGAGTTGATCAAAAAATGCGGATTTCTTTTAGTGTATTGAAAAAAATTAATTTTTTGTTTGGATTGTTGGAAAAACTAGCTGATAAATAAATAAAAATTATTAGATCATTTCTTAAATTTTTGATGTTTGAACTTGAAAAAAATCCACTTGAAAATATTTAAAAAAAAAAAATTCAAAAAATATCTAAAAATAATTTCATTTTTCTGAGCGACCCTCGTATCTCATATAATATTGCTCAATCTCGACGCTATCAAGCTTAAATTAAAGCTTGAGAAATTTCTATCTAGCACTTTTTTCAAAAATAGTCGATTGATAATAATCAGGTTTAGTATTTGATAACTTTTCCTTTAAAGAACTGCTATCAAATATACACACAAAAAATTATTTTCTAAACATTTTCAATTAAATCTATTGATCAACAAAACTTAAATGAGTCAATCAATGTTTTGATTAAAATTTTTGTTATTTTCTTTAACTGTAGAATTACACATTTTTAACGCACCAGATTTTTTTCCGCCGAATTACAAATTTTTAACACACCAGATTTTTTTCCGCTTTAATTTATTTGAATATATTAATTCAAGAATACCCTAGTAAAAATATTATGCTAATTTTACTGAATAGATCTAATTTGATCCGTAAAATGGTTGTATCAAATAATATCTAATTGTATTACTTTAGATCAAAAAACATAAAAATTGATACAATTTGATCCTGAATTTGGTCAAATCTAATTAGATCAAATTGATCTTATAACATCAATTTTTATATAATTTGATGAGCAAAACCAAAATACGAATCTAATCATATATGGAGCAATATCTAACCATATAAAGTGGATCAACCGTATCAATGTGATAGATAAAATTTTTTATAAATTTATACGGAAGCATATTAACTCATATAAGATTGTATCAAATTATATATGATTAGACCAGAAAATTTTTACTCGGGTATACAAAAAAAATCGGGGTTTACTTTTTTTATTGTTGTAAACATATTTGAAAGCAACAAAGATACATTTTTTGATAATTTTGTCATAAGCTTACAATTCATTTGTTAAATCAATCATTATTTTAATTGACTATAAATAAAAAATTTATAAAATTTTTGATCAAAATCGAAAAAATGTTTGATTGAAAAATTTTTCAACCAATCACCTACAATTTGATGATTTTTATAACAATTTTCTTAATTGGAGGTATTTCAATTAAAAAATTGATTGAATCCGCGTTTGTTGATTGAAATTCGTTAAAAAATTTTTTTTGTAAAAATCTCGCAGATTGTCAGATATAAAAAAATAAATTCAAAGACATCTTGCAGCATAAAAGAATTCTTAAATTATAAAATAAATCCAAATGTCTCTCTTTGTTCTTCCTTATACATTTTTAGGGTTAAAATTTACTTCATTTAGTAAACCTCTTAACATTTCTTTCATTCACATCTTTATATAAATTAAAAATTTTTATTTTATATTTAATTTTATTATATATATTAAATTTTATGCATACAATTTTTTTTACAATTTGCCTAAAAACCACCGAAATGAGTTCAAAAACCTACAAAATTTGTTTGTTTTTTTCTTAACCAGAGGGAAAGGTAGTTTTTTGAAAACTGTTTTTATTTTTAATATTTTTTTTTACTTTGATGGGTTTTAAATAACCATATTCCGCATGTGAGTGAGGTTTTACGCTTAGTGGATAATTAGAAGCATTCAACAGAAAAATCAATTAGTTTAGCTTTTTCTTAATATTTATATTACAAAAAAATAAAAATTAAAGAGTACTTTAAAACAAATGTTTTTTATTTATAAGATAAAATAACCTTTGCATAAATATCTAATTATATACAGTGACAGACAAAAGTACTCACACAGAAAAACTTTAAAAATACCAAACCTTTTTTTATCAAATGAGTATTTTTTTACACGTTGTTCTGTAGAGAATTTATTAAGCTTTAATTTAAGCTTTATAGCGTCCAGATTGAGTTAATAATAAATTTAATACGAGGGTCGAACTGGAAAATGAAATTATTTATATAATTTTTTTTTTTAAATTTTTCAAAAATATTTCTAAGTCGATTTTGTACAAGTTCAAACATAACAAGTAAAAAAGTTAAATTCGGCCTTGCCGAATGTAGTGATACCCTCCACAATTTCAAAAAAATTATTGCAAAAAAATTTATTTAAAAGGAAATTACTTTTAAAAAAAAAAAATTTTTGGAAAAAAAAAAATCCGCGAAAAAAAATTTTGATAAAAAAAATCCGCGATTTTTTTTTTGTCAAAAAATATGTTCGTACTTGTTTAAATACCATTTGGTGTTCAATTATGTTCACATATGTCAACCAGAAGCCGAATTAAAGCATTTTGTATTTTTAGGTTATGTTGAATGTACTGTAATTTTTGAGGTGTGCTTACATTTTCGTTCATAACTTTTGAACCGCTGAACCGATATCGCTCAAATGCAATACCAAACTTCTCGGGAGAACTTCCAATAAATATGTTATGTTTCAGTCATCTCTGTGCAATATTTTGTCCGTGACAGCATTTTCCACAGACAGACAGACGGACATCGCTAGAATGTCTTAAAATCGATCGGGCATCATGAATATATTTACTTTATGGGGTCCCAGATCGATATTTCGATGAGTTACAAACAGAATGACAAACTTATATATACCCTCTATCACTAAGTGGAGGGTATAAAAAAAATTTAAGAAATAGTCCTAAAACACAGAAAAAATTTGAAACAAATTTCAATCAACAGAAAACGCGGATTCCATCAATTTTTTTATCGAAATTCCTCCAATTACAAAAATTGTTATAACAATCATGAAATTGTAGGCGAAAGTTTTTTTAATCAAACATTTTTTGATTTTGATCAAAAGATTCCTCCAATTAAAAAAATTGTTATAACAATCATCAAATTGTAGGTGATTGAAAATTTTTTCAATCAAACATTTTTTCGATTTTGATCAAAAGATTGATCAATTTTTTATTTTTAGTCAATCAAAATAATGATTGATTTAACAAACGAATTGTAAAATCATCAAAAAATGCATCTTTTTTGCTTTCCAATATGTTGCCAACAATAAAAAAAGGAAATCCGATTATTTTAAATATTTTTGAATTGATCTCTTCAAATAAATTACAGCGAAAAAAATCTATGTCGAAAATTTGTAATTCGACAGTTAAAGAAAATAACAAAAATTTTAATCAATACATTGATTGACTCATTTAAATTTTATTGATCAATAGATTTAATTGAAAAAATTTTTGCCAATAATTTTTTGTGTGAATTTATATTCAGTTATCAACTAAGTTTTTTAAAGATGATGTTAACTGGATTTAAACTATTGAATTATTTTTTAAATTTTTAATATTTGAACTTGGAAAAAATCCTTTAGAAATATTTTTAAAAAAATTTTTAATTTTTTTTTTGACTTGGTAAAAAATTGATTTAAAATTTTTTTTTTTTTAATTTTCTAAGAAAGGTCTTATTGAATTTTTCAGCGCGACCCTCGTATCTCATTTAATATTTGCTCAACCTGGAAGCTATTAAGCTTAAATTAAAGCTTGAACAATTTCCTATATAGCATTTTTTTTTTAAATAATAGTGTAGTATATTATTAATCCAAAATCGATTTAAAACTTTCAATGAATGTCCGTTTGTCCGTCTGTGAAAAACACGATGCAGTCCAAACTAAAAGAGCTAGACTCCTAAAGTATGGCATAAATATTTGTTATGTTCATAGGCTGGTTGGGTTCGAAAATGGGCAAAATCGAATCAGGGGTAAACAAGTTTCTCCCTGAAGAACTAAACCAACCGCAATTTTTTTAGAGTCCGACCGAAACCAGTTTTCGAGGCCGCACTGAAACTGATCCGAATATTCGGCCGAAAAAGTAAAAAAAAAAAAATTGTTTTTTAAAAAACTTACAAAAAAATTGAATATTTTGTTTGTAGATTAGGAGAAAATAATTTTTGAACTGAAACAGTTTTACATATATTACATAAACTTGTAACATTTTCTTCAATTGAATGAAATACGAAATCCAAAAAATTCAGCGACTTTTTTTACATATTTTTTAAAGTATCACAAAGATTCGGTTTCGGCTAATATTCGGCCAAAATTTTGCCGAATACCGAATAGAGGCCGATACCGAAACCGAATATTCGGTCGGACTCTAAATTTTTTAAATTTTTTGCACTTTTGTAAAATAAATGAAACATTTTTAGTTCAATTATTTACAACTTAACATAAAAATGTACATTGTTTACCTAGTAAAAAATAGTTTTTTCCATTAATCTAACTTTTAGTAAAAAAAATATTTTAAATACATTTTTTTAAACTTTAGAAAACACGAGTTTCTTCAATACAAAAATTAATTTTTTGAAAATTTTACCTTTTTTACATAATTGTTTACATGATGTATAGAGATATATTTTTTAAACGAATTTTTCATTTAATTCACAGAAAAAGTCATACTACTATATTTTTTAATTGTTTACTTAATTTACATAAGGTAAACAATGATAATTGAACTCTTTTCTACAGAAAACTAGTACAAGACAGTAAAAAATGTGTTTTTATATGCCTCAAAATTTATAAAAAATGTTAACATACTTAATATTTCTTATAAATATTATTTACATAATGCAAAAATTCCTATTTTACCTTAAATCTGCAAAAAAAAACAATTCTTTACGCTATTTACATTAGGTAAATAATGTATTTTTAACAATTTTATAATAACGGCAACATCTTTTGTAATCCTTACACTTTTTAGAAATTGTTTACACACTTAATATTAAAATTTACATTGTTTACATATCATAAACATCACATTTTCCAATAAATTTATTTTAAATTGATCGAAAAAATTAGCTTTTTACAATTTTTCCAGTTTATATACAAAAAAAAAGGCATGACATGTTTTTTTTTTTTTAATTTTTTACCTAATTTACATAAGGTAAACAATATTTTTTTAACAATTTCCGTAGAACAGTTTGTAGCAAAATTTTTCTTTAAGAATCCACATAATTTTTTAATTTTTTTTGCAATGTCAATCCATTTACAAAAAAAAATCTTATTTCCAAAAAGTCATCCTGAATAAAATTTTCAATTGTTTACCTAATTTACATAATGTAAACCATGTTTATTAAACAATTTTCTGATAAGAAAACACGAATTTCTTCTTCAATATTTTTATTTTTTTATTTTTTACCTTATTTTTCATTTAATTCACAGAAAAAGTCATACTCGATACTACTATATTTTTTAATTGTTTACTTAATTTACATAGGATAAACAATGATAATTAAACTGTTTTCTAAAAAATATGTTTATTATATGCCTCAAAATTTATAAAAACTGTTTACATACTTAATATTTCTTATTAACATTATTTACATAATGTAAAAAAAAATCATATATTACCTTAAATCTGCCACAAAAATACATTTTGCAATTGTTTACGTTATTTGCATTAGGTAAACAATGTACTTTTAACAATTTTATAATAACAGCAACATATTTTATAACCCTCACACTTTTTAGAAATTGTTTACATACTTCATAGTAAAATTTACATTGTTTACATAGCATAAAAACCTCATATTTTCCAATAAATTTCTTTTTAATTGATCGAAAAAATAAGCTTTTTACAATTTTTCTATTTAATTTACAAAAAAAAAGTCATGCTTAATAAATTGTTCAATTGTTTACCTAATTTACATAAGGTAAACAATATTTTTTTAACAATTTTCTTACAACAGTTTGTAGCAAAATTTTTCTTTAAGAATAGACAAAAAGTCTATTTCCAAAAAGTCATCCTAAATAAAGTTTTCAATTGTTTACCTAATTTACAGAAAGTAAACAATATTTATTAAACAATTTTCTAATAAGAAAACACGAATTTTTCTTCAATATTTTTTTTTTTAATTTTTTACCTTTTTTACATAATTGTTTACATGATGTATAAAGTTATAATTATGTTACATAATGTAAACAATCATATTTGACTGTTTTCTATTCAAAACTAGTAAAAGTATTTACAAAATGTGAATTATAAGCTTAAAAATTTTTAAAAAGTGTTAACATACTTAATATTTTTTATAAACATTATTTTCATAATGTAAAAATATCCTATTTTACCTTAAATCTGTAAAAAAAAAAAATAAACATTTTCAATTGTTTACGCTATTTACATTAGGTAAACAATGTATTTTTAACAATTTTATAATAACAGCAACATATTTTATAACCCTCACACTTTTTAGAAATTGTTTACATACTTCATAGTAAAATTTACATTGTTTACATAGCATAAAAAATCATATTTTTTAATAAATTTTTACAAAATTTATCGAATAAATAAGCTTTTTAAAATTTTTCCATTAAATTTACAAAAATAGTCATGCTTAATAAGTTTTTTAATTGTTTACCTAGTTTACATAAGGTAAACAATATTTATTTAACAATTTCCGTACAACAGCTTGTAGCAAAAATATTTCTTTAATAATCCTCCACTATTTATTTTTTGCAATGTCAACAATCCATTTACAAAAATCCCATTTTCAAAAATTTATTTCTAAACAAATTTTTCAATTGTTTACCTAATTTGCATTAAGTAAACAATAGTTATAAATTTTCTAATAACAGTTTGTAGCAAAAATTTATATTTTATAATCAACCTTTGCTATTTTTTTTTTTAATTTTTTTGCAATGTCAACAATTATTTTGGCTGTAATAGACATTTGAACAGAAAGACAGTTATCGCTAGATCGACTTCTCACCGATCGGGAATCAAAAATATGCAGTTTTTATAAGATCCCAGGTCAATATTTCAATGGAATAAAAAAAACCACTAACGAACCACTTTTCGTTTAGTGTTTGCTTTAACCTCTATAAAAAAAAATACAAAAATGCAACATTTAACAGATGTTGATGGACTTGTAACCTACAATAAATAACTGATCAATAAACTACTTAACTTGACCAACAAGCTAAAGCTTCTTCTCTGGCTTTGATCTTTTTGAATTTTAAGCCTCATCATCTTTGTATAAAGTGTTAGAAACAACATTAATGTACACTATGCATTCCATCATATCCAAGCAACACCAAATGATTGATTACTTTTCTTTTAAAGATTACATGCATGTAGAAAATATTGTTAATCATGTCGAACATCAATAGCAGGCAGCATTATCAGCAGCTCATCATCAGTGCATTATCTTAAGAATTTGAAACGTTCCCACCTCCTTCTACGTCTTTTCTTAAATTAAACTTTTTTTTTAAAGAAAGTGTAATTCTTGAGAAATTTATATTTTGAAAATATGATTTTCTTTAATGGAAAATATATATTTTTTTTATTTACAGCTTTTCAATTCTTTAAAGTCTATTTTTTTTAGAACATCACGTTTATTTGTGGATTTCAGCTTAATTGATCATAATTTTTTTTTATTAAAAAAAATTTCAAACTATAAAATACAAGATTTTATCTTGGTTTTTCTTTATTATAAAAGTGTTGCATTATTATTTTTTTTTATTTTTATTTTTTATATAAATATTTTCTTAATTTCATATTAAAAACTTGCTGTGTAGCTGATTCTATACCATAATTATCATTAGTTTTTTATTTTATAATGATTAGATTTCCTAATTTTTTCACACATTCTTTTTTTTATAATATTTTATGAAGAAAAAAAAAATTTAAAACGGTTATTTTTTTATGAAAATACATTGTCACGTAATATATGAAGACTTAACAAATCATTTAAAAGAAGGTTATAAAATATAATTTTATGCTAAAGATTTAAAATAGATCATGTTCTTGGAAGTTTAAAATGTTAAACAAAATATATTTTAAATTGAAGTTAGTTTAGCCACGTTTAGAACTCAATGGGATACAAAAAAGATGACTAACGTAGTACATTTGACACTAAAACTTAAAAAGAAGTTACATAAATGAAAAGTTTACAGTTATTTACATATTTTACATAATGTAAAAAATAAAATTTCATCAAATGTCTCTAGTTTTTGTTGACAGTATTTAAAAAATCGTTAATATCGCTTGGTTTTTTGCACTACCACCATTATTTACATTGTTTACATAAGATAAAAATGTAATTTAAATACTTTTTTTTGGCAGTTTATCATAAAATGCGGCTTATATCGCTCCTAATACTTTCCAAAAACTGTAAATTTGACACTGAAATTTGAAAAAAATCAATATATATGAAAAATTTACAATTATTTACATATTTTACATAATGTCAAAAAAGAAAAATTTTTGAAATGTCTCTTATTTTTGTTGACAACATGTAAAAATGATTTATTTTGCATGATTTTTTGAACAACCATCATTATTTACATTGTTTACATACGGTAAAAATGTAATTTTAATATATTTTTTTCGGCAGTTGATCATAAAATGTGGCTTATATCAATCCTTATACTTTCCAAAAACTGTAAATTTGACACTGAAATTTTAAAAAAGGCAATATATAGGAAATGTTTACAGTTATATTTTACATAATGTTATATTTTACATAATGTTATATTTTACATAATGTAATATTTTACATAATGTCAAAAATGAAAAATTCATGAAATGTCTCTAGTTTTTGTTGATAATGTCTAAAAATGAATAATTTCCCATGGTTTTTTGGACTACCACCATTATTTTCATTGTTTACATAAGGTAAAAGTGTAATTTTAATATTTTTTTTTTGCAGTTTATCATAAAATGTGGCTTATACCACTCCTTATACTTTTCAAAAACTGTAAATTTGACACTGAAATTTAAATAAAGGCAATATAAATGAAAAGTTTACAGTTATTTACATATTTTACATAATGTAAAAATTAAAAATTCATGAAATGTCCCTAATTTTTGTTGACAAGATCTTAAAAGTTATTTATGTCGCTTGGTTTTTTGAACAACCATCATTATTTACATTGTTTACATCAGGTAAAAATGTAATTTTAATATTTTGTTTGTCAGTTTATCATAAAATGTGGCTTATATCACTCCTAATACTTTACAAAAACTGTAAATTTGTCACTGAAAGTTGAAAAAAGGTAATATATATGAAAAGTTTACAATTATTTACATATTTTACATAATGTTAAAAAATAAAATTTCAACAAATGTCTCTAGTTCTTGTTGACAGTATTTAAAAATCATTAATTTCGCTTGGTTTTTTACACTACCACCATTATTTACATTGTTTACATAAGGTAAAAATTAAAATTTAATATTTTTTTTGACAAGTGCTTAAAAATGTTACTTACCTAAGTAACACTTTTCAAATATTGTTAACATATCTTTTAATTTTAAATTTTCAACTTTAAAAATTAATATTTTTTAATTACATTTTTTTTAAACATATTTTATATAATGTAAACAATATAAACTATTTAAAATTTATAAAAATTATGAATTAAATAGACTTTGGTTAAAAATTTTACAAAGTTAAGTAGTACACACGTTTAGTTATTCTTTACATAATTTACCTAAGGTAAACAATGTAGTTTTAACTATATTTTGTTTTCGGTTGTAACAAAAATTTCCCATATTGAGCAATTTTTACGTAGTCTTTAAATTTACCTTGTTTACATGATGTAAAAAATTGATTTTTTTTGTTTGCTCACCAAAAAGCGCATAAATTACTCCTTAATCTTTAAAAGCATACTTCAAAATTTAATTTTCAACTTTTAACTAAAAAAAAAAATTATTTTAATTACAAGATTGTTGACATGTTTTACATAATGTAAACAATATACACTATTTTAAATTTACACTGTTCAAATAATGTTAAAAATTATTAGTAAAATAGACTTTACACTAATTTTTACAAACTTAAATAGTTTAACACAGGTTTAGTTATTTTTTACATATTTTACCTAAGGTAAACAATGTAATTTTTACTATTGTTTGTTTTCGGTTGTAACAAAAATTTCCCATATTGAGCAATTTTTACTTAACCTTCAAATTTACCTTGTTTACATGATGTAAAAAATTAATTATTTTGATATTTGATTTTCATTTAATCACCAGAAAGTGCCTAAATCACTCCTTAAACTTTAAAAGTATTGTTTACATACTTTAAATTTCAAGTTTAAGAAAATTTTTTACATATCGTGAACGATATTTACACTGCTCAAATTTCGAAAAAATATTAATTAAATATTCTTTACACTAAATTTTACACATTATGTAATCTTACATGAGTTTTGATATTGTTTACATATTTTACTTAAGGTAAACAATGTAATTTTGACTATACTTTGTTGTCAGTTGTAACAAAAATGTCCCATATGCAATATTTTACTAAATATTATAAGTTACATTGTTTACATTATGTAAAAAATCAATTATTTTACTAATTTAATATGTTTGTTTACCAATTACTCACACAAAGGTGCCTTATTTCACTCTTTATAATTTCAAATTATTGTTTACAAAACCTAACATACTTATTTTTAACAATTTAAAAATTAATAATTTTATTACATGATGTTAATACATTTTATATTATGTAAACAATGTCACAATTTAAAATATTTAAAATTTTCTTTGTTTAAAATACATCAAAAATTATTTACTTAATAGTCTAAGTACTAAATTTTTCAAACCGAGTAATTTTACCTAAGTTCTGTTATTGTTTACTTATTTTACTTAAGGTAAACAATGTAATTTGAATATACTTTGTTGTCAGTTGTACCAAAAACATCTCAAATATGCAAAATTTTACTTAATATTGTAAGTTACATTGTTTACATTATGTAAAAAAACAATTATTTGACTTATTTTATATGTTTGTTTACCAATTAATCACATAAAGGTGCTTATTTTACTTTTTATACTTTCACAATTTTGTTTACGAAACTTAACTTATTAATTAACAACTTTCAACGATTTAAAAACTTATAATTTTATTACATTAACATCATGTACACATTTTAAATTATGTTAACAATGTCAAAATTTTAAATTTTCTTTGTTTATAATACATCAGAAATTATTTATATAATAGTCTAAGTTCTAAATTTTTCAAACCGAGTAATTTTACCTAAGTTCTGTTATTGTTTACATATTTTACTTATGGTAAACAATGTAATTTTGACTATACTTTGTTGTCAGTTGTCAAAAATGTCCCATATATGCTATATTTTACTTAATATTATAAGTTACATTGTTTACATTATGTAAAAAATCAATTATTTTACTAATTTTATATATTTGTTTCCCAATTAATCCCAAAACTGTGCCTACATTATTTACATTACATAATGTAAACAATGTGAACTATTTAAAATTTACTTTGCCTACATTATTTACATTACATAATGTAAACAATGTGAATTATTTAAAATTTACTTTGTTTATAATACATCAAAAATTATTTTTCAATAGTCTAAGCACTAAATTTTTCAAACTGAATAATTTTACATAAGTTTTGATATTTTTTAAATATTTTACATAAGGTAAACAATTTACCCGGACATTCAAAATCCTATTGAAATTTAAATAAACAAAAGAACAAATAATTTTTTTTTTTAAAAATTATTAAACTAGATAATTTTTTGCATCATGTAAACAATGTAAATTATGATTTAAACTTAAATATGGGTTAAAGAGAATCTTTTGTACAACTGACAACAGAAAAGTGTAAAAATTAAAATTTTTTCCTTATGTAAAATATGTAAACAATAACAGAACTTTAAATAAATCAAAATAAATAAGACGTATTTTTTTATTTTCAAAAATCTAAAAATTTTATCACCGGGCGGGCGAACCACGCGTTAATTTAATTTGCTTCTCCTCAAAGTTGTACCACATAATTTTAAGGACTACTAAATAGAAAAAAAAAAAAAATATCCAAGCACTAAGGAAAATCAAAAGTTAATGAAATAATGCCACAAATTGCTTACATACTTAATATTAACACTTTTTACATAATTTTAAACATTGTTTACATATTGCATACTAAAATTTACATTGTTTACATAATGTAAAGAATTGTAATTTCCAATATATTTTCATTAAATTTCTGAAAAAATTAATTTTAAATACATTTGTTCAATTGTTTACCTAATTTACACAAGGTAAACTAGGTAAACAATTGGAAAAATGTATTTTAAATTACTTTTTTAAGAAACTAGATGGAAATATATTGAAAATGTTGTTAAAATAACATTATTTACATAAGGTAAACAGTGTTATTTTAACGATTTTCTAATAACAGTTTGTAATATATTTTCATTAAATTTCCCAAAAATGTAATTTAAAATATATATATAAAATTTAAATTTTTTATCAAATAATTAATTTAAAACACTATTAAATCATTCGAAATTGTTTTTATTCTAATCCACACACAATATATTCGTATTATTTACCTTAGGTAAACAGTATAATTTTAATAACTTTTGTAACTCTTATACTTTTTTATAACACTTATACTTTTTAAACATTGTTAACATACTAAATACTAAAATTTACATTGTTTACATAATGTAAAGAATTCTAATTTCCAATATATTTCCATTTAATTTTTCAAAAAAAAAATTAAAATACATTATTTTAATTGTTTACCTAATTTACAAAAATTGCTCATTTATGATACACATAATTTTTTTTATTTTTTGCAATGTCAACAATTATTTTTCATTTAATTTTCATAACTCAATTAAAAAAAGAGAAAGCGTCACTATTTACTTGAAAAAATATATGATAAACGTGGGTGCGTTGGAGTCACATGTGTGTTTAGGTGGCTATTTTTTGTGTATTGTTTAAATACTCAATACTAAAATTTACGTTGTTTACATAATGTAAAGAATCCTAATTTCCAATATATTTCCATTAAATTTCTCAAAAAAAGTAATTTAAAATACATTTGTGGAACTGTTTACTTAATCTACATAAGGTAAACTATGTAAACAAATGGACAAATGTATTTAAATTACTTACAATGTTATTTTAACAATTTTCTAATTGAAAACAGTTTGTAATAAAAAGTTCCCTTTTGCGATACAATTTGTATTTTTATTTTCATACTTAATACTAAAATTTACATTGTTGACATAATGTAAAGAATTCTACTTTCCAATATTTTTTCATTAAATTTCTCAAAAAATTAATTTAAACTAAATTTGTTCAATTGTTTACCTAATTTACATAAGGTGAACTAGGTAAATAATCGGACTAATGTATTTTAAATGACTTTTTTGAGAACCTTGATGGAAATATATTGAAAATATTGTTAAAATAACATTATTTACATAAGGTAAACAATGTTATTTTAACAATTTCCTAATTGAAAACAGTTTGTTATAAAAATTTCCCTTTTATGATACAATTTTTATTTTCATACTTAATACTAAAATCTACATTGTTTACATAATGGAAAGAATCCTAATTTCCAATATATTTTCGATAAATTTCTGAAAAAAGTAATTTAAAATACATTTGTCTAATTGTTTACCTTATTTACATAAGGTAAACTAGGTAAACAATTGGACAAATCTATTTTAAATTACTTTTTTGAGAAACTTAATAGAAATATATTGGAAATATTGTTAAAATAACATTATTTACATAAGGTAAACAAGGTTATTTGAACTATTTTCTAATTGAAAACAGTTTGTAATAAAAATTTTCCTTTTATGATTCACATTTTTTTTTTATTTTTGCAATGTCTACAATTATTTTTCATTTAATTTTCATAATCCAATTAAAAAAAAAAAGCGTCACTATGTACCTTAAAAAATGTATGATAAACGTGGGTGAGTTGGAGTCACTTGTGTGTTTAGTGGAAAATTTTTGGTTTATTGTTTTCATACTTATTACTAAAATTTACATTGTTTACATAATGTAAGGAATCCTAATTTCCCATATATTTTCCTTTAATTTCTCAAAAAAGTAATTTAAAATACATTTTTCCAATTGTTTATCCAATTTACATGAGGTAAACTAGGTAAAAAATTTGACAAATGTATTTTAAATTATTATTTTAAGAAAATTAATGAAAATATATTGTAAATATTGTTAAAATAACATTATTTACATAAGGTAAACAATGTTATTTGAACTATTTTCTAATTGAAAACTGTTTGTAATAAAAATTTTCCTTTTATAATAGAATTTTTATTTTTATACTTAATACTAAATTTTACTTTGTTTACATAATGTAAAGAATTCTAATTTACAATATATTTCAATTAAATTAATCAAATAAGTAATTTTAAATATATTTGTCCAATTGTTAAAATAATTTACATAAGGTAAACTAGGTAAAAAATTTAACAAATGTATTTTAAATGACTTTTTTGAGAAAAATAATGGAAATATATTGGAAACATTGTTAAAATAACATTACACTGTGCTACAAATGACCAAAAATAAAATATGCAGGGGTTCTCATATGAAAATTCGGGTTGGTTGGAGTCCATAGAGTACTGATATACTCATCGTTTTTCTGGATCACTTCGTTAAGTACGTTTTTTATTGGCAAATGTGTTGAAAAACGGCAATTCTTAAATTACAACTTTAAAAAATTATTACTTTGTTAGTTTGCAACCGATTTTCGATTTTATGGATTTTTTTGAAAGGTATAAATCTTACCTTTTAAACAGAACAAAAATATTAAAAATCGATCAAGAATTGGCTAAGCTACGATCGTTAAAGTTAAAAAAAATCCAATTTTTTGAAAAATTTGTCATGTTCTTTATACTCTAAGTTGAAAGTGCATCATTAAACAATTTTTGTTTTATTTTTGTATAAAAGTATAGTAAAGTAGCTTTCCAAAACACCAAAAAACATAACAATCGGTTAAAAAATGAATGAGTTATGCTAAGTTTTCTGATAGGACATTTTTAATTTTTTTCAGAAATGCTTGTAATTCAGGTATTATTCATAAATCTTATTGGTAGTAGTAATTTTATGGGCCTATGCATATAATCAAGAGATGGTAACATAATTAGATTTGTGCGTGGTTGACACATGATCACAAGTGAGCGTGATTGAAAATCAATTTTACTCACGTGGTTGTGAGTGAGTGGAATAAAAAAAATGGGCGTGTCAGTTGCTTCTAAGTCCCACACTCAAAAAATTATGTCATTAACTGTTTGTAGTTTATTTAAAAAGTTTTCCGTTTAGTCGTTTTTAAAAGCAAAAACATTTGTTTGATGTTCAGTTTTTATTAATGACTACATCAGTCCTTTGTTTCAAAAATAACACACTAAAAAATAAAGACTTTCACTAACATTTAATTTATAAAGTCATTTATTTTTGTTCTGTAAGTAAAAACTACTGATTATTCTTTAAATTTTTAATGATTTGTGTAAGTAATTTTTTTTAAATTGTTGGTATTTTTTAATGATATATCATTAGTTTTTACCTACACAAGTCAGTTATTTGTTTGTAGAAAAAAAATTCAAAAAATTATTTATAGAAATATAAAAACATATTTGTATCAAGTGGCTTTGGCACGATGGGTAGAGTGTCTGGCCAGAATGTAGTTGATTGCGGGATCGATTCCCCAAAATTTTATTTAAAAAATTTAAAAAAATATTTCAATAGAAAATTGTATAAAATAACCTACGAAATCATTAATTTTTAATGTTTTGGTAGGTTATTTTTTTGGAATTTGTTGGTAAAAATAACAGAACTATCAATAATTTTTAATGTTTTCGTCAGTTATTTTTTTCGAGTTTGTTGGTAAAAAAGAATGAAAAAACCGTAATTTTATAATGTTTAGTGTTATTTATTTTAGAAAAGTTTGCCAACAGTAAAAAAAAAATGTTGATGTTTTTAAAACAAATTAATAATTACTGGGATGGTTTTCAATTGTTTATTCACTGGTTTTAAGTGTGTTTTTCTTTTGTTTTTGCCTACAAAATATTTTGAGTGCATTTATAATTTTTTGGTTTTGTTTGAAAAATATGAGTGTTACTTCTTAAAAACAAAAATATTGAGAATAGATTGAAAATAGGCTCGTTTAAGTAAAAAATCTTTTTTGAAAAGTAATACCTGCAACATTTTTATGACAGAAAAAGTTGTACGTTCGCAAACATTTTTGAAACGAAATTGGTAAAATTGTAGGATCATTTGATGAAAATTTTACCTATTTATAAATAAACGTATGAGGCATTCCACACCAAATATCCAGCAAAAAAAACATGTGTACCGTAAATTTCTGAACAGGTTGTATGAATAGCCCAATATGGAGCTAAGAAAATTGCGTTTTTGGTTTTAAAATTTTTCAAAAACTTGACTTAGGAGGTCAAATATTGGAAAAATGGTCAAATTTGTGTTGAGTTACCTTGTTTAAATATTTATTAAATTAAAACGGAATGCACCACAATCTCAAACATCGATTAAAATTTTTTTTTTTTTTTTTGGAAAATTTTCAGAATTAGTTCTGAAATTTTTGCATTTTTAAAAAAGTCAATTAATCAAAAACCCGGCCACTTTTTTTTTAAGCTTAGATGTTTGTCTATCCAAAAAAATAAATTCAGACATATGTTTTTTTGAGAAAATCGCATTTGAATATTAATTTTCATAACAATTTTGTAATTTGCTTGTATTTTCTTGTTTCAACGTAGCGAATGACTATTAAATATTTGCATTAGTCATACGCTACGTTGAACCAAGCAAATTACCAAATTGTCATGAAATTCAAAATTCAAATGCGATTTCTTGAAAATAACGAATAAAACACATTACAATTTTTTTGTGTGGATAGACAAACTAGAGATGGGAACATGAGCGTGAGTGTGACTGAATTCAATTTTGCTCACGTGATTGTGAGTGAGTGTGAGAAAGATTATTGCGTGAAAGAGTGAGCGTGAGTTGATTTTTTGCGTGAGTTTGCGTGATTTATTTTCTCTTCATATTTCCTTTCATTCCGAAAAAAGCAACAAAAAAAATGTAAAATTTTGCTTAACTTCAGATTTCGTCCCGAAAAAATAAAAACAAATGTAAAATTTTAGATTTTGCTGAAAATTTTAAAAGATTTTTGAAATTATTTTTAGTATAAATAAGAATATCGTGAGTGTGAGTCAACGTTAGCGTGAGTGACTCTTGCATCGGCGTACGTGAGTGTGAGTTGTATTAAATTTACACACGTGATTGTAAGTGAGTGTTAGAAGAAAAATTATGCTCGTGATTGAGTGAAAGTTAAAATTCACTCACGTGACCATCTCTTAGACAAACATCTAATCTTTAAAAAAAAATTTAAAAAAAAACAAATGTGGCCGGATTTTTTATAAATTGAATTTTTTAAAAAAATGGAAAATTTCAGAACGGGTTCTGAATTTTTTTTTTTTATTTCACTCACACTTTTTTATTCCACTGACACTCACTCACAACGACGTGAGTAAAATTGATTTTCAATCACGCTCACTTGTGATCATGTGTCAATCACGTACAAATCTAATTATGTTACCATCTCTTTTTTATATGCATAGGCACATAAAATTACTACTAGCAATAAGATTTATGAATAATACCTAAATTACAAGCATTTCTGAAAAAAATTAAAAATGTCCTATCACAAAACTTAGCATAACTCATTCATTTTTTAACCGATTGTTATGTTTTTTGGTGTTTTGGAAAGCTACTTTACTATACTTTTATACAAAAATAAAACAAAAATTGTTTAATGATGCACTTTCAACTTAGAGTATAAAGAACATGACAAATTTTTCAAAAAATTTGATTTTTTTTAACTTAAACGATCGTAGCTCAGCCAATTCTTGATCGAATTTTAATATTTTTATTTTGTTTAAAAGGTAAGACTTATACCTTTCAAAAAAATCCATAAAATCGAAAATCGGTTGCAAACTTACAAAGTAATAATTTTTTAAAATTGTAATTTAAGAATTGCCGTTTTTCAACACATTTGCCAATAAAAAACGTACTTAACGAAGTGATTCAGAAAAACTATGAGTATATCAGTACTCTATGGACTTCAACCAACCCGAATTTTCATATGAGAACCCCTGCATATTTTTGGTGTAGCACAGTGTTATTTACATAAGCTTAACAATATTAATTTAACAATTTTCTAATTAAAAACAGTTTGTAATAAAAATTTCCCTTTTATGATACAATTTTTTTTTCATACTTAATAATAAAATTTACATTGTTTACATAATGTAAAGAATTCTAATTTCCAATATATTTTCATTAAATTTCTCAAAAAATTAATTTAAAATACATTTGTTTTAATTGATTACTTAATTTACATAAGGTAAACTAGGTAATTAATTGAACAAATGTATTTTAAATTACTTTTTTCAGAAACATAATTGAAATATATTGAAAATATTATTAAAATAGAATTATTTACATAAAGTAAACAATGTTTTAACAATTTTCTAATTGAAAACAGTTTGTAATAAAAATTTTCCTTTTATTATAGAATTTTTATTTTTATTTTCATACTTAATACTAAAATTTACATTGTTTACATAATGTAAATAATTCAAATTTCCAATATATTACCATAAAATTTCTAAAAAAAAGTAATTTAAAATACATTTGCCCAATTTTTTACATAAATTACATGGTAAACTAGGTAAAAAATTGGACAAATGTATTAAATTACTGTTTTGATAAACTTAATGGAAATATATTGGAAATATTGTTAAAATATTATTATTTACATAAGGTAAATAATGTTATTTAAACAACTTTCTTATTGAAAACAGTTTGTAATAAAAATTTCCCTTTTATGATACACATTTTTTTGTTGTTTTTTTTTTTGCAATGTCAACAATTATTTTTCATTTAATTTTCATAACCCAATTAAAAAAAAAGCGTCACTATGTACTTAAAAAAATGTATGATAAACGTGGGTGCGTTGGAGTCACATGTATGTTTAGGTGGCAATTTTTTGTGTATTTTTCCTTT
Organism: Pegoplata infirma; assembly: GCA_963921195.1. Classification (NCBI taxonomy): domain Eukaryota; kingdom Metazoa; phylum Arthropoda; class Insecta; order Diptera; family Anthomyiidae; genus Pegoplata; species Pegoplata infirma. The sequence continues at coordinate 46,142,490 of OY992536.1, read as the reverse complement.
GTCTCGACGAGAAAGTCACACCAACCATTTTAATTCTTTTGTTTATGTTAAAAAAAAATATAAACGAAACTTTCAAAGAAAAATCAAATAACGATAAAACATTAAAATATTGTTGATAAAACATGACAGACGTTTTAAAGAATGTCATCTCTTCTCTGTGTACTACACTTAACTAAACTAACAAACTACTACTATTACAACCTCCTCTTGGATAGTTTATACCTCTTGGGTAGTTAGTTTTTTGAACGATGAACGACCATTCAGCCACATTTCGATGACCAGTCCCATATATTAAAAGTAATTTGTAGGCTTGACAGTTTTCAAGTTGTATGTGGAAAAAGTAAAACAGACAGACGCGTCGTCTTAAAGTCTACCAAGTGTGTTTGTTATGATAACGAAACTGGAAATTATTATTTTTTTTTTGCAAATAAGACACATAGAAAATATTTAACCTAAACAACAAATAAAAAAAAATAAATGTTTATAATATGAAGACAAACAAAACTAGGCAGGCTGCTGCCGGCTCTGGCATGTATAAAAAAAATATACAGACACTCAGCCAGGAAAGAGCAACAAACAAAAAAAAAATTGTTATGACCAGACTCCAGAGTCTTGGATAATCCAAAAAATTAAATTAAAATGTCTTAAGAATTTAAAGTAAGGAAACATATGCTTGAAATTCACAGCAGGTTTTAATAAATATTTACATTATGAAAATTGAAAATTCGCAAAACTTTATTTTTTATAAAAAAAAAATATTCAATTAAGTGCAGTTTTTAACACTTTAAATGTGAATTTAGTTGAAGAGTTTATATGATTTTTTTAAATGTGATTTTTAATGACCTTTAAGATTTACAATACAAAGTTGCAAAAATGTCATTAAGGGCAATGTAAACAGGTTAGATTTTCAAAATATGTGCAGGTTAGATTTTCAAAATATGTGATTTAGGCATGAATGTTTCTAGAAATTGTTTTAAATTAAAAAAATAATAATGCAAATTAATTTTACCTATTGTTTACATATTTTACATAAGGTAAAAATTTGAGTTTTGTGTTGTTTGCACTAGGTTAGAAACAATTTTACCGAATAATTATTAAAATTGTAACTTTTAAAAAAAATTTCAATTGTTTACATTTTGTAAACAAGTATTTTAAATAAATATTTCCATTGTTTACATTGTGTAAAACATTATTTTTGTTATTTTATTAACAAAATTATAGTTAAACATTAAAATTGTCGAATTTTAAATACATTTTTCTATTGTTTACATATTTGACATAAGGTAAACGGTCAAATTTTAATATTGTTTTAATTCAGTTAGCAAAAAAAAATTTAAATAGTGTGTATGATTTCTAAAATTGCGTTTTATTTTTCATATTTTACATGAGGATCAAATTTAATTTTTATGTTGTACAATTCTACAATTGTTTACATTTTGTAAACAATCATTTTTACATTAAAATTATTATAATTTAATAAAAATTTACATTAAACTATTTAAATAAGTATTTTTAATAGATATTATCATTGTTTACATAATTGTTTACATTCTGTAAAACATCATTTATATTGTTTAATTAACAAAATTATAGTTAAAAATTAAAAAAAAGCAAATTTTAAATGAATTTTTCTATTGTTTACATATTTGACATAAAGTAACCCGTGAAATTTAAATATTGTTTTATTTCAGTTAGCAAAAAAAGTAAAAGACTTTATATGATTTCTTAAATTGCGGTTTTTATATATTTTACATGAGGTAAAGTTTTATGTTTTTTACACTCGTTTGGTAACAATATCCCGAATAATTATTAAAATTGTCAATAAATGTTGTATATTGTTTACATTGTTTTACAGACAAACTTAATTAAAGTGTATTTCTATGTAACTTTAAAACAATTTTACAATTGTTTACATTTTGTAAAAATTCATTTTTACATTAACATTTTTATAGTATAAAATAATTTTACATTAAAACGATTTAAACAAGTATTTTTAATAGATATTATCAGTGTTTACATAATTGTTTACATTGTGGAAAACATAATTAATGTTATTTTATTAACAAAATTGTAGTCAAACATTAAAAATCTCTTAAAAAACGAATTTCAACAAAATTTTTGCCATTGCTTACATATCTGGCATAAGAAAAGCCGTTAAATTTAAATATTTTTTTTAGCTAAGTTAGCAAAAAAAGTAAAAGAGTTTATATGGCTTCCTTAATTGCGGTTTTTACATTTTTTACATTAGGTAAAAATTTAAGTTTTATGTTGCTTACACTCGGTTAGTAAAAATAAACCGAATAGTTATCAAAATTGCTAACAAATGTTGCATATTGTTTACATGGTGTAATATAATATATAAATTAAACACAAATTTAACTAAAGTGCATTTCTATATAACTTTTGAACAATTTTACAATTGTTTACATTTTGTAACAATAATTTTTACATTAAAATTAATATAATGTAAAATAATTTTACATTAAAACTATTTAAACAGGTATTTTAAGTAAATATTACCATTGTTTACATAATTGTTTACATTGTGTAAAACATAATTTATGTTATTTTATTAACAAAATTATAGTTAAACACTAGAAGTGCCTTAAAAAGCAAATATTAAATAAATGTTTCCATTGTTTACATTTCTATATAACTTTTAAACAATTTTACAATTGTTTACATTTTGTAAACAATAATTTTTACATTAAAATTAGTATAATTTAAAATAATTTTACATTAAAACTATTTAAACAGGTATTTTAAATAAATATTACCATTGTTTCATAATTGTTTACGTTGTGTAAAACATAATTTATGTTATTTTATTAACAAAATTATAGTTAAACATTAAAAGTGTCTTAAAAAGCGAATTTTAAATAAATTTTTCCATTGTTTTCATATTTGACACAAGATAAATCATGAAGTTAGCAAAAAAGTAAAAGAAATTATATGATTTCTTATATTGCGCTTTTTACATAGCTGACTTGAGGTAAAATTTTTTATGTTTTTCATACTCAGTAAAAATATTCCGAATAATTATTAAAATTGGTAACAAAAATTGCAAATTGTTTACATAATGTAATATAGTATATAAATTAAACAAAAATTTAACTACCCGGGTGAAAATGACCATGTATGTTCATACATGCTCATACATGATTCAATGTTTGATAGTATATGAACAATATATGGAAATGTATGTCATATATGGGAGCATATATGAACATACACAAGTAATGTAATATTCCATATATGTAAATGTATGCAACTACGTGTAGATAGATATGTCATACTCCTTTATATATGCTATGCATCTGCATAGCATACATGTCTTAAAAACATTTTTTTTAAAGGTTGGGTTCGGCAGAACTTTGCAAAATTGGACGAAGTTCATGTATGGGTTCAGTCTGAAAAAGTCGTTCGGTTGGACAATAATGATCATACATCATCAAGATTGATTATAATTTTTGTATTCTATAGGCGAATATGAACGGCACTAACGTAAACATTATTTATATTACTGAGAGAGCTGCGAAGGATTTCATCCCTTAATAAGATTTGGTGTTCTGAATTAAACTTTAATGATTGCATTCCCCAATCACAATTTATCGAATGAATTTACATTTGATTTTAAAATATAGAATGAATTCGGTTTCTTTTTCATTCGACTTTAAAATTGAATGCGTAAGTTTTTATAAATTCGATTTTTAAAAGTCTCATGAATAATAAATAAACGAAATAACGAATGCATTCAGTTTTTAAAATTCTTATAAACAAGAGTTCGATTTAATGGTAAAAATCGAATCCATTCCAAGAAATATTGATATTTTAAAGATAATTGTATCCAGTGACTATAAAAATCGAATGTATTTTTGTGAATTCATTCGAAAAGTGGTTAATTCTTCGAAGCTTTGATTAGCCTAAAGTATCATTAAGTCCAAAGTATATTTTTAAAATATTCGTTAGTTTTTATTAAAAAATCAGTGTCATAAATTAGTACAAATTATTTATATTTGAAAAAATTTCAATTAATAGACGTTTTATGGAAAAAAAATAAAAAAAAAGAATTTTACATACAAATTCATGTATGACAATGTATGATCATTAATGTACATGTACCCTCAAATTACGGATATGTACTTGTATGGACATCCATATATGCATCATATATGAACATACATGGTCATTTTCACACGGGAATGTATTTTTTTAAAACAATTTTACAATTGTTTACATTTTGTAAACAACTATTTTTACATTAAAATAATTATAATAAAAAATAATTTTACATTAAAGCAATTTTAACAAGTATTTTTAATAGATATTATCATTGTTTACATTGTGTAAAACATCATTTATGTTATTTAATTAACAATATTATAGTTAAACATTAAAGTGTCTTAAAAAGCAAATTTTAAATAAATGTTTCCATTGTTTACATTTCTATATAACTTTTAAACAATTTTACAATTGTTAACATTTTGTAAACAATAATTTTTATATTAAAATTAGTATAATGTAAAATAATTTTACATTAAAACTATTTAAACAAGTATTTTAAATAAAAATTACAATTGTTTACATTGTGTAAAACATAACTTATGCTATTTTATTAAAAAATTGAAGTTAAACATTAGAATTGTCTTTAAAAGCGAATTTTAAATAAAAATTTCTATTGTTTACATATTTGACACAAAGTAAACCGTGACATTTAAATATTGCAGTCAAAATTTGGTTTAAAAATTATGATTTTATTTGCAAATTTTTTTTTATTGTTTACATTATGTAAAAAATTGCTTATTTTATTGATTTTACAATGAAATTATCCAAAAAAGGTTTTAAATAAATTTTACTAATGTTTACGTTGAGTAAATGTATACGGAATATACAAAATTGTAAAATTAACGATTTTTTACATAATGTAAAGAATTGTAAAAATTGCAATTAAAATGTTTCAGAGTCTTGAGAGTTTTTTTTATATATTCTTTTTACGGAAAAATGTCTCAGATTCGGAGAATTCTTAACAAAAAAAATTCTCAGATTAAGAGAATTGTAAAATACGGAAAAATGTTTTTTAAACTTTGCTACTCAAATTTTCCACTGTGAAAAATGTAAATAATTCCTATCCATCCATGGTGAACTTTAATTCTAACTTCAAGTTTTGTTTTTCTTGAATATTTGTGTGTTACAGTTAAATATCAAGGTTGAAAATTAACACCTGCAGTTTTATTTCTGGTTTGCGTCTCATTTTTTTTTTTGCTACAATATTTTGTCCAAATAACATTAAAAAGCTAACAAATTTTTACAATTTCCTCTAAAAAATTTGTTAAGAGAATTAAAGTGAATGTTTTAGCACGACTTTTTCTTCTTCTACTTTTGATTTCTGACAAAAAAAAAAGATCCATCTAAATATGTACGAGGGTGGGCTAATCAATTTGAGAATAACACTTCATCCTACTTTTAGCAAAATTTAATTTTTGCTAAATCCAATTGTTGCAAAAATTTAATGTTTTTCCTAAATATATTTTTTTTGCAAATTCCATTTTTGCAAAGTTCCATTTTTACAAAAGTATATTTTTGCAAATTTCCATTTTTACAAAATTACATCTTTTGCAAAATACCGTATTTTCATTTTTTTTTTTTTAGCAAAATTTGATTTTTGCTAAATATTATTTACTTAAAATCCCTTTTTTACAATATTCCATTTTTGCAAAATTTCTTATTTTAATTTACTCAAAGTTCTGGTCTTGCAAAATTCGCTTTTATTAAATGTCATTTTTGTAAAATTGCATTTTTTGCAAAATTCCATTTTTACAAAATTTTATTTTTGCAACCCAGCAAAACTTAGATTACCAAATAAGGTATAAAATAAGGTATAGGATCTCTTATTTTATACATTGCAGCATTGATGATTTTAACAGGCGATGAGACTCAAAGTAATGCATCCACATTATCACAAAGAATACCAGTAAGGTATAAAATAAGTCATAAATTTATAACGAAGAAAACGAGTAAGGTGTAAAATATATGATATTTTATAGGTTACGAGAAATGAAATAATATAGCATACCAGAAGATAATATATAAGGTGTTGCGAGTACCCAGCAAAACTTTGGTAATAGGTAGTGATTATATAACACATTACCAGGTAATGTATATGGGGCATTCCATGCCAAATCACTCACTTTTAGGCCCGACCCCCTTCGATTAATTTTATTTTTGGATATGTTTTAGTACGTATTAAATACAACTTGCAGCCAAATTTTCAGCATTTTATACCAAGGTGGTGTTGAGTAATCAATTTTTCAAAATGGCGATTTTTTCCAAAAAATGAAAAAATTTAAATTTTCAATCAATTTTGACCAGTAAAAAATTTAGATATTTTAAAAAAAATTGGACAACGTTTTGTTGGTATTTAAATGTAGTTTTAGAAAAAAAATGTGAAAAAATTATTCGAAAAAAATTAAAATCGACTTTTTGAAAAAGTCCGAAACCTTCGATTTTTTTGTAAAAAACTATAAGAATTCTACTCTAAATTATGCAACTTTTAAGCCATAACTCGAGATGTGATCACAATTCTTTCTATTTTTTTTTTTAATTTTTAAAATTGCACCTTTTATGTTTTGGCTCTGATTTATTTTATATGGAGCTCCAAAAAAAAAAAAATGGTAGATACTGACCCTAACTTACCCTAAATATATTCATTTGGAGGTAAATATACGTCTCACAAAAATTTGGGACGATCGGACATGTGTAAGGCGCTTAGCATGGTCCTTGAAGTTTAAAAAACGGATTACAAGGAAAAATATGAATTTTTTTCTGTTTTCGCAATTTCTTTGGTATTTTAAGTTAAGTTTTAATTCAAGTGATTACAGAATTATGATGTGGAGTAAAATGCCTTTCTAATAAGGTACTAAAAACTAAAATCGGTTGAAAATCAGCCAAGTTATTACAACTTCCCCAGGCATCTAGCGCGTGCCATACAACTTGATTAAAAAATACGAGGCCCTTTTTTTAAATTTATTGAAATTTTCTACTGTAATAACATTTTTTCATTATTCATGTTTCAGTGTAATATTTTTTTGACTTTTCCAAATTTTAAAACAAAAAAAATATTTTTTTTTTTAAAATAGAGATTTCAAAAGGGTGTGGAAAATGCAGGCATTTTTAGCACTAATTTAAAAAATGTTAGCAAAACACAATATGAAAAATACTTGTCATCTAATAACATTTGAACTTGAAGAATAAAAAAATGTTATTACAGTAGAAAATTTCAATGAATTTCAAAAATCGGATTGTATTGATTAATCAAGTTGTCTGCCACACGTTAGATGCCTGGGGAAGTTGTAATAACTTGGCTGATTTTAAACCGATTTCGGTTTTTATGACCTTAATAGAGAGACATTTTACTCTACATTTCAATTCTGTAACCATTTGAATTCAAAATTAACTTAAAATACCAAAAAAATTAAGAAAACAGAAAAAAATGCATATTTTCCCTTGTAATCCGATTTTCAAACTTCAAAGCCGATGCGGCACGCCTTACCCATGTCCGATCATCCTAAAATTTTCTGAGACGTATTTTTACACCCAAGTTAATATATCTAGGGGAAGTTACGGTCAATATTTACCAAATTATTTTTTTTAGAGCACCTTATAAAATAAGCCAGAGTAAAAAAAAAAAAGTGCAATTTTCAAAATTTGAATAAAAATAGAACGAATTACGATCACATCTCGAATTATGACTTAAAAGTTGCATAATTTAGAGTAGAATTTTTTGACATTTTTAAAAAAAAATCGAAGGTTTCGGACTTTTTCAAAAAGTCGATTTTAATTTTTATACGATAAAAAACAAGTGATAATTACTTCGAATAATTTTTCATATTTTTTTTTCTAAAACTACATTTAACTACCAACAAAATGTTGTCTATCTTTTTTTAATATATCTATATTTTTTACTGGTCAAAATTGATTGAAAATTTAAATTTTTTCATTTTTTGGAAAAAATCGCCATTTTGAAAAATTGATTACTCAACACCACCTTGGTATAAAAGGCTGAAAATTTGGCTGGAAGTTGCATTTAATACGTACTAAAACATATCCAAAAATAAAATTAATCGAAGGGGGTCGGGCCTAAAAGTGAGTGATTTGGCATGGAATGCCCCATATACCTTATTTGTAGCATTATTTTAGGATGTCTTACCAAACATTTGTTCCACAGCGTATTATTTTCAAGTGAAAAATAATGCATTACTAATAATTTGCTACGTAATGCATGATTATTGAAAAAAATTTATTTCATATTTATTATTTCTAAACATTAAATCATGGATGACTTATATTTGGTTACATTATGTACTATTTGAAAGTTTGAAATAATGCATTATTCATAATTGGATGCATAATGCATTACAATTACATAAAAAAATAATTATTTTATAAAAAATGCATAAGTTTAAACTAGAGATGGGCTCACGACAAGAAATTTCTAACGAACCACACTCACGAGCATATTTCATCTACTTACACTCACTTACAATCACGTGAGTAAATTTAATACAAAAATTACTTTTTCACTACTCGTAACACCTTATATATTATCTTCTGGTATGCTATATTATTTCATTTCTCGTAACCCATAAAATATCATATATTTTACACCTTACTCGTATTCTTCGTTATAAATTTATGACTTATTTTATACCTTACTGGTATTCTTTGTGATAATGTAGATGCATTACTTTGAGTCTCATCGCCTGTTAAAATCATCAATGCTGCAATGTATAAAATAAGAGATCCTATACCTTATTTTATACCTTATTTGGTAATCTAAGTTTTGCTGGGTAGTGAAAAAGTAATTTTGTATTAAATTTACTCACGTGATTGTAAGTGAGTGTAAGTAGATAAAATACGCTCGTGATTGTGTGTCGTTAGAAATTTCCTGTCGTGAGCCCATCTCTAGTTTAAACTTATGCATTTTTTTATAAAATAATTATTTTTTATGTTATTGTAATGCATTATGCATAGGCTGACCATTCGTACTGATTTGATCAGTACATGTACTGATTTTTAGTCACGTGTACTGATCAAAATACCTTGTACTGATTTGTACTGATTTTTTAAAATATGTACTGATTGTACTGATTTTTGGACATTTCCACATAAAAAAAAAATATTTTATTAAAAAATTCTATACCAAAACTATTATTTCCATCAAATAATTCATCAGAGAAGTTTTATAAAAGCTAAGTCTGAAATACTTTCTATTAAAAAATTTCTAAGAAGCTTAAAGCTTGTGAGCCCGAAAAAAAATCTGAGTTGGTTTTTATAGGGGAAAGCTCATGATGATAGATTTTCTATATTTTAGGAAGAAATTGTAAGTGCATTAGTCCAAATAAAAATAGAATGTGTGGATGTGGTAAAAACATGCGCGATTTTATTCCGAAAAATGGACACAAGAATTTTTTAAAAAATATTTGCTCATGATTTGGGAGTTTTTCTATAAGGAAGAGAAAGAGATCTCTGAACTTAAGAAAAAAGTCCTTAGAATCGGGGAGATTCTCACAAGAACTAAGTCTTCGTAATGCCATTCTCAAAACCTTTGTGGTTTGTGTTGAGTTGTTGTCTGTGAAGAGATTCATTTTCTGTAAAATTACTATAACAGTTCATGTCAGTTGTTTTTACTGAAATACAAATAACAATATAAAATAATTGTGTTAATTAAATCAAAACTTTTTGAGTGGTAAAACATTCCTCATAATTTTTCTTTTTATTCGAATTTTTATAAAGCTCTTCAATGAAAAAAAAATATATAAAAATGTAGGCGTACTGATTTGAGTCCGAGAAAAAATGGTCACCCTAATTATGCATCCAATTATAAATAATACATTATTTCAAACTTTCAAATAATACATAATGTAACCAAATATAAGTCATCCATGATTTAATGTTTAGAAATAATAAATATGAAATTTTCCAATAATCATGCATTACGTAGCAAATTATTAGTAATGCATTATTTTTCACTTGAAAATAATACGTTGTGGAACAAATGTTTGGTAAGACATCCTAAAATAATGCTACAAATAAGGTATATACATTACCTGGTAATGTGTTATATAATCACTACCCATTACCAAAGTTTTGCTGGGAATATTCCATTTTTGCAAAATTCCATTTTTACAAAATTCCACTTTTACAAAATTTCATTTTTGCAAAATTCCATTTTTACAAAATTCCGTTTTTGCAAAATTCCATTTTTACAAAATTTCATTTTTGCAAAATTCCATTTTTACAAAATTTCTTTCTTGCTAAATTTATTTTTTGCAAAATTCTATTATTTGCAAAATTCCATTTTTACAAAATTCATTTGTACAAAATTTCATCTTTACAAAATTTCATTTCTAGGAAATTCCTTTTTTTACTAAATTCCTTTATTGCAAAATTCCTTTTTTACAAAATTCCTTTTTTGCAAAATATTATTTACTCAATATTCTGGTACTCTAGTGGAATTTGTTAATTTTTAATTTATTACGACGAAATTTAAAAAAGTTCCACCCTCGTATCTATCTGCTCATATTGACAAGTCAACTTTAACCGTATTTGAGTTCATTGAGTCGAAATTAAATAAATAAAATGATCTTTTTCGAATTTTGTTTAGTTGTTTTGTTGTTCTAGTAATTGATTTTAACACTTAATTTTAATTAATTTTTGACCATAATCCAACAATAGCTAAACAATTGCTATGAAAAACAATAAAAAAGTCTTAATAGTAGACTTAGGTACTCAAAACAATTTAAAAATAAAACACGAATTTCAATTAAAGAAAAAATTTTGTTCATTTTAAAATTATCGCTTAATACCTTTTATAGATCAATTGAAAAACAATAATTTTTTTTTGTGTTTTCAATTACACTTAAACAAAAAAGTTGTTTAAAAATGGGCCTTGCGAATGTGTTGATAAAAACGAACTAAATGTACCAAAATTTTCGAATTGTCCTTACATTTTCGTTCATAACTTTTGAAACGATGAACGGATATCGCTCAAATGCAATACCAAACTTTTTAAAGCAACAATAAGTGAATATGTTGGGCTTCAGTCATATCTTTATAATATTTTGGCCGTGATAGCTATTTCAACAGACAGACGGACATTGCTTAAATGTCTAAGAATTGATCACTGATCAATAATAGTACACATATTTTCTTTATCGGTTTCCAGACCAATATTTCGATGAGTTACAAACGTAATGATAAACTTATATAAAAATATTTATTTTTTACTTCAAAAAAATGTTAGCAACCTTGAGGTCCTAGGTTCGAATTTCATCTTTAGCCAAAATAATTTTTCAAAAACATTGTTTTATCTGTGTAATTAAAAACAAAAAAAAAATAATGTTGGTTTCGTTTTTCAAATTAAAGTGAGAAAATGTCACTTGCAATTAAATATCTATTAATTTTACGGTTTTCAATCCATAAGATATCGAACACAAAAAATCGATAATTAAATATTTAACAAAATCAATTAAAGATTAATTCTCATACATTTTGGATTGAAAATAATGTAAACATTCATACCGCAGTCCAATCAACATCATCATTCATTGAAATCCAAATAAAAAATAAAAAAAATCTCATAAAATGTTGAAAATTACTATAAACAACAACAAAGTTTCAACAATTTCAACAAACAAATTAAATTGTGAAGATGTTTAGAAAATTGAAAAATAAAAATTAAGTTTTTTTTTTATATTTTATACAAAACATATTTGTGGTAATTTACAATATTTTGTTCCCACTCATTGGTGAATAACAAAATATAAAAAATCCTGATTACAAGAAATATAAATAAAAAATTAACCCATTAATAGAACCCTTTTTTTCAGCAACTGAGAATTTTTTCTAAGAGGAAAAAAATTCTCAGCAACGAGCATTTTTTCTGGGACGAAAAAAGACTCAGCAACTGAGAGAATATTTTTAATAAAAGTTTCATAATCTTGAAAAGTTTTATAATTTTTATGAAACTTTCATAATTTTGATGAAACTTTCGTAATTTTGATGAAAGTTTAAGAATTTTGATGAAAGTTTAAGAATTTTAATGAAAGTTTAATATTTTTGGTGAAAGTTTCATAATTTTGATTAACTTTCATAATTTCGATGAACATTTTATTAATTTTTTATAAAAGTTTCATAATTTTTATGAAACTTTCATAATTTGGATGAAACTTTCATAATTTTGATGAACATTTTATAAAAATTTCACAATTTTTATGAAAGTTTCGTAATTTTAATAAAAGTTTTATTATTTTGATGAAAAGTTTCATAAATTTGATGAAAAGTTTTAAAGTTTCATAATTTTAATGAATTTTCATAATTTTGATAAAAAAAATGTTTATAATTATGATGTAAAGTTTCATAATTTATATGAAACTTTTAAAAATGTCGATAAAAATTTCATAACATTATTGAAAAATTGACAAAAAATTATAAACATTGTCATTCATTTTATTGGTAACACTGTAAGTAAAATTTGAACTTTTGACACACATTTCATAGAATCCAGTGGTATACTCCGTTCTAAAAAGTTAGCTCTAACGAATGATGAAATCTTTCGTCAGTTTCTGTGTTTTTGCAGGGTTTTCCCTCAAATAAAATCAAAAATCGCCTTAATTCCAAGAAAAATTTAAAATCCAAATATCTCGTGATTTTTACCTAACTTTTCAAAACGGGGTACACCACTGGATTCTTCGACCCAAAATTAGGCTGACGTGTCTCGGCGTTTTGGTGTGTCATTTTCAACTACTTACAGTGTAATTTAGCTAAACTTAATTAATTTGATCGAAGGTTGCATAATTTTGATGGAAATTTTTATAATTTTGATGGAAACTTTCATAATTTTGATGAAAGTTTTATAATTTTGATGAAAGTTTTATAATTTTGATGAAAGCTGCTTTATAATTTTGATGAAAGCTGCTTTATAATTTTGATGAAAGCTGCTTTATAATTTTGATGAAAGCTGCTTTATAATTTTGATGAAAGTTTTATTATTTTGATGATTTGTTTCATAATGTTGCTGAAAAGTTTCATAATTTTGAAGAAAAGTTTTATAAATTTTATGAAGGTCTCATAATTTTTATGAAGCTTTTATAATTTTGATAAAAATTTCATAATTTTGATAAAAATTTCATAATTTTGGTGAACATTTCATAATTTTGATGAAAATTTCATAACTTTGATGAAAATTTAATAACTTTGATGAAAATTTCATATTTTGATGAAAATTTCATAATTTTGATAAAAATTTCATAATTTTGATGAAAGTTTCATAATTTTGATGAAAATTTAATAATTTTGATGAAAATTTAATAATTTTGATAAAAATTTTATAATTTTGATGAAAATTTCATAATTTTAAAGCAAATTTCATAATTTTGATGAAAATTTCATAATTTTGATGAAAATTTCATAATTTTGATGAAAATTTCATAATTTTGATGAAAATTTCATAATTTTGATGAAAATTTCATAATTTTGATGAAAATTTAATAATTTTGATGAAAATTTAATAATTTTGATGAAAATTTCATAATTTTGATTTAAATTTCATAATTTTGATTTAAATTTCATAATTTTGATTTAAATTTCATAATTTTGATTTAAATTTCACAATTTTGATAAAAATTTCATAATTTTGATAAAAATTTCATAATTTTGATAAAAATTTCATAATTTTGATAAAAATTTCATAATTTTGATAAAAATTTCATAATTTTGATAAAAGTTTCATAATTTTGATAAAAATTTCATTATTTTGATTTACATTTCATAATTTTGAAAAAAATTTCATGATTTTGATGAAAGTTTCATAATTTTGATGAAATTTTTATAATTTTGATAACAGTTTCATGATTTAAATGAAAAGTTTCATAATTTTAATTAAAGGTTTTATTATTTTGAATGAAAAGTTCCATTATTTTGATGAAAAGTTAAAAAATTTTTATGAATTTTCGTAATTTTGATAAAAAAAATTTATAATTGATTCTCAAAGAGGATCAAAATATTGGAATCGAATAAAATAATATTTATTTAAAAGAAAAAGCTGGTCTCGAGCTCGAAGATTTTTTATTTATTTAGTATGTAATAATTTTATAAAAAAATTAAATTTAATTACAATTTTACAAATTTTTTAATAAAAAAAATTAAAATATTTCATGTTTATTTTTTAAATTAAAAATTTTTTACATTTATGATAAAAAATGTCATAAATTTGAAGAAATTAAATTTGAAATTTGAGACAATGAGAAAATCTGAAAAAAATCAAGTGACAACACAGGCTAAGTGGAGATGTCGACAGCTTTCGGAAGATGCCACCCTTCCATCATCAGCACTCGTTCAATCGCCACACACTTAATGTGTGTCAGATAAAAATTAGCCATTTAAATGAAACTTTTGAACAAATTAAATACGGGAATTACTCGGGAATTACAATTTTATAAATTTAATAAACATTCATAAATTTCATCGACATATTAATAAATTTAAAGAACAAATTGATAAATTTAATAAACAAAATTGTAAATTTAATGAACATTTATACACTTAAAAATTCATAAATTTAATGAACAAATTCTTAAATTAAATAAACAAATTCTTAAATTTAATAAACAAATTCATAAGTTTAATGAACACATTTATAAATTTAATGAACAAATTCATAAATTTAATAAACAAATTCATAAATTTATGAACCAATTCATTAATTTAATTAACAATTACATAAATTTAATGCACAAATTCATAAATTTAATGAATAAATTCATAAATTTATTATTTTTTTTAAATTTTGTAAGGAAATAAAATAATCTATTGACTCCCTCTCAATGGATTAAATTTTGTTCGTTCATGTTAACAATTTCTTTGTATGTTTTTCGTAGCACACCATCGTCGTCTTCGTCGTCGTCGTCATCATTATCCAAACATTTTGATACTTACAATTGTTGTTGAAGAAGAGTATTCTTCTTCCATAAAACAAAAATGCAATTAACATAAAACAGATGCATGTTACAATATGAATATGAATGCTGTTGATTTCTTCATCAACATTATCATCATCAGTAACAGCAGCAACTAACAATAACAGCAGCAACAATATTAGTGTTGGACTCTGTCTATGATAGTTTCATTGGACTCTTAGCTCAGTGTGTCTTGCCTCGTTATAGTTGCTGATGCTGCTGCTGCTGCTGCAAATGTTGCATGTATGGTACAATTCTTTACTTTCAAGTGGATTTATTGTTTGTTGAATAACAAACAATATGAATTGTGTGTTGTTTTTTTAACGCTTTGAAGTTTTTGATCTGATCACACATTAAACAACAACAAACAGCAATTACAGCAATTCATGAGTAGAAGACAATTGCTGCAGCCAAAGTCCAAAAATTGTAGGTAAAAAAAACTACAAACAATCATCATTATCTTAGGCAGATGGTCAAGAAGTTGCTGTAATATACATACCAAACTAAATTGTTATTATAGCATTTGTATTTGATTTGGATTTTTTGAACAAAAAAATAATGTAATTTATGAAGAGTGCAGTTTTTTTGTTTATAATGGATGCAGTTTTTTTTTTTTTTTTTTTTTTTTTTTTTTTTTTTAAAGATAAAATCTGAAGCATTGTATGCAATCAAAGCGATTGTGTTTTTAAAATCAGTTTTTTAATAGTCGAATAATCCGAAAATCTGCCTGAAGGGAAATGTCCCCTGAAATATTTTGTTTTTTGGAAATGTCTAAAAAATCAGCAAATGAGAATTTTTCTATGCGAAAAAATGTCCCAGCAACTGACAATTTTTCGAAACTGAAAATCTCTCAGCAACTGAGAATTTTTCCTAAACGCAAAAATCTTTCAGCAAAAAAATATTTTTTAAACAAAAAAAAAAAAATGTCTCAGCAACTGAGAATGATGCTTCACAACCAAATGTTTCAGCAACTGAGAATGTTTCTGTCAGCGATGGAAAAGTAAGTACTTTAGTACTATTTTCAGTACTTTTTCACTTTCCAAAATACCGTAGTATCCCCGCGATCGATTTAGTACCTTTTCATTCCAAATTTGGATATTTGAATATTTAAAAGAGTACAAGTGACGATTTAATAATTTCCTGTGAACAAAAACAATTTCTTTCAACAAAGTCGCATTTTAAAACATTAGATAATTTTTAATTATGACCCCAGTCAAATAATTGCTTTACATTAAAGTTATTTTAATGTTTTTAGTAACATTTCACATTTCTTTTTAAAAAAGAAAAAAAAAAATTAAACAAAAAAATTTTTTGTAATGTCGTTTGTCGCCGCTTTAATGTAAAAAGAAAAACAAAATGATGAGTAAACGGCGGATGTATTAAAGTCGTTTAAACTAACATTTTACTAAAATTTAGTAATGACGGACGGACGGACAAGAAAGAAAAACACATTTTTAATAACTTTTATTTTCATTAAAATACTTTCTTTTGTATATCTACTTTGTTTGTATAACTTCTGTTAAACTCCAGTTAAACTTTCTTAACACAAGGTTTTTTATTTGTTTTTATGGGGAAATTAGGGAGCCAGTTATTTGAAAAAGAGGGGAGTATTTTTAATAGATTCTTAAGGAAAATTGGTGTCAGTAGATCTGAAATTACTAAGCTACAATTTTGAAAGAAAGTAAATTAACAGAAGATTCAAAAGCTCCCTTTTTTGACTTGAAAAATCCTACTAAGGGTTAACAATGAGAAAAATACAACTCTGTAAAAAGTTGATATTGATTAAGTTTCTGCCAAATGAATACACCACGAATGAATGGGTTGTTTAACATGAAAAATAATTCCGATATTCTATTTGTTCAAAAGTTTCATTTAAATGGCTAATTTTAATCTGACACACATTAACACTCTAATGCATAGGGCCGCTTTTAGGCGGTCTTACGTTTTTTGTTGTAACTTTTAATTGGCATCACTTAAAAATTAGAGAATGGTCGATTTTGAAAGGTAACAGTGTACATATTTATATTGCGCTCACCTTCTTTTTCTAATTTTTTTTTGTCTATAAAAAAACGGCAAGTGAATTTGAAATTTAAAAAACACGTGGTTTTTTGTTACTTTAAAAAAAACCAAATATTTAAAAAAAAATTAAAAATATAAATGTTATTTCAACTGCCTAAATAATTTTACTGGTAAGTATTGTGATGCTTTGTAATGCCAAATAAAGACTTGTCTATAAAAAAAATTGTTACATAGACTTAGAAGTCATCAGTTTTTAGAGGCCGCTTAAAAGCAGCTCTGTGCAATTCTGGAAAGTGATAACTTTTTAGACAAAAACCTTTTTACACGCTCCACTAAGTGCTAAATAGCTTATATAAGTTTGTAAATTCATTTTTATCATCTCGAAACATCGGTCTAGGACCCTATAAGGTATAGACGATGATCCATTATAAATTTTAGGACGATCTGGCAATGTCCGTCCGTCTGTCTATTTGTCGATAGAAAACAAGATAAATTCAGAATGACATAACCATAGGTGTGTTTTTCTTGACAATTTAGTCAAAAAAAGCGCAAACATCTAATTTAAAATCATTAACCCACGCTCAAAATAAAATCTCTGTCCAATCAGCAAAAAATCTGCTGAAAATACACCCATTTTGAGCCATATGAGAAAACCTGTCAAGCAAGCAGAAAAATCTGCTGGTTTCATATAAAAAATCTGCTGATTTTGAAAAAATCTGCTAATTTCAGATAATAAATCTTAACAGCTAAATGTACTTAATTTATGTAAAAAATATTTTTACCATAAGTTTTTTTCTAAAACTTACATTTCTTATTTTTACCAAATACCCAGAAAAATTTTTCGAACGATATAATCGGTTCCAGAACGCATCATATTTCCCTGCAACCGATTCCACTTAACATTCCAGAATCAATGACTTATGTTTGAAATTGTTCCGAAAGCAATCGTTTCTTAGAGCAAGTAGTTTTTTTGAAAAATAATTTTACATATTCAAGAATATATTCAAGAATCTATTGTAATAGGAATATGTTTCAAAAAAAATTTCTGGGTATAATTTTCATAGGAAAATTTAAGTTTTTTTTTATTGTTAATTTAATTTGTTGGTTATAGCATTTTTAAATAATTTTTTTAATTTTATTTTTTTTAGACAAATCCTTAAAAAAAAACGAAATCAAAAAATTTTCTTGAAATCAGGATAACTAAATATTTCTGTTAAATTAGCGAAACAATCTGCTGCTTTCTGTCATTTTCGATAACTACATTACAGAGAATTTAGTAAAAATATCTATTTCAGCAGAAAAATCTGTTAAAAGCTTGCTAATTCAAACTGAAAGTTGTTTTACAAATTTTTCGACAAAGTATTTCTTCAGACTGCAAGCATTTTTCACAAAATGCCATCTCTACTTATGCAATACACTTTTTTTTTTTTAATTTTTATAATAAAAATTATTATTTTTTAACTTGTATAGAAGTATCTAAGTTAAAGTTTTATAATTAAACTTGATAAAATAAATTACTTAACACTTACTATAAAAATAAGCTTATATGTATGAAAGAATATACAAATTTTGGTTGCCTTTTTTAACATTTATATGAATGAAATGTTAAATTAATATATTTTTTTATAAAATTAACTTTTGAAAACCCATCTACATGTTTTTTGCAATTTTTTTCGATTTTTGTAAATATCATTTATCACATTGTTTTAAATTTTTTTATCTAAAATTGCACAGGGCCGCTTTTAAGCGGTCTTAAGAATTTTGGTTCAAAGAACTGAACTGTGCTATTATTTTGAGTTTAGATATTTTTTTGGTTGTTTTTAGCACAAAATCTACTAAATAAAAAATTATGGTCAAAAACAAACGCTTATGCATTAGAGGGTTAAGTGTGTGGCAATCGAAGGAGTGCTGATGATGAAAGGGTGGCATCTTCCGAAAGCTGTCAACATCTCCACTTAGCCTGTGTTGTCACTTGATTTTTTTCAGATTTTCTCATTGTACAACAATTATTTTTTCTCAGAAATAAATAATATGGACTCAAACCGAACTAAATAAAAATATATTTTTTAGTTTGTATAGAAAAATGATTTTTAAGCCCCGTCGCTTAAGGAAGGCGTTGTCGTAGGGGCGTAAAATTTTTCCTGAGTTATTTTCAAGTCAAATGGAAAAAAATTAGCGGGTACCGTCTCAACATTTCCAAAATAAGGGACACTCCAATGTATATTATTAATCAGTAGGGATGAGATTTGCATGCACTAAAAAATCGAAAATATGCGCTTAAAATGTGCGCTAAAAATTCAAAATATGCACTAAAAAACCTAAAAATATGCACTAAAAAGTAAAAAGTGTGCAATTAAAATCTTGTTTTCATAGAAAAAACTTCTTAAAAATCAAACAATAATGATGGGTTTAAAAAGTAACATTTAAAACTTTAAATAAGAAACATGTTTGTTACAAATTAAGACAATCTATAAAAAAAAATTAAAAAGAAAAAATAATTTTTCTTACTTTGAAAATTATTTTTTAAAATTTATAAGTTTTTGTAACAAAAATATTTCAATTTGTGTTTTTGATAATTTATGCCAAAATATGCAAAAATATGCACTTAAAAGTTGGAAATATGCACAAAATATGCATTTTAAACCAAAATATGCAAAATATGCATTTTCACCAAAATATGCAAAAATATGCAAAAACAAATCGATGCCATTTTAACGCAAATTTCTTGATTCGGAAAGATAATTGGTCGATATCGTTTTTAGACTATCGACAAAAAACATGCATTTGCATGGAAATCTCATCCCTATTAATCAGTGATCGATTTTAGAAATTTAAGCGATGTCCGTCTATCTGTTGAAATGGCGAGCACGGCTAAAATTTAACAGATATTTAACTGCAACTTACCATATTTACTTGTTGTTGCTTCGAAAAGTTTGGTATTGTATTAAAGCGATATCGGTTAAGCGGTTTATAAGTTATGAACGAAAATGTAAGTATACGTCAAAAATTTTGGTTCATTCAACATAACCTAAAAATACAAAATGCTTTATTTCGGCTGCTGGTTGACTTTTTTGAATATAATTTGATGCCGAATGGTATTTAAACAAGAACAAACATATTTTTTACAAAAAAAAAATCGGGGATTTTTTTTTCACCAACAATTTTTTATCGCGGAAATTTTATTTTAATTTTTTTTTCGCTGACTTTCGGCAAGGTCGAACTTAACTTTTTTACTTGTTTTTATTTAATTTCGTAATTTTTTTGATGAAATTTTATTTTTGTTTTGAGTAGGTGTATTTTAGCTCGAGGTCATCATATCCTTTATTAAAACTATGATATTCTCATAGAATAAATTTCCAAAAAATTATTTTTCTGTTTTAAATTTATTTATGGTGGTAATTTTTTTGAAAGATTCCATTGTCAAGACTATTTAGCAAATATAAAAACCCTATACTACAAATATTTGCTTAGTCTTGGCAATGGAATCTGAAAAATGGTGTTTTCTTTTCTGAAAAAAAAATGTTTGCCTTTTTAGGGCATACATTTTTAAAATGTTTAACACACCTAAAAAACCTATAAAATTTTGCATTTTATTTGACTGGAATAGAACACAGCATACAGCAATACTCTGCCTTGTATTTTTTAACAGCTGTTTTGAGAAAACAACACAGAAAAACCCAGCTGTTGTATAAGACAATTTCAACCCCGTGATTTTTTACGGGGTAAAAAGTGCAACTTTTTTGCACTTTATAGGGCAGACATTTTTAGAAAAGAACGCGATATTCTTTATAAGCGTTGACACTTTTTAGAAAAGAACACAAAAACACAATTTTCGGGGCGAAATGCAAAAAAAAGGCACATTTTTGGGCAGAAAAGAAAACATCATAAGTCTTGCAAAAGTGGCCAGCATAAATAAATTTAAAACAGAAAAATAATTTTCTCGAAAATTATTCTATGACAAAATCATAGTTTTATTAGTAAATTAAATAGCTCGAGGGAGCTAGAATAAACCTAAATCGATTTTTTTTTTTTTCACCAAAAATTTTTTTCCGCGGAATATTATTTTAAATTTTTTTTTCGCTGACATTCGGCCAGGTCGAATTTTACTTCTTTTACTTGTTTTTATTTCATTTCGTAATTTTTTAGTGAAATTTGATTTCGTTCAATTTTTTATAAAATGTTATTTTTGTTTTGAGTAGGTTTATTCTAGCTCGAGGTCATTATTTCCTTTACTAATTAAAACTATGATATTCTCATAGAATAATTTTCAAGAAAATTATTTTTCTTTTTTAAATTTATTTATGTTAGTAATTTCTTGGAAGATTCCATTGTCAAGACTATTTAGCAAATATAAAAACCCTATACTACAAATATTTGCTAAATAGTCTTGGCAATGGCATCTGACAAATTCCGAAGCACGTGTCGACTAACAATAAGTCTTACAAAAGTGACCAACATAAATAAATTTAAAACAGAAAAATAATTTTCTCGAAAATTATTCTATGAGAAAATCATAGTTTTAAAGAGTAAAAGAAATAATGACCTCGAGCTAGAATAAACCTAAATCGATTTTTTTTTTTCACCAAAAAATTTTTTCCGCGGAATATTTTTTTTAAATTTTTCTTCGCTGACATTCGGCAAGGTCGAATTTTACTTGTTTTTATTTCATTTCGTAATTTTTTAGTAAAATTTCATTTCGTTCAATATTTTATAAAATGTTATTTTTGTTTTGATTAGGTTTATTCTAGCTCGAGGTCATTATTTGGTCGATTTGTATGGGGGAAATTGACCTTTTTCAGTTTTTTACGATTTACGCCTATTTAAACAAAATTAATAGGCATGTGTGGTATCAGATTAAAGGTATTAAAAATACCTATCTCGTGGTGCTAACAACGGGCCAAAGAAGTTAATATTTTTCGACTTATTAACAAAAATGTCCTAAAATGTTGGTATTTTACCCAATATGACGAAAAGTTGTGCATGTTTGGACATGAATTTTATTTCCTTTACTAATTAAAACTATGATAATCTCATAGAATAATTTTCAAGAAAATTATTTTTCTGTTTTAAATTTATTTATGTTAGTAATTTTTGCAAGGCGTAGTCGACACGTGTTTCGGAATTTGTCGATTACATCTTGCAAAAAATTACCAACATAAATAAATTTAAAACAGAAAAATAATTTTGTTAAAAATTATTCTATGAGAATGTCATAGTTTTAATTTTAATTATTAAAGGAAATAATGACCTTGAGCTAGGATAAACCTATTCAAAATATAATATTTAAAAGTTCGAATAAAATAATTTTTATTTTTTTAAAAAAATTAATCAGAATTTAAATTTTATTTTTAATTATAATTTTAAAAATTTTGTAACCATAAAATTTATAAAAAAAAATAATTAAAGTAGTTATTATTCGACCTTTCCAATTTAAATAAATAAAATCTTGTAAACAAATATTATTTTATTCCATTTCAATATTTCTATCCTCTTTGAGAATCATCATCAGAGGAATTAGTGAATTTTAATACACACTATCCACTCAATTTTAGATGTCAATGCGTTCACAACATATTTTTAAGTTTTTGTGTGTATAAAAATTAACTAATTAACCTGATGATGATCCTCAAAGTGGATCGAAATATTGGAATGGAATAAAAAGAATATTTATTTACAAGAAAAACTGGCCTCGAGCTCGAAGAATTTTTATTTATTAATAAAAAATCTCTTTTTAAATAAGTACGTACCTCTTTACACTATGTCATTTAATGTTGATGATAATGATAATGTGTTCAAGTTTAGGCCATATAAATTTCCTATGGGAAGTCACGTCATTTTTTTTTTTTTAAAGGTTTTTCATCCCCACCTTAGTAAGTTCAGTTAGTCGTCCATTGCTCAAAAAGAAAAGGGTCATTGTAATTAAAGCTTAGCTTTGGGTCAGTATAAATATAGACAGAAATGCAAACAAACATTGAAAGACAGAAGGACGGACAGACAGACTAAATGACGGACGAACCGACTTTTGTTACCCCAGCAACAACATCATACGCATATTAAAATGCATTATAAACACAATTTACTTTAGTATTGTTATTTTTTTATTTGTTAAATAAAAAATAATAATAATAATAATGAAAAAACCAACAAAATGTTTATTATGCTATCAAGCGAAAGTGTTAAATTTCTTAAAGGTTTTTTGAGGTTAAATAAAGGTATTATTTATTTATTATTAACTAAATTCAAACAAAAAAAAAATATTTTGTTAAAAATTTTTTTTTTTTAAGTTAATATGCTTTAAGCTAAAAAGATGCATTTTTAAACATTAATCATGGGGAGGAAGGAAAGACTAACAACAAAAAGTTATATGTTTGAAAATTTCCGATCAATATTAAACACATTTTATTATGTTTACAAAAAAAAAATTAAATTGAAAAATATTTTATAATTAAAATTTTTTAAAAGGCTTTGTAATCATTTTTTTAATTGCATTTTCAGATGAAAACTCAAAAGATCAATTAAATTTTAAAAATATGAATAAAAATTTAAAAAAATATTTTCTGAGTTAATATCGTTAATTTACCACAATAGTGACTTAACTCAAAAAACGTAATTATAGAGTTAATTATGTACAAGCGTAATTATATTTATGAAACCTGTCATAAATATAATGAAAATCTTCATTTAACTTCGACCAATGTTACAGTTTCATAAATGCAATGAAGCAGTTTGATAATTGTTCATAGGATCAATATATATGAAATAGTTAATTATATTTATGAAAGGTTTCATAATGTCTAGTCAATTACTTTACTAAAATCTACTATTTTTACTACTTTTACTACTGCTGGAAATTTTTAATACAAAAAGTTAACAAAACTTCCCAGTTGTAGTAAAAATAGTAAGAAATTCGGGTAAACAATTATACCTATAAATATAGTAAATAAAATTAAATAAACTTTAATGAAACTATTCATAAATATTATGAAATGTTTCATAAATACTATAAAACATTTTACAGATTAAATTTATTTTTACTACAAAATAATATTAAAACAAGTAAGAAAATTATAGTCGGTCAAGACCGACCATATAATACCCTACACCAGAGTTTCCCGGAAAATGGGTCCCAAGTTCAAACATGGACTGATTAGATCTATATTTTGTCAAATCTTTAATAAGTGTAAAAAGCACTCACTAATCAAACTTGAGTGGAATAGGCTTCTTTTTGTTGACAATAAATCGCTTCAACTGAATATCGGGGGAAATTTCCACATGGGACCTAAGTCCAAAAATGGTCCGATGATAATCAGATTTGATAAGGTTATTAAAGAACGCGTTTAAAATACACAAACAGAATTTTAATTAAATATTTTCTATTTTCATGAAATTTGAGAGATTTATGTGAAAATCGGGAAGGTGGTTTGTATGGGGGCTACAAGAAGAACTGGTCCGATTTCTTTAAAATTCGGAATGTTGATTTGTGTGGATAAAACATGATTACCTGGCAAATTTCGAAAAGATACCTATTAAACTGCGGCTATTAGAGTCATTTGAGCCAAAACTAAAGAGGACCTTTGCACAGTGCCACATTTGGTCAATCTAGCACGACAAAAATCAAAAAAAAAAAGTTCCCCGATTTTCATGATTTGTTTGTATGTATTATAAAACATTCCTAATAGCATGGAAATACTCATATAAGAACTATAATTCTATTCGTTATTAAGATGTGGGTGCATAAAGTTGCATCTTGTAAAATCCTGAAAGTAGTGTTCATTTTTTCGCATTAATTAAGTCGATTTTAACCCATTACTGCCTGCCCACAGATCGGCTCGTACGATTTTGATGAAATTTTGACATGTGTACCTGGAAGACCACAGAAGTTGCTAGAAAAAATAAAAAAAAATTTACCTCAGCTCCGACCTGAGATATGACATGTTTATTAGGCAGTGTAATTTTTTACTTTTATTTTTTGTTTGCGCTGAAAGGGGTCTAAAAAGTTTCTATTGGGTGTCAAAATAACTCCAATAAATTTTCGTGAAAACCAAAATTGTCCTTACCCTCCCGCATCACGTTTTAGGTGCACTTTTCCTGAGTATTTTCGATTAAGAAAAATCTTCAATTTTTGTCAGTGAAAAACAAAAGTTAAACAAAACAAAAAAAAATCTTGTTAAATGTTCACATTTAGCCCAATCTCTTCTCTTTTTTATGAAAAAAGAATTAGCCCGATATCTTCCATCTAGCCCGCGCTAAATTTTTTTAAGTATCAACACTTTTTTGGGTATTTAAATACCCATTAGGCAGGAATGGGTTAAACTGTTGTAACTTTTTAACAAAAAAAGATATTTATACACTATTTTTTGGTAATTTTAAAGGATATTTAAAGGCTTTAAGTCATATCTTTTCTTCTTTTTTTAAACAAATTTTTCAATTTTTTATTAAATTTTTAACATAATAAAAAATTTTGAAAAGAAAATTATATATTATTTTTTTTTGATGGAATAGAACTTTTGTGTTTGGTCTCTATTGGTCGCCGGACTTTTTCAGACATATTGACCAATATCCATAGTACTTATTTCAGCGGCTAACTTTTGCGACCGTCTGCGACGCCGACTATAGTGGGGCGATATGTAAACCTTGTTTTTACATATTTTTTAAACATATATTTAAAAAGTGGGCGTGGCAGTTGTCTGGCCGCCCCCTTTTTTTGTGATATTATTTCTACAGTCCTTGAGAGTATATATACCAAGTTTAAAGAAATTACAACCAAAATTAAAAATTTTTTAAAATGTGGGCGTGGCCGTTAACTGGCCTCCCATTTTTTTCATAATGTTGTTTTTGAAGTCAAAACGAACATTTATACCGAATTTCCAGTCAATATAAATAAAATTGGATTTTTGTCGTCCTAGATTGGCCAAATGTGGCACTGTGCTTTGTATGGGGGCTAGGTCTAAATATGGACCGATTTTTTCCAATTTCAATAGGCTTCGTCCTTGGGCCAAAGGCTTCGTCCTTGGGCCAAAAGAGGCTTAAGTTTAAAATTTCAAGTCAATTGATTAAGAATTGCGACCTGTATCGTGTTTACGCCGTTTACATGGACAGACGGACGGACGGACGGACATCGCTAAATCGACTCAAAAAGTGATTCTAAGTCGATCGGTATACCTAAAAGTGGGTCTAGGATCAATATTTCGGGTAGTTACAAACATTAGCACAAACTCATTATACCCTGTACCACAGTGTGGTGTAGGGTATAATTAACATTAAAGATTAAATTTATTTTTCCTAAATATTTTCATATTTATGAAACTATTTTATAGTATTTTTAAAATTTTTCATAAATATTATGAAATGTTTCATAAAATGTATTAAATTTATGAAATTATTCATTGCATTTATAACCTTTCATAATATAAATAAAAATTTCATAGTGTTTACTAAACATTTCATTTACAAGAAATGAAGTATAAATAAAAAAAACAAGTAAGAAAATTACAGTCGGTCAAGACCGACAATGGGTACCGCAAAATGGGTCCCATGGACCGATTAGATTTATATTTTGTCAAACCTTTAATAAGTGTAAAAACACTCACAAATCAAATTTGAGTGAAATGGGTTTCTATTTGTTGACAATAAACTGAATATCGGGCCAAATTTTTACTAGGGGCCTAAGTCCAAAACTGGTCCGATAATTATCAAATTTGACAAGGTTATATAAGTATGCGTTTAACATACCCAAACAAAATTTGAATTAAATATTTTCTATTTTCATGAAATTTTAGAGATTTATGTGAAAATCGGGAAAGTGGTTTGTATGGGGGCTACAAGAAGAACTAGTCCGATTTCTTCAAAACTCGGAATTATGATTTGTGAAGACAAACAGGTTTACCTGCCAAATTTTGAAAATATACCTATTATAATACGGTTATTAGAGTCATTTGAGCCAAAACTGAAAAGGACCTTTGTATGGAGGCTAGGTCTAAATATGGACCGATTTTTTCCATTTTCAATAGGCTTTGTCCATGGGCCAAGAGATACTTCAGTTTCAAATTTCAAGTCAATTGATTAAAAATTGCGACCTGTATCGTGTTTACACCGTTTACATAGACAGACAGACACACGGACGGACAGACATACGGACATAGCTAAATCGACTCAGTGATTCTGAATCGATCGGTATACTTAAAGGTTGGTCTAGGACCAATATTTCGGGTAGTTACAAACATCAGCACAACTCATTATACCCTGTACCACAGTAAGGGTGGGATAGTGTTGTGTGAGATTTTAAGCAGCAGTATTTGGAATCGCTAGAACCCCTCATTTTGTGAGGTTCGTAAAAAAAGTGTATGAGCCAAAAAATGGGGGATGTCGGATAGGATCTAGGGGTCGCTCATCGGGGTCAAAGTTGGGCCTATATGGAAAAAAATCCACAAAAAGCCCCACAACTCCCCTGGTTTTGCCCCTAGAGGGGTCAAATGTGAGACCGGTCCCCATTATTTTTTTGCCCCAAACACTTTTGCCAAATATACCTAAGCCCTATCTCCTCTCCTTAAGGGGGCTCCCATACAAAGGTTGAATGTTAAAATATATTTGCTCCTACCTCTCTAGCTGTCCTAGAAGTGACCCTAGAGGAATCAAATGTATGACCGACCCCCAATATTTTTTCATCCCCAACATTTTCTTAGAACAGACATACCCTGTATCTTCAACCGTTAGGGTGGTCCCCATACATTTCTTTTTATTTTTTCTTAATTTTTTTTTATTAAATCAGCTCCTACCGGTCCAACGGTGCTTCCTAGAGGGGTCATTTGAAAGACCGGCCCCCATTTATTTTTAGCCCCCAACATTTCTTCTGAATATGCTAACTCCGTATCTCCAATTCCTAAGGGGTCTCCCACACAAAATGACATTTTTATAAAATTTGCTCCCACCGCTCTAACTGGCGCAGGGATGACCCTAGAGAATTAAAATGTATGACTGACCCCCAATATTTTTTCAGCCCCAACATTTTCTCCAAACAAACCTACCCTCTATTTTTAAGCCTTAAGGGGGTCCCCACACATTTTTTTTTATTTTTTTATAAAATCAAAAGAAAGTTGCCCCCAATATTTTTTTAGCCCCAACATTTTCCCCAAACAAACCTACCCCTTATTTTTAAGTCTTAAGGGGGTTCCCACACATTTTTTATAATTTTTGTATATAAAATCAGATCTTACCGCTCCCATGGTGCCTCTTAGGAACGGGAAATGCAGACTGACCCCCAATAATTTTTGCCCCCCACTTTTTGTCCCAACATACCTACGTCGTATTTCCACTTTGTTAGGGTAATATTTTTTCCTCTCCATTACGGCACAATACGTTGTTATAGTCCTCTATTAATTTTACGCCTCCTTCGGTAGCGTCTTTGAAAACATGTAATTGAAGTAATATTTGCAGCGCTTGCTGGTAGTCCTCACAATTTTCCCAAGTGTTTGGACCGGAACCAATGGAATTTGTTGTTAATCCGAAGCGTGCAAAAAATGTTGGTGTCTCTTATATTACAAGTTCTGGATTTACTTGTTTCGATTTCATGTTAATTATTTTCACACCCTCGAATCTTTGTTGCCACTTTCGCAGCTATCCCCCGATTTGCATTTGTCATTTTTCGTTTTATTTAACAAGAGATATTCGAATCAAATAGTGCAACTGCTTCACCACTGAGATACCAAAGATGTGAGAGAATCTCTTCTCCAATCGTTGAGACATCTTATTAATTGAAGCATAATTAGCAATCGCTTTAAAAAAATTCAAATCATTATTTGGAGGTTCTATTGCTTTAGAGGCGCTAAACCAAAATTTAACGTTAATTGTTTTTGATCAAACCTAAACCATTTTTGGGCAATATATGCCTTTTGCCATCCATCGAGCATGACTGATGGATCCTGGTGAGCTAAAATGATTATTAGGAATATTTTCACCAAGGTACTTATAATAAAACAATTTCAAGAAACTCCTTGAAGTCGTCTCTAGGTTGCTTTTCCTTAATTTGAGCACAACAAAACAACTTGATGCAGTTTGGTTTTGAGCTGGTATGTTGCCAGCCACCTTCTAATCTTCTATGTCAGGACTGTATGGTTTGTATTTTATTTATATTTTCCCACTGCTCTTTAAAACGCGCAAACATTGGCACTCCTGGTCCAGACGTTTTGCGTATTTGGTTCAAACACTTATCTTAGTTGAAGTCATAAATATGATGTTTGCATGGCAGATATAGGGGTCAGTCTGCATTTCCCGTCCCTAAGAGGAACTAAAGGAGCGGTAAGAGCTGATTTTATAAAAAAGTGTTGCTACTTATTGTACTTTTGTAAATTCTAAACACTCCAACGTTAGGTTCCAGTACCATTACGAATTTTGTTTTACTAAGGGGAGAACCCTTACAAAGTGGAAATACGCCTTATTCGGAAAAAATGTGGGGGGCAAAAACTAATGTGGGTAAGTCTGCATTCCCTATCCCTAGGAGGCACCATGGGAGCAATAAGATCTAATTTTATAAAAAAATATAAAAATGTGTGGGGACCCCCTTAAGACTTAAAAATGGAGGATAGGTTTGTTTGGGGAAAATGTTGGGGCTGAAAAAATATTGGGGGTCAGTCATACAGTTAACTTCTCTAGAGTCACCCCTGTGCCAGTTAGAGCGGTGGGAGCAAATTTTATAAAAATGTCATTTTGTGTGGGAGACCCCTTAGGAATTGGAGATAGGGTAGTGGCATATTCAGAAGAAATGTTGGGGGCTGAAAATAAATGGGGGTCGGCCTTGCTAATGACCCCTCTAGGAGGCACCATTGGACCGGTAGGAGCTGATGTAATAAAACAAATTAAGAAAAAATAAAAAAAATGTATGGGAACCACCCTAACGGTTGAAGATAGAGGGTAGGTATGTTCTAAGAAAATGATGGGGTTAAAAAAATATTGGGGGTTGGTCATACATTTGGTTCCTCTAGGGTCACTTCTTGGACTGCTAGAGAGGTAGGAGCAAATTTTTTAAAAAATTAAACCTTTGTATGGGAGCCCCCTTTGAAAGTGGAGATAAGGCTTAGGTATGTTCGGCAAAAGTGTTCGGGAGGAAAAAATAAAGGGGGTTGGTCTCACATTTGACCCCTTTAGGGGCAAAACCAGAGGAGTTGCGGGGCTTTTTGTGTATTTTTTCCCCTTTACGCCCAACTTTGACCCCGATGAGCGACCCCTAGATCCTATCCGACCTGCCCCATTTTTTGGCTCTTGCATTTTTTTTACGAACCTCACAAAATAAGCGGTTCTAGCGGGTCGAAATCGGAAACTCGTGCACTATCCCACCCCTAGTACCACAGTGTGGTGTAGGGTATAAATATTTTGAGTAGGTTTATTCCAGCTCGTTTTATTTTCCTTTACTAATTAAAACTAATTAATACTATTCTCATAGAATAATTTTCAAGAAAATTATTTTTCTGTTTTAAATTTATTTATGTTGGTAATTTTTTGCAAGACTTAATCAACACGTGTTTCGGAATTTGTCTATTAAGTCTTGCAAAAAATTACCAACATAAATAAATTTAAAACAGAAGAATAATTTTCTTGAAAATTATTCTATGAGAACATCATAGTTTTAATTGGTAAAAGAAATAATGACCTCGAGCTAGAATAAACCTACTCAAAATATAATTTTTTAAAGGTCGTATAAAACAGTTTTTTTTTAATAAAAATTAATCAGAATTAAAAACAAGTAAGAAAATTATAGTCGGTCAAGACCGACAATATAATATCCTACACCAGAGTTTCCCAGAAAATGGGTCCCAAGTTCAAACATGGACTGATTAGATCTATATTTTGGCAAATCTTTAATAAGTGTAAAAAGCACTCACTAATCTAATTTGAGTGGAATAGGCTTCTTTTTCTTGACAATAAATCGCTTCAACTGAATTTCGGGCGAAATTTCCATTTTTGGACCTAAGTCCAAAAATGGCCCGTTGATAATCAGATTTGATAAGGGTATTAAAGTACGCGTTTAACATACACAAACAGAATTTTAATTAAATATTTTCTATTTTCATGAAATTTAAGAGATTTATGTGAAAATCGGGAAGGTGGTTTGTATGGGGGCTACTAGAAGAACTGGTCCGATTTCTTTAAAATTCGGAATGGTGATTTGTGTGGATAAAACATGATTACCTGCCAAATTTCGAAAAGATACCTATTAAAATGAGTCATTTGAGCCAAAACTTAAGAGGACCTTTGTATGGGGGCTAGGTCTAAATATGGACCGATTTTTTCCAATTTCAATAGGCTTTGTCCTTGGGCCAAAAGAGGCTAAAGTTTAAAATTTCAAGTCAATCGAATAAAAATTGTGACCTGAATCGTGTTTACACCATTTACATGGACAGACGGACGGACGGACATCGATAAATCGACTCAAAAAGTGATTCTGAGTCGATCGGTATACTTAAAGGTGGGTCTAGGACCAATATTTCAGGTAGTTACAAACATCAGCACAAAATCATTATACCCTCTACCACAGTGTGGTGTAGGGTATAATAAAATTTTTTAAATGCAGTAGAAGAAATCGCTATTTTTTGACCATCAATTCTTTTGATCACCAATTTTTTGTAAACAAAGAAAAATTTAAATTATTTTAATATCTCATTACTAGGGATGAGATTTTCATGCACTAAAAAACAAAAAATATGCACTAAAAATCCTTAAAATATGCACTAAAAAATAAAATGTGTGCAATAAAAATCTTGTTTTCATATGAAAAACTTCTTAAAATGCAAAAAATAACGCCGGATTTAAATAGTAACATTTAAAACTTTATGTAAGCAAAATTTTCTTAAAAATTAAGACAATCTAAAAAAATTAAAAAAAAAATAAATTTTCTTATTTTCAAAATAAATTTTTAAAATTTAAAATAGTTTTTGGACAAAATAAATTTCAATTTGTGTTTTTGCTTATTTATGCCAAAATATGCAAAAATATGCACTTAAAAGTTGGAGATATGCACAAAGTATGCATTTAAAACCAAAATATGCAAAAATATGCATTTTCACTAAAATATGCAAAAATATGCAAAAACAAATCGATGCCATTTTAACGCAAATTTCTTGATTCGGAAAGATAATTGGTCGATATCGTTGTTAGACAATCGACAAAAACATGCATTTGCATGGAAATCTCATACCTACTCATTACTATACACTTAAGTGTACTTAAATTAAACAATAAAATCTTTTCTTTAGCTGATGAATTTAAGCATTTTGTAGGTTATGTGAGATGTAC
Source organism: Pegoplata infirma (assembly GCA_963921195.1). Taxonomy (NCBI): domain Eukaryota; kingdom Metazoa; phylum Arthropoda; class Insecta; order Diptera; family Anthomyiidae; genus Pegoplata; species Pegoplata infirma. Next base: position 46,110,172 of record OY992536.1, on the reverse strand, counting down.
TAAAATTTTCGTTCGTAACTTTTAAACCGATATCGCTTAAATAAAATAACAAAGTTCTTGAAACAACAATAACCCAGCAAAATTTTTTGGAATCGTTTCTTTGTAGCATGTATGCACGAGTAGGTAGGTATCCATAGTTTAACATAATTATTGTTAGGTACAAAATGTTTTAAAGTCCGCGATTTTTTTCTTCAGAAAATGTCGAGAATTTTAAAATTCTATAGAATAAATGTGTCAAAATCAAAGCCTTTTTCTATAGGAAAAATGTCTTAGAATCTGAGACTTTTTCTATAGGAAAAATGTCTCAGAATCTGATACTTTTTCTATAGGAAAAATGTCTCAGAATCTGACTTTTTCTATAGGAAAAATGTCTCAGAAACTGAGACTTTTTCTATAGGAAAAATGTCTCAGAAACTGAGACTTTTTCTATAGGAAAAATGTCTCAGAAACCGAGACTTTTTCTATAGGAAAAAAATACACTCAAAATAATCACTCTGTTAAATTACAAAGATACTCTGCTGAGCCAGCAGAACATACCAAAGATTTCCAACCAGCAAGATTTTTTGTTATTTTACGAAGAAAACTCTATAAAATGATTTCGATAAAAAAAAACTGTAAATATCTGTAAAATATTGATAAAACCGAAAAGAATTTTAACAAAAAAACTCTGAAAATTTACAAAGTTTTAGTTAAATGCATTTTATGAGTTCAAAATTTTACCGAAAAAACTCTGTAAATTTACAAAGTTTTGTGAATATTACGAGTTTTTAAGAAGTAACTCCAATTTTACACGTCGTCCTCGTAAAATTTACCGGTACACTTTTTAATGAGTCATATTTGAAAGTTTTTTGAAGTGATTTTTATTTTTACAGAGCAATAAGTAAAATTACAAATGAAATTTAGTATTTTGGTTAGGAGAAAAAAACAAAGTATTTTTCTAAAATCCGTATTTTAACAAAAAAAACTATTTTACTATATGTAAAATAGAGATTACAAAGTAAAAAGTAAAATTACAGATACAATTTTGTTTATCGGTCAAAGAAAATACAAAGAATTTTCTTAAAATCTGTATTTCGACAGATAACTTTGTCAAATATCTGTCGAATTGAGATCACAGTCATTTTACCGAGTATTTTACAGAGTAATTATTTTGAGTGTAAGTTACAGTCACATTTGTACAAAATTTTGTCCGTGATCGTCATTTCAACAGACAGACATTGCTTGAAAGTCGGTCACTAATCAAGAAAAATAAAAAATAAATTTCAAAATTAACTTTTCGGTTGTCTTAACGAAAAATTTAGTTGCTGGTACTATATTCGATTGTGACAAACAAATATTATGGTTGTGACAGTTATAAATTAGTTATCTAACTCGAATTCAATTGTGACTACCAATGTTCAATCTTGGCAACCAGAATGTTATGTATCAATTGAATTTTTGTTGCCTCAACTAAATTTTAGATTTTTATGTGTGAGTGCGAATTAAAAAATATTTTACAAAAAACTGGGTTAAAAACGAATCATTCAGCTCAAAATATACTAAAAGTTTAAGCTGTCATAAGATTTTTCTTTTCAACTTTTAAATATTTGCCATGACAGATCTATCGTGCTTGAAATTGAGCATTTCCAATTGGGCTAGTTTTAACAACGAAAAAAATTTCCATTGATTTTTTTTTGTTTTAAAAACTGTTTATTATTTGTGTCTACAAAAAAAAAGCTTCATTGAAGTGTAAAAATTTAATTACTAATTTTAGTTGTATTTTTTTTATATTATTTTGTTAATACAACTTTTTACAAAACTTTCTTTTAAATTTTCTTAAAAAACATTTTAAAGGTTTTCTTAAGAAGTTTCAATATCATTTGAAGATTTTATGAACTACATACAGATAGATATTCTGCTATTGTGTTATACTATTACTATTTCCTTTAATATATAATTACTTGTTTTTTTTTTTTCTTTTTGTTTAAATTTTATTTTTTTATTTTATTTTTTTCCGCTGAAAATTTTTTTTGTATTATTTGCAGTTTTTATTTCAATTTGTTTAGTTTTGTTTAGTGGAGTTTTTATATTTTTGTCTCAATTTAAGATCTAGAAAATTAGAAACTATAATTTGAATTAAGGCGAAAAGCTGACAGCACACAAAAAATTATTGGCTAAAAATTTTCAATTAAATCTATTGATCAACAAAATTTAAATGAGTCAAACTGTCGAATTACGAATTTTCAACAGATTTTTTTTTTCGCTTTAATTTATTTGAATAGATTAATTCAAAAATATACAAAATAATCGGGGTTTACTTTTTTATTGTTGGCAACCTATTGGAAAGCAAAAAAGAGGAATTTTTTGATAATTTTGTCATAAGCTTACAATTCATTTGTTAAATCAATCATTATTTTGATTGACTATAAATAAAAAATTGATAAAATTTTTGATCAAAATGGAAAAAATGTTTGATTGAAAAAATTTTCAATCAATCACCTACAATTTGATGATTGGTATAAAATTTTTTTTAATTGGAGGAATTTCAATCAAAAAAATTTATTGAATCTGCATTTTCGTTGATTAAAATTCAAATTTTTTTGTGAGCTTGCCGTCTGGTTTTTGGGAAATTGGGTATAAACCGTTGCACATACAGACACAGTTTCAATAAAAATATTTTTTTCTTACAAAAATTTATTAAAATTAGCAAATTTTTGCCTTTTGACTAAAACTTTTGTTGAAGCCGAATATTGGCCGAATAATCGATAAGTCCGAAAAAGGTTAGAATCATTTTTTAAAATCCAAAGAAACTGTGTTTATTTAAAGTTTTTTTGTAGTTTGTTGCCTTGCCGTCCCAATTGCAATTTACTCTTCCAAATCTAAGTTTTATTTACAACATTACCTTCTCTTGTCTTTTGTTTTTTTTTTTATATACAGTGTCCTACAAAAGTTTGCATACAGTGACTCAAAAATAATAGAACAGCAAATATTTAATAGCAGTTCTTTACCGGAAACGTTATCAATACTAAAGGCATAATTACTTGAGCGAATACGGTTCGGAGACGTGTCAGCTGATACGTTAGCTTGTATTAAAATAAATAGAAATAGGTACTTAAACGAATACGTGACGGTGCTGTAGCGGCCGAACCTAAATAATTTTGATTTTCCGTACGTTTTACGTGTCAGCTGATTTTGTTTTTTATTTTGTGTTGAAATTTTTTCATTTGTGTGGCAGAATTGAAAAATAAATATAAATAAACGAAAAAAAAATGTTTTTCTGTAAATATAAATTAAAAAAATCACAAATAACCACTTTTTAAAATAAAATTTGTAAATTAATATGACACGTTGAAACGGAATCAGTAATTGCTAAAACGATACAACAGCCCGTCACGCTACAGCACCGCTACAGTAGCGCTTAAGTGCCCAGGCCTTAAACCTGATTATTATCAATCAACTATAATTGAAAAAAATGCTATATATGAAATTTTCCAAGCTTTAATTCAAGCTTGGTAGCGTCCAGATTGAGCAAATATTAAAAAAGATACGAGGGTCGCACTGAAAAACTAAATTATTTATAGATATTTTTTAGAAAATTTTTTAAAAATATTTGAAAGTCGAGTTTTTCCAAGTTCGAACACTAGAAATTTAAAAAATAATCCAGTTATTTTTATTCAGTTATCAGCAAGTTTTTCCAACAACCCAAATGAAAAATGATATTTTTTAAATACGGTAGAAGAATTCCGTATTTTTTGACCTCCAACTTTTTTTGGCCACCAATTTTTTGTAAACAAAGAAAATATTTTATTGTTAAATAATTTTAGTACACCTAAGTGTATAGTAGGGGTGAGATTTCCATGCAAATGCATTTTTTTGTCGATAGACTAAAAACTATATCGACCAATTATCTTTCCGAATCAAGAAATTTGAGTTAAAATGGCATCGATTTGTAATTGCATATTTTGGTGAAAATTCATATTTTGGTTTTAAATGCAAAAACACAAATTAAAATTTATTTGTTTCAAAAAATTATTTTAAAAATATTTTTGGAATTTTTAAAATACAGTAGAAGAAATCCGCATTTTTTGACCGCCAACTCTTTTGGCCACCAATTTTTTGTAAACAAAGAAAATTTTTTATTGTTAATTAATTTTAGTACGTCTAAATGTATAGTATGGGTGAGATTTCAATGCAAATGCATGTTTTTTGTCGATTGTCTAAAAACAATATAGACTAATTGTCTTTCCGAATCAAGAAATTTGCGTTAAAATGGCATCGTTTTGTTATTGCATATTTTTTTTTGGTGAAAACGCATATTTTACTTTTAAATGCATATTTTGTGCATATATCCCACTTTTCAGTGCATATTTTGGCAAAAATTAGAAAAAACACAAATTAAAATTTATTTGTTTAAAAAAATTATTTTAAAAATATTTTTGGAATTTTTTAAATACAGTAGAAGAAATGCGCATTTTTTGACCTCCAAGTTTTTTTTGACCACCATTTTTTTGTAAACAAAGAAAAATTTAATTTATCAATAAGTAGGGATGAGATTTTCATGCACTAAAAAATTGAAAATATGCGCTTAAAATATTCGCTAAAAAATTCAAAAAGCTAAAAATATGCACTAAAAAATAAAATGTGTCAATAAAAATCATGTTTTCATTGGAAAATCTTCTTAAAAAGCAAAAAATAACACCGTGTAAAATTTTTATAAGCAACATTTTTTACATATTAAGACAATAAAAAAAAATTATAAAAAAAAATATATTTTTCTTATTTTCAAAATAAATTTTTAAAATAGTTTTGAAACAAATAAATTTCAATTTGTTTTTTTTTTTGCTAATTTATGTCAAAATATGCACTTAAAAGTTGGAAATATGCATTCTCGCCAAAATATGCAAAAACAAATGCCATTTTAATGCAAATTTCTTGATTCGGAAAGATAATTGGTCGATATCGTTTTTAGACTGTCGACAAACAACATGCATTTGCATGAAAATCTCATCCCTATTAATTAGTTTTAGTACACCTAAGTGTATACACAGAAAAAATTTGAAACGAATTTCAATCAACAAAAACGCGGATTCAATCAATTTTTTGATTGAAATTCCTCCAATTAAAAAAATTGTTATACCAATCATCAAATTGTAGGTGATTGATTGAAAATTATTTCAATCAAACATTTTTTCGATTTTGATCAAAATTTGATCAATTTTTTGTTTAAAGTCAATCAAAATAATGATTGACTTAACAAATGAATTGTAAGCTTATGACAAAATTATCAAAAAATTCATCTTTTTTGCTTTTCAATATGTTGCCAACAACAAAAAAAGTAAAGCCCGATTATTTTGTATATTTTTGAATTAATCTATTCAATTAAATTAAAGCGAAAAAAAAATCTGGTATGTTGAAACTTTGTAACAAAAAATCGCAAAAATTTTAATCAAAACATTGATTGACTCATTTAAATTTTGTTGATCAATACATTTAATTGACAATTTTTATCCAATAATTTTTTGTGTGTAGTAATGAGTAGGGATGAGATTTCCATGCAAATGCATGTTTTTTTGTCGATAGTCTAAAAACAATAAAGACTAATTATCTTTCCGAATCAAGAAATTTGCGTTAAAATGGCATCGTTTTGTTTTTGCATATTTTGGTGAAAATGCATATTTTGTGCATATATCCCGCTTTTCAGTGCATATTTTGGCAAAAATTAGCAAAAAAAAAAACAAATGAAAAATTTATTTGTTTCAAAAACTATTTTAAAAATATATTTTCAAAATAAGCTAAATTTGTTTTTCTCTTTATTTTTGTTCATAAATTGTCTAAATTTAAAAAAAAATCTTGCTGATATAATGTTTTAAATGTTACTATGTATTTAAACCCGTTGTTTTTTTTTTTTTTTTTATTTTAAGAAGTTTTTCCTATGAAAACATGATTTTTATTGCACACATTTTATTTTTTAGTGCATATTTTTAAGTTTTTTAGTGCATAAATTTTTTTAGCGCATATTTTAAGCGGATATATTCGACTTTTTAGTGCATAAAAATCTCATCCCTAGTAAAGAGATATGAGAATAATTAAAATTTTTCTTTGTTTACAAAAAATTGTTGGTCAAAAGAGTTCGAGGTCAAAAAATGCGGATTTCTTTTACGGTATTTAAAAAATTTAATTTTTTGTTTGGGTTGTTGGAAAAACTGGCTGGTAACTGAATAAATATTATTGCATAGTTTTTTAAATTTTTAATGTTTGAACTTGTGAAAAAATCGAGAAATATTTTTAAAAAATTTTTAAAAAAATGTCTATAAATAATTTCATTTACCAGTGCGACCCTCGTATCTTATTCAATATTTGCTCAATCTGGACGCTATCAAGCTTAAATTAAAGCTTGGAAAATTTCCTATATGGCATTTTCTACAAAAATAGTCGATTGATAATAATATGGTTAAGTATTTATAACTTTATAACACTTCCTTATAGAACTGCTATCAAATATATGCTGTTCCATTATTAGTTTGAGTCACTGTATTTAATTTTTGTTTAAGTCGTTGGAAAAATTTGTTGTTAACTGAATATAAACTATTTGACAATTTTTTAAATTTCTCATGTTTGAACTTGGAACAAATCGACTTAAAAATATTTTTAAAAATTTTGTTTAAAAAAATCTTTCAATAATTTCAATTTTCATTTCTGCCCTCGTAGCACATTTAATATTTACTCAATCTGGATGCCAGTAAGCTTAAATTAAAGCTTAATAAATTACCTACACTGCTCTTTTTACAAAAATACTTGTTTGATAATAATTAGTTCGATTATTACTAACTTTGTCGTTAACGAATTACTTCCACTATGTTACCGTACGTAAACTCTTGTCGGTCACTGTACATATTTTTTTTTTAATTATTGTTTTTATTTCACTAGTTTTTTTTATACTTTTAATCTGTTATTTTATTTTTCTTCGTTTCTTTCTAATTTTGTTTTTTTTTGTTCAGTTCACAATTGTACTCTTCTTAAGCCAACTTTATTTTTTAAGTCATAATTAAAAAGGCTTCAGTGATTTTTTTTTCTAGTACAATTTTATTTTCTTAAACTTTTTTGTCTACTTTTGTTGTTAAGCAGAAAATTGGCAAATTAACTGTTTACTGGAAAAAAGTTTTAAAAGTCTTGAAGTTGTAAAATATTTTTTTTTTATTATTTTACCATTAAAATAATTAGTAATTTTACAGAAGTCATTTTAAAAAAAATTTTGCAATTTTAAATGCTTGTTTACAATTAACTAATTTTTTATGTTAAATTAACTAATTTGTGCTACATAATTTAATTTTATATTTCTTTTTTTTTCTATCTTTTTAGGTAAGTTGAAGAAAATCTACGATTTGTTATGGGATTAACCATAGAAATATATTTTTTTTATATATTTTAGTAAGTATAATTGAAGTTTATTTGTTAAAAATGTCAATGTTTTTTAAAGAAGCTGCAACTAATTGAGTAACTATTGAAAGAAAAAAAATTTCTAAGAATCCAAAATTTTTATATTAGAAAAATATCTAAAAACCTACGAATTTTTCTATGTATAGCGACTCAAATTAATAATTGAAAATTTGATAGCAGTTCTTTAAAGGAAAATTATCAATACTATACCTGATTATTATCAACCGACTATTTTTGAAAAAAATGCTATATAGGAAATTTTCCAAGCTTTAATTTAAGCTTGATAGCGTCCAGATTGAGCAAATATTAAATGGGATACGGTGGTTGTGCTGGAAAATGAAATTATTTATAGATATTTTTTAAAACATTTTAAAAATATTTCTTTAAAGGAAAAGTTATCAATACTATACTGATAATTATCAATCGACTATTTTTGAAAAAGATGCTATATAGGAATTTTTACAAGATTTAATTTAAGCTTGATATCATCCAGATTGAGCAAATATTAATTGAGATACGAGGGTCGCGCTGTAATATGAAATTATTTATAGACATTTTTTAGAAATTTTTTTAAAAATATTTCTAAGTCGACTTTTTCCAAGTTCAAACATTAAAAATTTAAAAAATTATCCAATAATTTTTATTCTGTTATCAGCTAGTTTCTCCAACAACCCAAACAAATAATGAAATTTTTTGAATTACAATAGAAGAAATCCGTATTTTGTGATTTCCAACTTTTGACCACAATTTTTTTGTAAACAAAGAAAATATTTTATTGTTTATTAATGTTAGTACGCCTAAGTGTATAGCAGTGATGGCCATTTTTGTAATTCCTATTCCCGCGGGAATAGGCTAAAAAATTATGCTTGTGCGCTGTCGACACGCGTACACTATAAAATTCTGTTGCTTAAGCAAATTTGTTGACTTTTCGCTTACTACTACCCACACAAGCATAAATGTTATAGTATGTGTGTGCGCACCACTGGTGTATAGTAATGAGTAGGGATGAGATTTCCATGCAAATGCATGTTTTTTTGTCGATAGTCTAAAAACGATATCGACCAATTATCTTTCCGAATCAAGAAATTTGCGTTGAAATAGCATCGATTTGTTATTTCATATTTTGGTGAAAATGCATATTTTTGCATATTTTGATTTTAAATGCAAATTTTGTGCATATTTCCAACTTTTAAGTGCATATTTTTGCATATTTTGGCATAAATAAGCAAAAACACAAATTGAACTTATTTTTTTCAAAAACTATTTTAAATTTTAAAAATTTATTTTGAAAATAAGAAAAATTATTTTTTTTCTTTTTAATTTTGTTTTATAGATTTTCTAAAATTTCTAAAAAAAATTGGCTTATATAAAGTTTTAAACCTTAATATTAAAGAACGGCGTTATTTTTAGCTTTTTAAGAAGTTTATCCTATGAAAACAAGATTTTTATTGTACACATTTTATTTTTAAGTGCATATTTTTAGGGTTTTTAGTGCATATTTGAAATTTTTTAGCGCATATTTTCTATTTTTTAGTGCATGAAAATCTCATCCCTAGTAATGTGATATTAGAATAATTAAAATGGTTCTTTGTTTACAAAAAAATTTTGGTCAAAATAGTTAAAGGTCAAAAAAATGCGGATTTCTTTTACTGTATTTAAAAAATTTAGTTTTTTGATTGGGTTGTTGGAAAAACTAGGTGACAACTAGGGATGTGATTTCCATGCAAATGCATGTTTTTTGTCGAAAGTCTAAAAAATCGACCAATTATCTTTCCGAATCAAGAAATTTGCGTTGAAATAGCATCGATTTGTTATTTCATATTTTGGTGAAAATGCATATTTTTGCATATTTTGATTTTAAATGCAAATTTTGTGCATATTTCCAACTTTTAAGTGCATATTTTTGCATTTTTTGTTACAAATCAGCAAAAACAAAAATTGTATATTAATTTTTCAAAAACTATTTTAAATTTTAAAAATTTATTTTGAAAATTAGAAAAATTATTTTTTTTCTTCTTAATTTTTGTTTATAGATCTTCTTAATTTCTAAAAAAAATCTTGCTGATATAAAGTTTTAAATGTAACTATTTAAACCTGGCGTTTTTTTTGCTTTTTAAGAAGTTTTTCATATGAAAACAAGATTTTTATTGCACACATTTTATATTTTAGTGCTTATTTTGGATTTTTTAGCGCATATTTTCGAATTTTTAGTGCATGAAAATCTCATACCTAGTAATGAGATATTCGAATAATTAAAATTTTTCTTTGTTTACAAAAAATTGGTGGTCAAAAACGTTGAAGGTAAAAAATGCAAATTTCTGCTACTGTAATTAAAAAATTCCATTTTTTGTGTGGGTTGTTGGAAAAACTATGTGATAACTGCATAAAAATTACTGGATCATTTTTTAAATTTTTATTGTTTGAACTTGGAAAAAATCGACTTAGAAATATTTAAAAAAAAAAGTCTAAAAAATATCTATTTCATTTTCCAGTGTGACCCTCATATCTCATTTAATATTTGCTCAATCTGGACGCTACCGAGCTTAAAATAAAGCTTGGAAAATTTCCTATATAGCAAATTCTACAAAAATAGTCGATTGATAATACATAATATGGTTACCGGCCTACCCGTGTAATGGGGGTCTCTACACTCAAAATAATCACTCTGTTAAATTATAGAGATAATTTGCTAAGCCAGCAGAAAATACCATAGATTTCCAACCAGCAAGATGTTTTGTTATTTTACAAAGAAAACTCTGTAAAATGATTTCGATAAAAAAAACTGTAAAATTACAGAATTATCTGTAAAATGTTGATAAAAGCGACCAGAATTTTACCAAAAAAAACTTGTAAATTTACAGTTTTAGTTAAATGGCCAGAAATTTATTTAAAAAAAAAACTCTGAAAATTTACAAAGTTTTTGTTAAATTTATTTGATTGCAAACTTGAACACTTGAAATAATTGGGAACAATAAAAACAACATACGCATCTATAATAAAAACAAATTCTTAAAATTGTCATTCCGTAGGCGTTTTTAATTTTATTTAACATCGCGTGCATGAACAAAAAAAAAACTCTGTAAATTTACACAGTTTTAGTTAAATACATTTTATGAGTGCAAAATTTTACAAAAAATACTCTGTAAATTTACAAAGTTTTAGTTAAATGACCAGAAATTTATTTAAAAAAAACTCTGAAAATTTGCAAAGTTTTTTGTTAAATGTATTTGATTTCAAACTTGAACACATGAAATAATTGGGAACAAAAATAACAACATACACATTTATAATAAAAACAAATTCTTAAAGTTGTCATTCCGACGGCGTTTTTAATTTTATTTAACTTCACGTGCATGAACTCCAAAACTTCTCTGCTTCAAAAACATAAACAGTCTGACAAGCCATCAAAATTATTCTTTGCGCATTACGTAGGTATATTTAAAATAATTAAAGCTCACATTTTTAGTGACGCATTTAAGCGGTAGATGTTCACTGAGGTTTTAATAAATTAATAAAGGACGATTTGAGCAGGGGCTATTTTAATGTGAAAAATGTGTTTTCTATTAGAACTTTCAGTAACTTGGAGAAAAAAACTAAAATTTAAATGTGCCTGATTAAATGCATCCCCCACTTTAATGGTGCGCACGCAAAATGTTATTTTTTAATTTATAGTTTAAATTTACTTTTGACGTGGCAACTATAAAAATTCTTATAAATTTTCTTCGACTGTAACATTGCAAGAAGCATGGATAAGTAATAACTTGACACAAAATAAAGGCAAATGCCATCATTTAAATGCGCCCGCTTAAATGTTTCTTACGCGAAACTGTGGAAATTATTTATAAACTCGCTATATGTTCTCACATTTCTTTTTAAATTCTCATTGTTAGTGGCACATTTAAGCGGGGTCATTCCAATAAACACTTTTATAAAATTAAAGGGAAATCGTTTAAGAGTGCCTTGACTTTCTTATATATTTTTTTTAACGCGCTTGATATGGCTTTTACACAATGGTCACTATTTGATGCCTGATCAATTTCTCCTTCCTTAATGTGCAAATAGTGTTGACAACTGGGAAATGCCATCGTATAAATTTGCCCGCTTTAATGCTTCCAAATTGTAAATTTACTTTTTTTTTGAATTTTTAGTTAAAATTATGAGTTTTTTAGGAGTACCTCCAATTTTACACGTCATTTTCGCAAAATTTACCAGCTTTTATTTTTATTTAAGACGATTTTTAAAGAGGGGTTAAAATATTTGGAAGTTTTTTGAAGGAATTTTTATTTGAAAACTGTAGTACAGAGCAATAAGTGAAATTACAGATGAAATTTTGTATTTTAGTTACGAGTTAAAAACAAAGTATTTTTCTAAAATCTATATTTTAACAAAAAAAAAACTCTGCTTATTATCTCTAAAGTGGAGATTACAAAGTAAAAGGTAAAATTACAGATAAAAATTCATTTTTCGGTCACAAGAAGGGAATTAGGTAATGATTTTTTTGCCTCGTCCCATTTTGAGGGCGTGGATAGTAAATTTTTTTAAAAATAATGATAAAATTGTATTAATTGAAAAAATGGGCTTGTAAACATTTATTGCCTAATATCCACATATTCCGCGACACCCGAATATTCGATCAGACTCATTTACAAAAATATTATAACCGACTACCAATAAATTTAAACATTTATGTTTATCGGAAAATCTCTTTAAAAGTTAACCAAGTAAATTGTTATTAAATAATCGATGGTTTCCCATGTAATTATCTTAGTTTACAATTAAATTAGTTAAAAATGAAAATTACAAGTTAAGCTCGTGTATGAAATTAAAATTTACATGTGTAATCATTTTAATTTTAAATTTGTTTTTTTATTTTCTTCAGCGTCTCAAAAAAGAAATTGTTAAAAAAAAACTCCAAGCACTTTTTATAATGAATTATTATGTGGCGCTTAACAAAAAAAATTGAAATTCATACAAAACATAAAAATAAAGTGGACAACAAAATTTGTCATATATGAAAAATGGAATAATTTTTTTTTGTTTTGCTTCATTTTATATATCTTTTGCAGTTTTTTTTTTGCGCGCTGGTAAACTATTTTTAATACACTGTAAAAAAATTAAAAAAAAAAAAAAAATATATTTTTTTCCAAAAAAAATAATTGAATTTTTTTACAGTGTATATTTATTGCTTGTTAACATGAAAAACTGCAAAAAAATAAGAAGAACAAAGATCTAATTTGACGATTTTACATGCATTTGATGGTAGTGATAGTGTTATTGCTAGTATAGACTGGTAGTGTTATTGCTAGTATAGACTGGTTGGTTTTGGTGCTACACTCTACAAAATTTGAATGTCTTTTAGATACACATAAATAAAAAAAAATACAGATTTTCTATATCTGGTAGTGTTATTGCTAGTATTGACTGGTAGTGTTATTGCTAGTATAGACTGGTAGTGTTATTGCTAGTATAGACTGGTTGTGTTATTGCTAGTATAGACTGGGTGTTATTTCTACTACACTGTACAAAATTTGACTTTCTTTTAGAAACTCATTTAAATTTAAGAACAATTTTAGAGACTTTCTGTAACTAAGAATTCACCGAAAATTTCTCCAAGTGTCTTTCATTTATTGCTTGTAAAACGTACAAACAAAACATGAATGGTCAAGCAAGTATGTTAAAAAAATTTACTAAAGTTTTAACAATGTAAGTATAAAATGAAACTTTAAGTTGTTAATGATTAAATTCAATGGTACGTTATTTACAATACAGTACAAAGGAATGACGACTTACGACGGACGCCATCGACTACAATAATGATTATGAGATGACGACGTACGACAGTCTATGGACAGACAGAAAGACAGACGGTCGGATGGACTATGTTCCAACGCTATGGAACTCACTTCACTCTGGGTGTCACCTTGTCATGCAACACCTTTTATTGCTGCTGTTGCAGATTTTTATTCTTTTTTTATGCAGCAACAAACGCATAGAAGTTTTGAATAAAAAATAAAATAAAAACTATCTACAAATAAGCCTTCAAAAAAAATCAACAACAACTGCATTGAGTGAGTAACAAGCACATTTTTAGCATACAAACAGAATTTTAAAAGAATTTATTATTTCTGAGAAAGAATAAAATTCCCTGTTAAATTCAGAAAACATTCATTGAAATTCAGGAAAGTCCAACTGAATTGAAGAAAAAACCCGAATTAAAATTAAGCCAAATTGAATTTCGCAAAGCTCATCTAAGTAAAATTCAGAAAAGCCAATTGAATTTTAGAAAATCCTAATTGAAAATCCGAAAAAATTTGTTGAGTTGAGTTGGAGGTGGGTTGTACAAGCCTTGAAAGAAAGCTAGGCGAGTCCATGGCGCTCAGACTCAAAATAGTCCATTGTACCATACCCTCGAAGGAAATATTAGTAAAGAATGAGAGAAAGTTTAAAGAGAGTGAAAGGTGCTTGCTCAGAACTTCTCAGTTGCTTTCACAAACCTGAGAAAGTCAGACAAGGGAAGTCCATGGACCATGTCTATTGACAAAATATCAGAGCCCATTATCCGCAGTCTTGCTCTTGAGAACGCTGGGCAATAACAGACGTAGTGTTCTGTTGTGTCCCCATCCTCAAGACAAGCTGCACAATGGGGGTCTGATAGTCACCCAATCTCGTCATATGACGAGCACAGGCATTGTGTCCCGTAATAAGGCCAGTAAGTTTGCGACAGTCTTTTCTACTTACTCAGACTGAGTAAATAGTTTGCCACTTTCTTGTCTGGACTTATCACAAAACATTTAGTATTCCTACATGTCAATTCATTGGAGGGTCATTATTAGTGAAATCAATCATGAATATTCTTGACCCTCTCCGATATTGATGAAATTTGGTTAAGTTCTTACACTACGTAAAAAACTAACAAATGCAAATTTTAAGCCCTCTAAGTCAACAGGGGCCGAAAATACGGAGGGTCAAAATTTCCCCCAAAATCTCCCAGTTGCGACACTTTACACCGTAAAAACTTATTATCGTTGGTTCTATTATAGCTAGAAAGCCCATTTTTGGTTTGTTTTGAAGCTCATAATATGCTCTATAAGACTTACCATAACCAAAAAATTTTCGAAAAAAATAAGGGTTACCTCCCTTATTTTAAGGTCGTGATAAAGGGAGGAGAAAATGGGGAGGATGGTATCCCCCGATTTTTTTTTTACTTGATAATCTTATAGAGAAAGTCCTAAAGAATATTTTCTAAAATTTTTAAGTTGGGACAACAATGGAATCACTCAAAATCAAAATTTTTCACAATTTCCCCTAAATCGCAACACTCTAGAACCTTAAAAATTTAATATCATATGTGCTATTGTAGCTACAGAGTCCATTTTTGTTTGTTTAAAAGCTTATAGTACGCTCTACAATACCTACCTTAACCAAAAAAATTTAGAAAAAAGGAAGGGTGCTCCCCTTATTTAAAGGTCGTAGCAAATGGGGGAGAAAAAGGGGGAAAGTATCCCCCAATTTTTTTTTTACTTGGTATTCTCAAAGTGCAAGTCAAAATTAACATATCCTAAAATTTTTATGTTGGGACAACAATCGGATCGACCAAAATCAAAATTTTTCACAATTTCCCCCAAAATCTCCAAATCGCGGCACTCTTGCCCATTACAAATTTAATATCGCGGACTGTATTGTAGCTACAGAGTCCATTTTTGGTTTGTTTTAAAGCTCTAAATATGCCCTACAATATTACTATTACAAAAAAAAAATAAAAAAAATTAGGAGTGCCTCTTGTATTATAAGATCGTGGCAAGGGGTGGGGGAAATCGGGGGATAGTATCCCCCAATTTTTTTTACCTTGTTTTTTATTTTAAAGAGTAAGTTCTAGAGAGCATATCCTAAAATTTTTATCTTGGGACAATAATGGGAGGCGCAAGAATGTCACGATTTGATGATTTTGGGGGAAAATTTTGAAAAATTTTGATTTTGGTCGATCCTATCGTTGTCCCAACATAAAAATTGTAGAATATGTTCATTAGGACTTGCACTTTGAGAATCCCAAGTAAAAAAAAAATCGGTGGATACTTTACCCTAATTTCCTCCACCCTTTGCCACGACCTTTAAATAAGGGGGGGCCCAATTCCTTTTTTTGGAAAATTTTTTGGTTTTGGTATGTCTTGTAGAGCGTATTATAAGCTTTAAAACAAAAAAAATTGGCTCTGTAGCTACAAAAGCACTTATGATATTAAATTTTTAATGTTAAAGAGTGTTGCGATTTGGAGATTTTGGGGAAAATTGTGAAAAATTTTGATTTTGAGCGATCCCATTGTTGTCCCAACTTAAAAATTTTAGAATATATTCTTTAGGACTTTCTCTATAAGATTGTCAAGTAAAAAAAAAATCGGGGGATACCATCCTCCCCATTTTCTCCTCCGTATATCTCGACCTTAAAATAAGGGAGGTAACCCTTATTTTTTTCGAAAATTTTTTGGTTATGGTAGGTCTTGTAGAACATATTATGAGCTTCAAAACATATGAGCTTCAAAACAAACCAAAAATGGGCTTTTTAGCTATAATAGAACCAACGATATTAAGTTTTTACGGTGCAAAGTGTCGCGACTGGGAGATTTTGGGGGAAACTTTGACCCTCCGTGTTTTCGCCCACTGTTTACTTAGAGGGCTGAAAATAAGTGTGCATTAGTTTATCACTTAGTGTTACAACTAAACCAAATTTCATCAAAATCGGAGGGGGTCACGAAAATTTTTAGCTATTTTTGATTGATTTCACTAAGACTGACCCTGGACCATCTTTCCATGAAAATTGATTTCATGTGAGAGTTTATCCAACGCATCATCCACGTCAAGCCTATACCAATCTGAGGCTCCGGATTGTGAGGAATTGTATCGGAGCCAATGTTTGCAAAAGAATCGGCAATCTCATTTCCCCGTATTCCCCTATGACCCGGAACCCACAAGAGGCAGACCCTGTTCTCACATGAGACCTCATTGAGTCTGCGCCTGCACTCTTGGACAATTTTAGACGTTGTGAGCTTGTGAGTGCAGCTTGACTATCACTACAGATACCGATTTTCCTATCCCTCCATCTATTTTCAATTATCCAAATCGCTACGTCCAAAATAGCAAACACTTCAGTCTGAAAAACTGTTGCCATTTTGCCCATGGCATGATAGTTTTGGTTCGTCATCCAAATACCAACCAGATCCAGAACCAACTAAGGTACTAGAACCGTCCGTATAGAAGGTATCAGAGTATTTACTAAGAAGTTTATCTGGATCACACCAGTCTTCCCTTCTCGGAAATTTAACACTGAACTTCCTACCAAACTCTATGCAAGGCGTCATACTGTCTAAGGGCATAGCAAACCTCGGACAAAGTTCCGAAAGCCCATAAAGTATATATATCGATTTTAGCGATATCTGTCTGTCTGTCCGTCTGTCTGTCTGTCTGTCTGTCTGTCTGTCTGTCTGTCTGTCTGTCTGTCTGTCTGTCTGTCTGTCTGTCTGTCTGTCTGTCTGTCTGTCTGTCTGTCTGTCTGTCTGTCTGTCTGTCTGTCTGTCTGTCTGTCTGTCTGTCTGTCTGTCTGTCTGTCTGTCTGTCTGTCTGTCTGTCTGTCTGTCTGTCTGTCTGTCTGTCTGTCTGTCTGTCTGTCTGTCTGTCTGTCTGTCTGTCTGTCTGTCTGTCTGTCTGTCTGTCTGTCTGTCTGTCTGTCTGTCTGTCTGTCTGTCTGTCTGTCTGTCTGTCTGTCTGTCTGTCTGTCTGTCTGTCTGTCTGTCTGTCTGTCTGTCTGTCTGTCTGTCTGTCTGTCTGTCTGTCTGTCTGTCTGTCTGTCTGTCTGTCTGTCTGTCTGTCTGTCTGTCTGTCTGTCTGTCTGTCTGTCTGTCTGTCTGTCTGTCTGTCTGTCTGTCTGTCTGTCTGTCTGTCTGTCTGTCTGTCTGTCTGTCTGTCTGTCTGTCTGTCTGTCTGTCTGTCTGTCTGTCTGTCTGTCTGTCTGTCTGTCTGTCTGTCTGTCTGTCTGTCTGTCTGTCTGTCTGTCTGTCTGTCTGTCTGTCTGTCTGTCTGTCTGTCTGTCTGTCTGTCTGTCTGTCTGTCTGTCTGTCTGTCTGTCTGTCTGTCTGTCTGTCTGTCTGTCTGTCTGTCTGTCTGTCTGTCTGTCTGTCTGTCTGTCTGTCTGTCTGTCTGTCTGTCTGTCTGTCTGTCTGTCTGTCTGTCTGTCTGTCTGTCTGTCTGTCTGTCTGTCTGTCTGTCTGTCTGTCTGTCTGTCTGTCTGTCTGTCTGTCTGTCTGTCTGTCTGTCTGTCTGTCTGTCTGTCTGTCTGTCTGTCTGTCTGTCTGTCTGTCTGTCTGTCTGTCTGTCTGTCTGTCTGTCTGTCTGTCTGTCTGTCTGTCTGTCTGTCTGTCTGTCTGTATGTCTGTCTGTCTGTCTGTCTGTCTGTCTGTCTGTCTGTCTGTCTGTCTGTCTGTCTGTCTGTCTGTCTGTCTGTCTGTCTGTCTGTCTGTCTGTCTGTCTGTCTGTCTGTCTGTCTGTCTGTCTGTCTGTCTGTCTGTCTGTCTGTCTGTCTGTCTGTCTGTCTGTCTGTCTGTCTGTCTGTCTGTCTGTCTGTCTGTCTGTCTGTCTGTCTGTCTGTCTGTCTGTCTGTCTGTCTGTCTGTCTGTCTGTCTGTCTGTCTGTCTGTCTGTCTGTCTGTCTGTCTGTCTGTCTGTCTGTCTGTCTGTCTGTCTGTCTGTCTGTCTGTCTGTCTGTCTGTCTGTCTGTCTGTCTGTCTGTCTGTCTGTCTGTCTGTCTGTCTGTCTGTCTGTCTGTCTGTCTGTCTGTCTGTCTGTCTGTCTGTCTGTCTGTCTGTCTGTCTGTCTGTCTGTCTGTCTGTCTGTCTGTCTGTCTGTCTGTCTGTCTGTCTGTCTGTCTGTCTGTCTGTCTGTCTGTCTGTCTGTCTGTCTGTCTGTCTGTCTGTCTGTCTGTCTGTCTGTCTGTCTGTCTGTCTGTCTGTCTGTCTGTCTGTCTGTCTGTCTGTCTGTCTGTCTGTCTGTCTGTCTGTCTGTCTGTCTGTCTGTCTGTCTGTCTGTCTGTCTGTCTGTCTGTCTTTTTTTTTTTTTATTGGACGTAGTGGTAGCGAACTATCATCTAGTGGCCCCACGAAAACTCCTCCAGACCACCCCGGGACTATGTCAGAATTTCATCAGGGAGGGTGGTTTTATTTGCAGTTGCCTTCTGTTGTATTTGGTTCATTCCTACGTCCTCCTAATTTGGGAGGTTCGGAACTATTGAACATCTTTCCTTCATTATCGTGTTCACGTATCTCTCACAATATTTCCAATCTTCTTCCGATCTCAACATAGTTGTCACCATATTTTCCATCGTTATACGTTCACCCAGTTTATTATATAATTCCTG
This sequence comes from Pegoplata infirma, assembly GCA_963921195.1. Classification (NCBI taxonomy): domain Eukaryota; kingdom Metazoa; phylum Arthropoda; class Insecta; order Diptera; family Anthomyiidae; genus Pegoplata; species Pegoplata infirma. Next base: position 46,091,359 of record OY992536.1, on the reverse strand, counting down.
GCGCATATTCATCCACTTAGGACAGACAAAAAGTATGTGCTACGCGTTCTCTTCTAAAGCTCCACAAGTGTCACAGCTCGCACTGTC